>VYXD01010899.1:991986-1224587 GCA_013397195.1 Hylia prasina
GAAAGAAAAATTACAATCCCCAAGATTTTATAATCATTTTAATTATTATAATTTTAGACTTCGTACTTCACCAATAATAGGGCTCAAACAAAAAGTGTGCAGTCCCTAGAGAGATAAAATGACAATGGGTTTTGTCTTATATGCTTGCTATAATTAAAACTATTTGATCTGATGCAGTTTTACACTTTTATATTTCCAGCTTTGGTGTTTTGAATGTAAAAATGAATGATCTCTGAGGATCCTTCTGAAGGCCTGGAGGATTGTATCTCTCTCCCTGCTTAGAAGCACTTCCTATACTCTCTTGTCTCTTGCAGGGGTGAGGAGATGGAACACATCCACCTAAAGCCACGCAGAGGTGACCACAGCCACAAAGAGCATTCCCAGGCAGCAGCTGCTCTGCAGGGAAAGCAGAATGATCCATGGGAAGGTGCTCAGCACTAACAACTTCACCAGCTGAAAGCCAAGTGTGCAGGATGAGTCCACAGAGGGAGTGATGGTATGGGCAGGACCGTGACATGGTGCACCTGGACTTCTCTTGCAACAAGGAACAACATCTTGTTTCCCATTTACCAGGGTCAGGCAACATGATGTCTGTCCTCTGTCAAAGCAGAGGTCTGCCTCAGCAGACTCTCACAACAGCAGCAGCAGCTGCCTGGGGACAAGCACAGGTATCATGGTATGGTTGGAAGCTCAGAGGCAGGAACAGACTTGCACTTCTCTGCTCTATTCTCTCCCCTCTATCCAGAAATTGCACTTGCAGCTCTGTTTAGAGCTTTCTAGCAGCTCTTAGTGATTTTTTTTTTCCTACTCTGTATTTGTCTTACCCTTTTTGAAGCCAGTTTTACAGTGCAAGTAAAGTTAAGCATTTCCCTTTATAAAAATAAACACTATTTTGATATAAGGCAAGAAGGTTGGCAGGAAAAAAAAAGTATTTTCCCCACGGAAATGAGGGTTGGCAGCCCCTGCAGCACAGTGATCTCTTATACTTTTTCCTTCAAGTCTGGAAGTGAAGGGGACAGGAGAGAGTTTGTCTTTTCAGACACAGCTTCTTTGATCAGCGTCATTCACTCTGGAGAATGGAATATTGAATTCCTTTTGCAGTCAGGCTGTACTTAAGCACTTTTGAGTCTGGCTGCAGTTTGTGGACTTTGTGAAACATGAGTATCCCTCCCACCTCTCTGCCTTTCTTCCCTGACATAGGGATTTTCAAAGGGCATCATACCGCTTGAACTGAGAAATAAGGTGTTCTGAAGTGTCCTTGGCCATTGCTCACATACACAAGGCCATGCTGGGAAACTGGGCAGAAACTGGACATTACTCCTAAACTGAAGGGCAGCATTCTCACCCCAAGCTCATGGGTAGAAGGTGCAGAAGGCGGAATTCATAGCTCTGTGTGGCCCCGGTATAAATTCAGGTGCAACCTCCACTACATTAAAGTACAAGGACCTGAAGCGAAAAAAAAAGAAAAAAAAAAGAAAAAAAGAAAAAAAAAAAGAAAACCTTAAAAAAATCTATTAAGCTCTTAGGGTACAATTTTTGGCAAGGGACAGTACTTCCAATTATACTGAATGTCTGTTAATGCTGATATAACCAAGTCTGCCAGGCTTTCCATTGCAGACCACAAATTTCAGGAGTGTGTAAAACTCTGCTATGCAAATGCACAGCCTGCAGTGAAACTTGGCAGATAAAGCTTCAGCTGGATAAAGGTTTTACAATAATCTTTGTTTAAAACAAAGTTAATTAAATTTGGGTTTAAGCAGAGTTTCAACCATTTTTAAGTTACAGAATAATGCCAGGACTTAATTGTACCTTTTATCTGAAGATCTTTAAGTACTGAGGCATCACATAAGCTGCACAGCACAGTGGGGAAGTTCATTCCCCCTTACACTCAATCCAGAGCAGGACCAGCAAGAAGCTGGCCTGGGTCTCCCTCAAGCAAGCTCCTCATGCCTCTTTGTGCTGCTCTGCAACATCCAGCTGTTCCAGCAGCCACTGCAGCCAGAGAGCAGAGAGTGCAGAATCAACACTGTGGGGGTTCTGATGACTAATTCCTCTGCTGCCCTCCTGCCTGCCCCAAGCCACACCACCCCCTCCATCAGGAAGGGTTGCTACCTATTCACTGCATGATGAACCCCTGCTCTGCACAGTTCTTTTTTGCCCAGGTGGAACAGAGCACATGATAAATCAAATCCAGTGAATTTAAACGGCTCTGTTAAATTGCACAGTAAATTAAAGACACAAAAACACATACACACAAAAAAAAAAAAGAGATAGATAAAAAATAGGAACACAGGGCTGTTCTGAGTATTAGTCAGCTTTTTACTAGGGAGGGAGATAGGGCTCCAGAGGCTCCCATTCTAAAATGTATCTGTTCCCCAAACTGAAAAACTAATCAGTTCATCCATACTGCAGACTAATTGCTTTTGGTATTTTGTATTGCAGCAGGGACAGGGAGGCAACAAAATATATTTGGTCTACCCGAGAGTGGCTACTCTACGACATACAACATAGAAAAATTACTATGTTTTATCAAAGCATGAAATTGCTTTACAAAATGGAACTAAAAATAAAATCATTTAGTGCTAAGGGTGAAAAAATGCTCCCAAGACAGGATGGTTTCTATCAGTACTTAGCACTAAGTCTTGTAAGGACAGATCCATCTTCTCT
The DNA here is from genome assembly GCA_013397195.1 of Hylia prasina. NCBI lineage: Eukaryota > Metazoa > Chordata > Aves > Passeriformes > Sylviidae > Hylia > Hylia prasina. Next base: position 994,654 of record VYXD01010899.1, read on the forward strand.
CTATTTCATAACCAAAAAAACTAGAAGCAATTTTGGTTTGTCTTAACTCAGGGACCTAACAAGTACAAATTTCAGTTCAAGCTGACTCCAGCCCCATCTCCTTGTGCACAGCCAGCCCTTGCTTGTTATCTGACAGCAGGAACAAATAGTCTGTTGAACCTTTTGCTCTGTATGAAAGACCACAGCCACGAGAATACCACATGGATACAGCAGAGTTTAAAATATCTATGTTTGCTTATCAAACAAAGAGAAGATAAACACAATGCAGAAATTCTGTTTCTCAGGCAAGATCCCAGTGGCTCTCCTGACAGTACAAAACTACTCCAAAATCTCACTGGGGCTACAAGGCTTTTGCACGCATGCCACCCAAAAAAGCCACACAAGCACCACTCAGTAAATATTGGATTATCTTGATTTTGTGCAACTCCTTGTTCATACGCTTTTATCCATGATTTAACTTTCCCTCACTGACAAAGGCTGAAAAAGGCTATTGTGCACCAGTTCCTTTCATGACACAAGTTGAGCAAATTTAGGTAGGGCAGTGCTTTGAGATCAGCTATTTTGTGCATCAGGAAAACTGTCTGATGGTGTTCAATAGGCATGAAAATCAACAGTGCCTCTGCCAGGACCTGGCCTGTGAGAAGCTCAGAGAGATACTTTACTTTCACTTATATAATTACAGTAGGGGAAAACTGACAAATTTTCACCTGGATTAAACCAGGGCAAAGTCTAATCCTTTGTGTGTGGTACAGGGACATCAATCTGGGAGTGCTGATGCTGGCTTGCACCAGTTGTGCACTGGTTCCCAGCTGGGCCCTCCAAGCATTATAACACAAATAAACTCTGCCCTAACCCCAGCAACCTGTCATTGAGCATCCAGAGATGCTCATATGTAAAAGCCCACCGGCTCATTGTTCTGTGACACCTTTTGCAATTATCTCAATATTCCCATTGCATTAACTATTTGGTTGCATTTTTACTTCTTTAAGTGTTTCCAGGCATGGTACCATAGCATGGAAAAGGACTTGTTGAAGAGCACAGTCCTGACAACACAATGCAAAAAGGGCTTTTGGTTCCTGAGCTGCTGGAAGGAGAGTAGAAAGTTTTGAGACAGGCCTGTCCCAAAGGCCCCATTGATAATATGTAGTAACAGCTAGAGTAGCTCACAACATTTTCTTGAATCTCTGTGGAGCCCTACTGCCAAACCCTGCAAACAGCACCAGTAACACGTACTGAAGTACCTCAGTGATAGTCTCAGAGGTCCAGGGATGGTGGAGCATTACTTTCCCCAAAATCTGTTTGCCACTCACTCCCACAGTAGGGTGCTCCCATCTGAGATCCCCAACACGGGGGAGTGCCTGGCCACCTCTGCTTCTCAAACCATTCTAGGTATTTCTTAATCTCAGAGGAGAATTTCAGCCTTTGGCCTAGTGTCTAGGGCTGGGCAGGGTTAGCACAGAGGACAGTGAGTGGAGCTGTGTGTGGTTTGCTGGAAGCCCTGCTAAAGTGATCTCACACATATCCCATCACAGACTGCCTTACACCAAACAAACCCACAACTCATTCAGGACAATTTCTACAGCTCAAAGACATGAGTTTCAGAAGTTCCTTCCCTTTGTAAATGCTCAAAAGACACAAGCTGTGAGGCCACGTGTAGACTCAAAATATATTGTGATGTATTAGCATGTCGAAAATGCTAATCCAAAAGGACAGGGAGGTACTCAGCAACTTCTCATTTTGTCTTTGAGCGCATGCCATGTAGGGCTAAAGAGAATGACCGTGAGAAAAGAGGTGGTGAAGTAATCCAGAGTACAGTTCTGAAAACTTGTTTAAAAGTATTATTTATGGTCTAAAATTATGTTGGGTCTCAGGAGTAAAAAAAACCCATATCTCTATGGGTTATTAAGGGTAGCAACTGAATAAGAAGAAATGGCGAATTATTAAAGACTTAACTGGTTAAAGTAGAGTGTGGGAAACTTGAAAGGAAGAAAATCCTTTTTCCTCCCCTAGGAGCTGGATGAAGTAGCAAAGAGAGGAATCAAGGCAGCAAGCTAGCTCACTGGGGTGGCCTGCAACCACTAAGAGCCCAGCATCAGGCTAAGTTTTCACTTGGACCCACATACCTACATGGGATTTTTACTTGGGTGGAGGGAATGCACCAATTTTTGAACCATTTTCTAGTTCTTTATACTGCTCTGGTGCATAAGGTTGCTACAGTGTCTTTGCAATGACTGCTGGCTTGGGTTTTCCCTCATGTCTGCTTGCAGCACCGTTTGAGTAGCTGTCACTCTCTTCATCACTGCAAGGGAACAAATGCCTTCCCAGCCAAGCAGGGATCTGACATTCTATTTCTGTCTCTCTCCTCTGCAGGACAAGTGCTAGGTATCGGAAACAAGGAGCTCAGATCAATTGTAACAAGTCAGGGGGAAAAAAAATAAAAGCCCACCCACAGAAAATAAACATTCAGAAACTTAAAATTGCAGGAATGTTTAACTATATGCACAAAGAATGATCCATTTTGACTGGCTTATAATAACTTTGTAAAAATGGTAATGTTTGCAGAGAGACAATGCTTTCATAAATATATATTATGTGTATGAGAAGTTAATTTTCTAAAACCAATCTGGGCTGATTTGGAAAGCAGTCTGTATGCTTCTCTGTCTTACATCCTGCTCCTGAATCTAGTATCTAATCCAAGTCTCAAAAGCAGAGAGGCAGAATGCCAATGATCCAGGTAAAAATGTAAAAAGCAGCAGCAACTCTTGCCTGTGGCATTGTAAAAGTCAAACCACAGTAGCAGATCCTACCACCTAATGAGCAGGAAGAAGGGGAGCTCTCATATCCCAAATGCAGGCTTCCTTAAAAGATTTGGCATCAGGGCTGCAGCTTGAAGGCAAGATTTCACTCTCGTCCCCCCCTCAAGCTACTGGGTGAAGCCAAGCTTTGAATGTCAGGCCCTGTCATTGCAGGCACAGCACAAATGCCCTGCAGTAATGCCACCACCAAGGCAGCGCTCAGTTGTCAGAGCACCAGCAGCACAATTCATAAGAAAACCAGCAAATGCGACAGTGCTTGAATATGAATCTGAAGACAAAGCAGAAACTGCAATCAATTGCGAACCTTCAAGTCAAGACTGAGAAAAATAACAGTTTGCAGAGGACTTTTTTCAGTGCTGTGGCAGTAATTCGCTGTTGGGCGCCATGAAAGCAAAAGGCCCTGCCCAGGGTGCAGAAGGCCTGGCGAGGCTGGACTGCAAAACAGCTGCTCAATCAGCAGCAGCATGGCCAGCACTGCTCTGTGATCAGTTCTGCCCAGACAGCCCCTCAAACACAGGCTTCTTAGACACTTCAGGACAGCTGACTCTGACTATATAAAGGGTGGGCATAAAGTGTATGTATAGGGTATCAAAGTCATATAAAGGGTAGGAATAAACAAGGCATTCAAAGTTCTCTGTAACAAAGAGAAAATCACCTTTGGCTAACAAATGATCTTGCTCATTGTAAAAGTCCTTCTAAAAAGGGCCCAGTTACCCTCACAGGATACCCCTCTTCCAGCTATGGTGGATACCTAGACAACTGGCTTAGGCCTGATGGCTATGTTTTTGATTACAAAAAGCTATTTTAGAAGATTCCAAGCCTAATTATTGCGCTTATGTTCTGACTGGACCTTCCATTCAAATACAACTCACATACTGGTTTCTTTTATGCAAACATCCAACAGAAAATAATACTAATAATAATAATTTAAAAAAAAAATAAAAAAGAGAGAAAAGACCCATACAAAACTATAGAAAAACAATTATAAGAAAAAAGATACTCTTACTTCAAGCTCAATAGAGATTCACTTTTCTGCTTTTTAGTTCTTTTTTTGCACTGGTAAATGAGAAATTGGGCTCCTATGTTCTATGCAGTTTTCTAGCACTTTGTGTGGAACAAACCAGCTCCACACATCAGACATCTAACATATGTTGTTTACATAACACTTTCAGCTGTGTTGCTACTCTCTCTGAACTCAACAGTTCCCCAAAATTTGGGATCTTGCAGATTGTTCTATTAGGAAGAAGCATTTGGCAGTAGAGGCTGGTGTCTATTATAGAAACTCTGCTCTCTGACAAGGAACACCAAGTCCCATTTGCCAGGTTTGAGAATGTCACACGACAGGAGATTTCATCTTTACTGGCATCTTTCTATCAGCACACAACCTAAAAAGACTCTTCTAGTCTATTCAGGGTTACTCAAGATAGCTGTGCTCAAAGCTTTCCTTTATGTCTTTTTCCCCATCATCTCTGAGGCTCGCTCAGTGGTCCTTCTGCACCACAGATGCCTGAAGGGTCCAGGTTCCTCTGACCTGGGCACTAATATGCATATAGAAAATCATCTGAACGGCATCACTATGTCCCAAAGGGTTTAACCACTTCTGCTATTTGAAAAGGAGGACAGCAGGTGTCCCTAACCTCAAAATAGAGCTATCATTGGGTCATGCTATAATCTGAGGCTGTGATATAAGGAAAATATATTTTTAGGGCACACATGTGTCTGACCAGAGATTGGGCCAAGATAAAGTGGAACCTCTGGATCACTGTAATGAATAAGACTATAAGGAATAATATTAGCAGGACCTTTCTAATTTCCTTTCTATCCATTCTAATGTATATTCCCAAGACGCACATCAGAGTAATGTAAAAGAGCTGGGCCTTATTTAGATTAAGTGCCTTTGTCCTGTTGCCTTCTGCATCTAGAATACGTAATGAGAAGATCATGTTCAGCACTATCTCCAGCTTCTTGTCATCTTACAGCATACTCACAGGGTTACTCATGTCATTGTTATGAGGTCATTAAAGCCACGTGGCACACAGAGGCAGCCTGCTTCTATTTCTGGTCCAGCTCAACACTGTTGGGAAAGCACCATCCTTTCCTAAGTGGAGTCAGGCTCCCACGGAAACTATGCTGCTGTTATCTTGGATTCGCCCTCTTTGAGCAGCGAGTCCCCAGTGGCCACTTGTGGAGCCCTTAAAGGTGCATTTGCCATCTTTGTGGGAAACTGCCTGGGTAAAATGTAAGAGCTTGTCTGCGTAGAATATGCCTTTGTCCTCAGTACTACAGCTCTGAAAGCAAAACGAAAGCTGATGCCCTCAAGTCCAAAGAAGTGAAGAGAGTTCTCCTGATCATGCTTGAACTAGTCACACCCAGGACACATTACTCAGAAAAGAACACCTATTAGATACTTTCACCCTGGCTAAATCAAGTGTTTCTTATTGGCAATACCAGATTGAACTGCTAAAGCAAGATTGTAAACAACAGGAGAAAGGGGATTAAAGGGTGAAGAAGAAAGATGCTCTCTACATTCCAAAACAAAACAGGAATTTTATTAGCATTTAAATGAACAGAGTAGCTGGATGGTGAAATCCTTATGAACTGTTGTGCTCTGGACAGAAATGAATCTTGACCCTCATTACCCAAAGCCACCCTGCATGTGACAGGGTGTTTTTGAAGCCAGAGAAGCAGATGTTCTCCAGACCAACATCTCTTCTCTTTCTGTCTGCCTGCAGTCAAGAGAGACTAGACTTGGTGACCCAAATGATTTTTGCTGCTTTTGTTTTCCTTAATAAATAACATTAATATTAATACAACGCCAATGACAAAACAAAGCAAAACAAAAAACCAAAACCAGTAACCTGGAGCTGGACACCAGCATAGCAGTGAGCTGCACAGGTCAGCACCCTGCAGTGAGCAGTAATGGGCCTATTTTGTATCTGAAGGGATAACAAACACTCACCACAGCCTGAATAACTACCACGTGCCTACAGAACTCCTACTGCCAAGAGAAGGTTTGTCACATGCATGAGGTTGTCATGTGCTGCCAGCAGCAGTGCCACTAGATCTCTGCTTAATGCTTGTATCCCAGCTTTGTTCCTCCTCACCACAGCACAGCAGGACTCAGCTGTGCACCCCAGCCTTTTTCCAGCCTGGCAGCTGCACCAGTGTGGAGCAGGGACTGGTGGGGAAGGGAGGAAAATAAAGGCTCGTCCTCCCCCTGTGAGGAAGACTCCACCAAGGAAGGGAGGCAGTAGAGGGCACTGCCTTCAGGGAGAGGAAGACAATGCGGCAGGCTTGGGAGATGAGCCACATCTGTTCAAACTGAAGTTATTTCCAGGATGGGCTGCATTATGTGGGAGATGAGCACACAGATGCCATTGTGATCTTCAAATCTGGACAGACACCTTCAAGTCTCGAGCTATCTCTTCACAGCACAAGCTGTTGATGCACAGAGGCACCTTCTCCAGTGACATAATGATGAGCAACATTCTTGCTGGAGCCATCCCCACACAGTCTTATGCTTCCCTCACTAGGTCTAGTGAATGGATGTGGGCATAGTTCTGTGGCACTGCCACACCGTTATATCATTAATCTACTGCTCTAATCACAACTGCAGCTGAGGAGTTGCATAAGTATCTTTCATGTTCCTTGTTTCTTTTTTACTAAGTTTTTAAGCTCAGAAGAGCTGAAAACATGAAATGAATACATATCAAAATCTGAAGCATAGAGGAAAAAAAACCTCTGCAAAAAAGTCATGATTTCTCAGCTCAGCAGGTATGCTAAGGGCACAGCTGAGGTTAGCAGTCTAAGAGGCCTTTTTTGATGTGATGTGAGATCTATGCACAAACTTGACGAAAATTCTGTGTGTGCCAGTGACTGCAGGGAAACTGTAATTAGTCACAGGCAATGACAACAAAACTTCTCCTGAGAGAGCAACATCAAAACTCACAGGTCTGAAAAAAGTTAGAAATAAAAAAAAAAACAACAACCCAGCAGCCATGATGAGAGAGCATATACTTGCTCATCCAAACACAATCCTGACCCTTCTTCCTGAAGATGAGTTTCAGGTATCTCTGCTAATGTTCCTGACCAGCAAGAAAGTGATGCCTTAGGATTTAGCTTTTCTATTTTTCAGATCCTGTACTGTTTTAATGTATAACTCTAAAACTCCATAGGCTGTCAGCTACTGTTCTCCCATTTTATTCAGACAAAACAATTCCTCTAGCCCTGAAACTCAAGGACACCTTATTGTCTCAGGGCCCAAGAGATGTAAAAAACAGTGAATTGGAGGCAGGGACAAACTTGGAGTAAATTACTTTGTTACTTGAAGCTGCAATTAGAGGATTAACCCCAATATGTAAATGGACCAAACTTATAACTGTGTGAAAAACTCATGACCATTGTCCACCTTGGATGTAGCCCCTCAGAGGCTTTTGACTGCCCAAGGTTTACCTATTGAAGGCCTTCAATAAATATCCATTTTTATTATCTTAATTTTACCTAGCCTCTGTTTTAGGTAGCCACTCCAAGGCATCAAAGTCAGCCTCTGTCGCTCCAAGCAGGCTCTCTTGAGCAACTTGCTCATAAGGATTCAGCTGCCAATTAAAAAATGAAATAAAAAAACCTCTTTGTTTTTGTGTGTTAAGAGCTTTTAACTCATACAGGAAACCTCAAAAAGTACAAATGAGCCATTTTCATAATCATGTTTCAAGAAAGAAACATACATGACTGCAAAGCCACCAGCTCCAGTCCTCCCCTAATCTGCCAGTGGGACCAGAGAGAGAAGCCACCCCAAAACAGCTCAGCTCATTAACAACAGTGACAGTAAGAGCTCCCAAAATCTCAGTCTCATTCGTAAATGAGTGAGCACAGCTCTGACACAGACGCAGCCACCCGAGTGTAAGTAATGTCAGTGTAACCTCAATCTCTTGAGCTGTATTGACTTATTGTAAAGATATACTACCTCAGCTTTGCAACAATGGCACACTTTCGGCATTTATCCTCTGCTTCTTTTCCACAACATTTACTGATCTCACACAGTGTAAATTCAGAGACTGAAACAAAAACCTTAGCTCAAAGTAATTGATGGGGATGTGCCTATTGGGTAACAGTGAATGGAGCTGTTGTACAAAACCCAAAGTTTCAGAATGCCCAGTCATTTTTTGCACAATTAGTGATCAAAAACTCCCATTTCATTATAATTTATTTTAATTAAAATTAGGTTTGTTCCTCAACTTATCTACACAACCTTATTGTCAATGTGCCAGCCATTTAATAGCTGAATTGCATCTACTGTACTTTTGAATCTGAATAATATTGTATATCTTAGATTACCACTTGAATTGCTTTTCAGAAACAAAAAAAGTAAAAAATGCAAAGTTACACAACATGACAGAATTCATCTAAGCAGTCACCAATCCTTGAAGACCAACCACATTCATTTTCATGCAAGAGGTAAGAGTGAGGACTTTGTTCAACTTGAACCTAGAGAAACCTACTCTACGTGGTCCTCATGGGATGCTTTCATGCAAGCCCTGATATTGCAAAGCCAGGTGATTACTACAATGAAAAAGTCAGAGGATTTGGTAAATGGTTGGAGTAAATGGTACATTGAAGCCTACAGAAACCTCAAACTTTCTGTTCTGTAGGCAAGGAACAGAACTGAGTCAGTAACTGCTGGGCATACTCAGCTATTAAAGATCAAACTTGAGGAATGCAAAATAATACAAGCAACATTTTTAATAAGGGCAAAATAGAGTTTTAATTCTTTCCCAAATAAGCAATAAAGGATAAGAAACAAACAACCCAGAATTGGATTATCAAGCATAGTCTTACTAGATTCATGGTCTATTTCCCTCCATATACTGCATTTCACCGGAAGACAGAATTTAATATGAGCTGAGGGAGGACGACTACGTGTGTAGGTGTGTGGATGCTGGGGGTGGGAAATGTTAAGGCGAGAACAAGCGAGCATTAATTACAAATGTTTCTCAAATGGTTGTTTCTCATTTTAGTCTCAGATATACCAGTAGCTGTAATAGTTTTCTTTTCAAAGCATAGAGAAATGTTTTCTTTTTCCTGTTAGTTGTTTTGGATGGAGCAGGAAATAAACATTAGGTGTGATAATAGAATACAATTATCTACATCTTCAGATTTCCACACTGTTTTGAAGCTGTTGAGACAGACTCTGGCATACCCATTAGGACCTCTTTTGGTGGGAAAAGTGGGACAAGAAGTCTCCTTATTCCAAAGGCTGCCCACAGACAAAATCTGCATTTCCAAGTGAAGGAGAAACCAATCTTCTCTCCTTTTATAAGTGAGGAGGGTCTTGGTTCATTGCTGTCTCTTCCTGCTTTTTACCAGCAACCAACTCAACTGTGCCAGCATAGCAAAAAACTATCTTCTCAGTGTACTTTTTGCAGCAGGGTACTATCAGAGCAAGAGGCATGATGCCAAGGCTAAGTCTCATCTCAGTCGACTGCTGGGAGACATTGTAAAGTCATGGCCCAGTTCAGTGATGTCAAGAAATTTATGCCATTTAAATTAAGTGTTGAAAGGATTAGATTTCAGCCAGATATATCCAAGGATATTCTCCTGTCACATGCCACTTCTGTTCCAAACTCAAAAATCTAACTGCAAGTATGAGGTGTTGCTAGCCAATCATCAGCTACTTTATTAATGGGGAATTAAATTGATTAATGGAATTAATCCATTATGCAGACTGAGCACACACTGATTCCATTTGTACACAAAGTGAGAAAGTGAGCCACTCGCCTACCAAGGGAAAGGCTTTCTGACCCTGTAGCATCTACTCCCTTTCCAACAGCAGGTAGACAAAAAATAAGTCTAAACTCTGAAATGTTGTGTTGGGGGTTTTTTATATATAACTAATTGACTTCTACTCAGTAAATCCTATCAATAATGAACTACAGCCCTTTCCCTTCAAAGGGCCAGAGATGCAATCACATTACGTCCACATAATTTAGGGAATATTCTAAGAAATACATTCATTGAGCTAAGCAGCCAGTGCAACTAGGTTTCCCTTGTGTGCTCTGATAATGATTTTTATCCAGCAGCAGCTGGAAACCAATAGATCTGATGTCTTTCCGGAGACACTTCTGTTCCTAGGAAGGTCAGTCATCAAACAGGATTCATTTTTCACCTGAGACAAGAGAGATGTTGAGGTCCTATAGGTCAGTACAGTGTTAAAGTTTTGCAAATAGCAGAGAACCAGCTTTCAGTAATTACATCTCCTTTCAGACAGGACTGCAAAAGATCTTGGAGTAGGCTGTATCTACTACAGTGACAACAAGAAAACAGAGCAGAAAACAATGAGGTAATTAGTAGAAGTAGACAAGTGTTTCTGAAGCAAGGTGAAATATTTTCCAGGGTCCCCAAGATTGCAGACAGAGCAAGTAGTCTCAGGAGTTTAAGACATCTGTCCTGCCCATTCATCATAAACCTGGCAGCCCAGAGACCTCAGCTGAACCAAACCCCAGCCTTTGAAGGGTGTGCAAGGATCTCATTTCCAAATTTTCAGACCTGTTTTTTCCAGATCTTTCTTTCTATAAATATTTCAGTCCAGAATAGGGTTGGGTTTTTTTTCTTTCCCAAATATTCCAAAGATTGGGAAGGTGCAGGTTTCATTTCAGCTCTAAACATAATGCAGTCTTTTGCCTTACTATTTTGCACCATTTCAAAAGTCCTCCTTAAGGAGCTTGCTCGAGATTACTGTTGTCAGAGCAGAACCCTGTATCATACCATTAGTACTCCTAAGATTTTCATAGTAGAGGGGAACAGTAGGAATCTAACAGCAGAGGGCTATAACATAAAGGCAGTATCTCCTTGTGTATGAGTGACCAGTGGTTTGCCTGAGTACTGGTATCCTACCTTGGAGAGGTCCAGCACAATGAAGGCAGCTCTTTGGTAGTTTTCTCCAAGGGGATAGTGTAAAGAGGAGAAAAGCAGAGGTAGAACAAACTGAATCACAACCTTCAGGCCTTGAGATAGAGAGCATGATTGGGAAAGGAAAGCAAACCTGATGTTTCCTCTGCTTCCCACCAGGTACTGGTGCCAAAAGAAGGAAACAGGTAGAGAAACCATGCCAAGACTTTTCTGGCTTGCTTACTGCAATGGAGAGATCAAACAAAGTTACATGAAGGGCCCCAAAAGCCATTCATCTTTACGCTTTAGGCTTTCCTGGCAGGGCAAAAATGAGAATAAGAGACATGACCACAACATGAAATTTTCAAAGCAAAATCCTAAAGCGAGAGAAACATAGCTATTTAGAGTTTTATTATCAAATGGATCACACAGGTTTCCAAGAGCCCAGGCCAGTTAGTATGCAATGTCAGATCAGAGTTTCTGGTGAATCTCAAGGCTAAGAAATTTGAAGGCTTTAGTCAGATCCATGTAGTAGACTTGGTGTTTTGTTATTGTTTCTCATCCAGAACCAAACTTTATTATATTCTAGAATTTCCTTTAAGAAAATAAAAAACAACAACAAAACACAGCAAAAAACCCTAACTTATGAATTCTTCTTAACACTAAAGTGTGAACTAAATGAGAGAAGCAGAGGCTGCAGTCCTACCCCCACCCACCTTCTTTTTGTTAACTCTGCTCCTGCGGCACTCTTGTGGTATTTACATTATCCTGTTCCAGGTCCATAGTTGTCTCAGGCTTTGGGCCTCCTATATCATCATCTGAGATGATGTAACCAGACTAAAGTCACTGCATGAATATCCATTTACATCACATCCATGATTTTTAAAAAGTGTATCTAGTCATGTGCACTTTCCAGTTTTATATTAGGCCCACAAACAGCTGGGCTGTCTGAGAGATTTCATCAAGCATAAAAGAAGGAGAGAATAAGCAGTAAACTTTTAAATATAGTTACAAGTTACATATGTATGTCCTGCCACAAGGTATTTAAAGTTTAAGTAGTTCAGAAGTTGTTAATTTATTATAAAATGTGTTAGCCTGACAACAGTGAGTCACTTCTTCCCAAGTCATCCAAGCATTAAAAACTGTGGGTGGAGGTGAGGAATTTATAAGAAAATATTATACAAATAACTATTAGGACTATTATTACCCAGAATAACCATAAGGAACACAATGGGTTCTTATTATTCAATGATTTGAAGAGTCATAAGACAAAGGAATTAACAATGCTAAGTGACTTCTTTCTCATTAATAGGAGAATCAAACTGTACCAGATGCAACAAAGAGACAGTGGCATCTGCTGAATGGAATTTTTTAGAATTCAAAACTTGCTTATATTCTCACAACTGGAAAACCATTAGAATACTTCCAGAGGTCAGCTGAAGCACAGGAATTATGTGTTTAAAGAAACAATTCTCGTTGAATGAAAACCACTGTTTTACACCTGTGCTGACATCACTATATAGCCCCAGCTCCACAGACCCCTGGTTCAGCTAGGAAACATCCATACCATAGCTCCTTAGTAAGCACCACGAAAATAGAGATTGAAGAGGCTACCTAATAGACAGACAAAGAACAACCATTGAAATCAACACTTCTGTGTTTCCTATGAGGGACTAACTCTTCCTTTTTTCACCAACATTATTCCAAATGAGTAAATTGCAGACAGCAGGCAGTAGATGAAACTCAGGCACCTACACCTACCAACAGGCAAACACGTGCTCTAGCTTTGCTCATGTAATTGTTCCTTGCTGAAACTGACCTGTTCCATAAAAGATTATGATTTTCAGGATATGGGGCAAACTCATAATGAGGTCCATCACAGCACAAACATCTTGCTAATTTTTCTCATTGATCCTTCAGCTCAGAGGTAAGATCAAGTGCTGGCATCCACTTGTGCTGTAGCAGCAGACCAGTGTGCAAAAACAGTAAAACAATCCCTTAAAGTCTGTGGGGAGGAAAACCTCCTGCTTTGGGTGCCACTGAGAGTGCAAGATGATCAAATAGGTCTTCTTGCTAATGCAGGAAGATCAAATAGGTCTTTGTCCACCCAGTCCTATATGTTATTAAATCCGTTGCCATGTTCTAGGACAACGCATCGAAGGTATTGTGGATATAGAGTCATATTTCAATCCTGTCACGTTTATCCACACACAAAAGACCAAAATTATTCTTCCTGCTAAGATAAGTATGTTAGATGAGACAAAAGGAAGCTGTGTGAGAGACCACATGGTTTTACCTATTTTTTCCTGCCTGTGTTGGACCTTATACAAAGTGATCTCTTGTCTTTTCAGAAAGACAGGCAGTAGCCATTTATAGGTATGCAGCAGAGAAAGCAAGAAGCATAATAGTAACTTATTTGGTGCCTAGCAATGGGTTTATAAAGGGGATTTGATGGGAAGATTGAAAGGCAAGGAAAAAACAATTCAGAAAGCTTCTTCAAAAACACTGTGTAACGTATTATTGAAGTTTTCAGGGTTTTTTTGTCCACAGCTCACTGACAGAGGTTTTGAAAAACAGCTTCATAAAACAATCACAATGATTTTAATTAGAAGTGAAAGCAGCTTACAATATGCAAACACATAGCAGGAAACAAATATACCTAGAAGCTGATTAGTAGCTCTTCCTCAGAATTCTGCAAAGAAGTCGTCAAAAACCAACTTTAAAGAGCCCTGGAGACCTGCATAAGATGAAACAACTCATTCAGACATAACACATAGGATTTTTGGGGGGGGACGACCCACATTCTTTTTCAACTTTTCATGCTCCACATATACACAAAAGGCGTGATGCAACACTATTATTTCCAGCTAACCACACTTTCTGCCAGAAGTTGCCCTCTTTGTAGGAGCATATTGTCAAGGCCCTGTGGCCTGCTCAGCCACACCTGCTAGCAAAGTGGCTTTTTGTTCTGTTCCACGTGATTTGCACAGGAGCAGCTGAGGCAAGGCTAAGTCCCCCCCTTCACAGGCACAGGAAGCACAGCAAGGGACAGCAGTTTCCATGGCCAATAAGAGCCATTTGCTGGTTCAGACTAAGTGACCAGTTCAAGTACTTTCCTAAACTTCTGTAGGGGGACCCACTCACACATATCTGAAAATCCTGATCCCCATACCATGTTCTGTCTTCGCTCAAACACAGCGCCAACCCATGGACATGTTTAGCAGTATTTTCCATTCATCTCATATTTTTTTTATTCTGGGAAGAAAAGCAGAGGGGATCTCAGTAATTTGAGGGGACATCCAGCTTCACAATACACATGGAGGAAAAAAAAAAACCAGACTGAAAGCTGTTGGGTTGTTCTCTCAACTCTACCTCAGACATAATGGAGAATACTAAGGAAATCACATTCAAGGTCTCAGTATCCACTCCTGTGACTCAAGGGTATCACTACTGCCCAACACCATGCAGGTATGTGAGGGTCCAGGATACACATGATACTTTAGATTTTAAAATAGAAAGCTGTATATAGAAGTGCAACAATCTCTTAGAGTATCATCAAAACTGAACCCAAACATCAAGGGAATGTTTTAGCGGAAAAGAAATGAAAATCATTTCTCTTTGTTCTCTAGATTTCAGGATATGAACAACACTGTCAAATAGCTCTAGAAAATAACATTCAGTGAAGCAATAAGGGCTTCTCTTTGTGAAGACTGTTTCATTATAAATTCATTTTATTCTGAGTCAGAAGACTCGCAAGTCTTTCCTGGGTTTTGTTTGCATGCTCTTAGAATTGTTTCCCTTGTTGTCATATTCCATCTTGCCAATACAGTAAAAACAGAAATCCTAATGCTCTGCATTACAAACTACCCAGCTTTATTAGGTTGCAGAGACATTACCACCGATTTAATCTATTAAAGCCATTAGTAATTGCAAAGTATGGAGCAATTGTTTTCTAGAATTAAAGAACAAAGAGAAAACAATGTGAAGAAGTATAAATAAGACAAAATAGAAATCAGAACACTTCAGGGCTTTCCTGGGTGGTTTTTACATTAATCAGGTTTCTTGCATTTCTCCTGTCTACCATCCTTTTATGCTTTTCCTCTGTTTTTCCAATGTCTTTCCTTCCTCACTTCTTCTGTCCCAGAGACAAGATTCAATTACAGACAATATAAAGACAATACTTCATTGAGGCCAGATGACTGAGAAGTCTCTCAGGTCTGAGGCTACTGTCCTCTCTAGCACAAAGGTATTGGGCAGGGAGAGGATGTCTGCCTTTTTTTTTATTTATTTACTTAAACTTGGGATTGTTATCTTGCTCTAAATTGCAAGAGGGCACAAATGCTTGCAGGTTTTACTAACAGCTAGACAAGGTCAGCACTAATACAGAAGCTGATTATTCAACCTCAGCTAATTCACCTGTCAGTAAAACCTAAAATACCTTGGTGCATCCACTGCCCTTTCATTGTGTGACATTAAAAACTGCTTTCTTGTCTCTAAAGACAAGTTAAATTGTTCTGCCTAGTAATAGCTTTAATGAGACTCTATCTAATGCAGCTCTGTAAGCACAGGACGTGTTTAGGGTATGTGGACTGCCCTGCAGAGGGTCTCAGACAGTCCCCAAGTCTGAGCCAGCATACTTAGGTGGAGTGGCACTCAAGTTTCACCAAGGCACATGTTTAGTCATAGCAACTCTCTTCCTTTGCCTTTTCAGCCCTTTTCAGTAATAAAGTCAATAAGAAAGTCCATGAATAATCAGGATGGTTATGCTTCATATTTAATGACACAAAAACCTCAACAGGGTTAGATAAGCATGTAGCAGGTTCAGGTAAGCATGTGAGCTACCCATGATTGACAAAGAGGGAGAGCCTCAGTAATGGACTCTTTCAAATACTGGCCGACTGAAATAAATGTCAGAGCTCACCTGGACTTCAGAGTAGCAATTTTACCTTCCTTAAATTGCCCAAAATTACAAAATTGCTGTAAATATCCTAAAGAATAGACAATACAGAGATTTCAGGTACTTTTGTTTTGTTAAGATATCAGTACTTCATAAAGAGGCTTGGCCACAGCTTTGATTTAGGTTAAAAGGAGCACACAGTAAGAGACATGCAGGCATTAACAGTAAAGCAAATATATTTTCGCCTGAATTTAAACAGTGCTCAAGTAACTTTGTCTGTCTAGTTGTTGTCATCTACTCCATATTTTTAAGAGCTGTCTGGGCTGATATTTTCTTCATCTGCTTTCTTCTTTTTCTCCCTTCTAAAAAACTTTTGGATAAATTTGAAGTGCAGCTTGGCTAAGCCCACTGTTAAGAAAACTCAAAACCTTACTAACAAGATCACTTTAAAGCAATCTTTAACACATGCTGTTCTACAGCTACCTCCAATTCTTCAAGGCAAAGGCTTAGCATTTCACCTGCTGGATGACATAGGAAAGGGTTTTGGGTTTTTTATGAAACACTAGGAAGAAATATCATTTTTATGTGTAACGATAATGATAACACCTAATGCATTTTCTTTGTAAGCAAGCAGCAGTAGTAGGCAGGTTTTCTCCAGCTCAGAATTCCTCTTCCCCTTTAGCATTGCTCTCCTGAAGGTAGAGATTACTCCTTGTATGAGCTGAAACAATGTAGTGTATGAAAATATTTTGCTTCATTTTAAGAAAGGACGGGGGCGAGAACAGCCATGTACTAGAATTTATAGTTCACAGACATTTCCCCAGGTGGGGAAAGCCTTTAACTACCCATGACCTTACTAACAGTTGCTAGAAGTTACTAATAGATGACAGCAGTAAGAAATATAATAAATAAATAATAAATGAACTTTTATCATAAGAGGAACTGTTCATCTTAAATGCAGTGGCTTTTTGAATTACGAGTGACTTAGCCAGGCTTCAAGATTAGTGACCACTCACTTGTTTGGTTCACTGTGTCTATACATCATGCAGTTGACTGAGACTGTGCAATCAAAACATCCCACCTTGAGTTTGGACTGACCCTGTAAGGACTTAAGAGACATTTTAGAGAGAGAATTAAATTCACAGGTGTACCTATAAAATTAAACTGCTGCTTTTTGATAGACTCATAACTTTCCTTAGACACTGAGTCTTTTCAGAAAGATTATAGTCTGATCCAAACAAAGCAGCAAGCGTAAGAATTGGGAAAGCTACCACAAAACAGAAGAATGGTCTTATAAAAAAACTGTACCACATTACAAAAAGTTAATTGTAATTGTACACACAGCCAGAAAAATGTTACTGGAAAATTTAACTCAGAAATATACATGCACAAAATATTGTAAGCTTTCTTCTCCTGGCTATCTACATACCAAAGCACCTGCTAGAGTGTAGTCATAACCTGACTAGTTAAGTTTTCATGGGTTATTATTTTCTGAAACATCATTTCAAGAAGGGCAAAAATAGTTACTCAGTTCTTGAGGCTCAGCTGCTCGCCTGCAGGACAACAATTATGTACTGTACAGTTGAAGGAGCAGACCTCAGGACAGCAAACCCTGCTGCCCTTCAGCCTTGATGCTCACCAAGAAACTTCACAAGTTCCTGCATCAGAGGTTATCCATCTCCTCAAACAGTATGAGCAGAGGACACAGGAACTTGATTTAGCTGGAGTTAAGTAGGGAGCCTCCACCAAGCAAAAAGGAGGAATGTTATTCTGGTTGATGGGCAGCTTCTGCTGGCTCAAACAGGTTTAGAAGTGGACATTTCTTACAGCACTGTCTGTCCTATACTGGTAACCCAGCTGCCAGGTCTGGGTACATAACAGAGCTGTGAGGCAGAAAGTAACCCTGATAGCAGCAGTAGCTGCCAATGGGTGAGCACAGCACATAACCTCTACAAGCTGTCTGTGCTTATAGTCTAATCTACCACAGTCAACTGAAACTGAAGGGTGTATAACACCCTTACCCTTGGGTGAAAATGGTGATGGTACAGGAAAAACTATGCACCAAGTCTGTTTCTGAGTATAAGCCAACACATCCAAATAGTAAAAGACTCTAGGTACCAGAAAATCAAAAGCAATATTAAATAACAACATGGGTGTATTCAGGAAAACTAAAATAACATATAGATCAAACTCCTTCCTTTCTTAACAAGAGTAAGTCCTTCAGCTTGTGGTCACTTACTGCAAAAACATCTGTACAAAGCTAAAATATTACTTGCGGTGTTATCATCAATTATACACAAGCTAAAGGTCCAAATTGACATAACAGAACTGCAAAACAGACTAAAAGAGCAATTCTCATCACACCCCAGCTAGGTTAGTTTTACTCACTGCAGAAAATAAATCCAAGGGCCTCAGGAACCAACACAGGATGGCTGAGGAGCCTTCCTAGGTTCCTTCATAAGTTTAGCTACAGGCTGACAACCAGCTGCTGAGGAACAGCAACAAATAGACTAAGGAAGTGGATCCAGCTGTTTCCACCATTAACAATAGAATGGCCTCAGGTGAGAGACCTCTGGCCACCTGTGGCCCCTGCTGCCCACACAGAAGGCAATCAGCCTATCTACTACAGTGGCAGGGCCATGGCACACCCAGCTGGAGTTGCCCCTCCATGGTGAAGCAGGGACAGACAGTGCCCATGTACAGCATCTTTGTATTGGTATGAAGTCTGGAGAATGAGTTTTGCTGGGCTCTGAAGACTGATGAAGAAAGTACTTTTGGCCAAAACTGCTGGTATGTGTGTGACAGCTCCGTGTCTGAAGCCAGCATGCTGATGTGGTTCCATCTTTCTCTTGTCACTATTGTGAGGTTTCCTATGAAGTAGTTTTCCAGGAGAAAAAGTTGCTTAAATGCTATAGACTCCAGCAGGAATTTATCCTTCAATATAAAACAAGTCCACAGAGAGTAAAACTATGAAAGCCAAAGACAACTCATGTTTTGACATGGCAGTGGTTCAGATGGCTGCAGGGGTGTTTCAGCTGTCATGCAGACTGGTGAATGCCTCCTCTCCTTTTCAAAGCAAAGCAACACAGCCTTAGCAGTGCTGCCAGTTGATGCCATGGTCCTCCAGCACAACCCTGAACCCTGGCGCAGGTCAACTTTCTTCCAGGAAACCTCTCCTTGTCCAGCAAGCATCTGTCAACTACAGCCTGACCGGTGCTGTGTTTCTGGCAGAGTTCTGCCCAGCTATCTCTTTCCACCAGAGAAAAGGAGCTTCCCCAAGCTCTCATTTCTCTGTGAGGTAAATGGCCAGTGTGGGATGGATTCTGTGCTTTTGGCTGACTGGGATAGTCACCCTTCACTGTTGTGTTCACTCATGTTTTTCCTCCCACATTCAGAGACATCAGTATTGTCTGGGCTTTGCTGAACAAGGCTGGTGCCTGCTTAAAAAAGCTTTGAGCTGTCTCACACAGGTGGAGGGGTGTCCTTTTAGGAGGTGAATGTGTTAGTATTACTCCTACCAGCAAGAAGCACATGCCAGTCCTTTAACTCCTCCTGCTGCCAGCACAGCCCAGAGATACTGTGCAGGGTCTGCTGCCCCAGGTAAGCATTAGCACAGGTAGTCACCCTCACATTCCAGGCAAGCAAGATCTAGGCAAGCTCTTTTTCCTCTCTGCTTACATCAGTTCTTGTTCAGGCCCTTAGAGGTATTTCCCTGAAAGTGCAGGCCTGGGCTGCCACATAACTGTCTGGCAGACTTCTCTCAGGGTGATTCAGGAATGGGCTCATGGGTCTTTGGGGCATGGCATCAGCACCACAGTGAGTGTCACAGTGCTGACACTTCCCAGCAGTGCTGCTGTACACCACAGCAGTCACCATAGTGTCAACTGTCTGTGCTTTCTAAGCAGCAAGGAATAGTTAGGCTTTTGTTTCTGCTAGTTTGTTTCTAATAAAAAAAATTAAAATCTGGAAATAGCACATGATGTAGGAGCTTGGATCTGGGACTGAATCCAGCACTGTCTTTAGAGGACACAAGTCGTGAGGGATGTGTCATATTAGCAGCTTGCAGCTAATGGACTGGCAAAGGCTGGAAGCTGCACTGGCTCGTTGCCCGGAGCCCATGAGCTGCTCAGGTAGCAGCCTCCAATAGTTTGGCCAGTGGACCATGACAGTTTCTGCATCCAGAGGTAATTAGCTAAGGTTTCCACAGGGCACCAGCTTCCTTCATAGGTGCCTCCATCCCCCTCCTACCTCAGCTGTTTAATGTCTTCCTTGGACCACAAGAATACCAGTGTCCGTGTCCTCGGTTAAGGCCTACAGCAAATTTCCAAAGGGGAGTAACTGCCTCTCTGCATCTGGCACAAGCAGAGCAATAAGCACTGGAAGATAACAAACAGAGTGGACAAGAGAAGAGTGTCTGATTGTCCTTTGGGCAAGAAGATGTCAAAGAACCCATTCACAAGGAAAACATCATGAGAGTGACAAGTGACAGCTTGTCCTACCAGTTTATGTCAGAACCAAATCCAGCAGAAAGGCTGCAGTGTAGTGCAAACCATTCATCACAGCCTGGCATTAGCAAGCAGGAAGTGTTGACTTTCCACCCAGCTCAAGATGGTAGGGAATAGTGAAAAAAAGTTCAAAATTATAAAGGAAGAAGGGGAAACAGCAGAGGAACTGGAAGAGATTCTGCTTTCTTTTCCCTGAATAACAAGAGTAGCTCATGAAGCTAAGAAAATCAGTATTTAGCTTCACAATTAGAGCCTCCTTAGCAGACAAGAAAGCAGCACTGTGTGCTGAAGCTGAGGTCAAAGGCGTGGCTGAGCCTGGCTGCATTCCACAACAGCTGATGACAAGGAAGCAGCAGCAGGGCAGACAAGGAGGTACCACGGCCTCTGGCTTTCTGGGGCCTTAACTCACATGGCCAGGTACTATTTATAGCTGAGCCAGCAGCCCTGTATGCAGAATGTTTAACACCAACATCAAACACCCTCAAGAAAACGTTGACATCCATCATCAAAACCCTGTTTTATTTCTATAAAAACTGCACACTTAGGGCACAGAAAGGAGATGTAAGCAAAAATCTCCTTATTCTAAAATATGTTCCTGAGCATGAGGTAGTTGCCATTGCCTAAAAGAGACCCAGCTGCTTACATGAGGTTATTCAAAGGAAGGAAAAATTACAAGTTACAAAACAGTGGTGGCTTGTAGTATAGAAATGCATAGGCTCTCTTTAGCTGCACGGTCTACTTTGTCTGAAAGTAATACCACACTTTTTGCTCATTAACTTAGTTTTTACTTCCTCCAGTGCAAATGTTTTGTACATCTAAGCTGGTTACAATTCTCTTGATGAGACAGCCCTTATTGACAATTTCTTCATTAAAGTGCCTGGCATAGTATGACAACCATTCTTGGTAAAAAAGTGAAACATTAGGTTCCTAATTTTCCCAGTTTTCCATTCTGTACACTGTTTCACAGAGCTTATCTGCATTTTTCAGTGCAAACTCAAAGAAAACAAACTGTTAGCCAGTACAGAAAATGCTTGTTCGCTCTTCCAGTAGGGAGAACTTGTAATTTACCTGTTAACAGATGATTTGCTGCATTTATCTTCTTAGCTGCAAGAAGAATTTGACAATAATGTAGGAGGTTTTTTAAGTTGAGCTAGGCTGAAGAAGAGAGGAAAGAGCAGCATGGATCACAAGCTACCTCACAAATTATTATTCCAATGCTTTTAATGGCTCTACTTGAACAAATGTAATATCCCAGGAGAAAATAATTTTTTCCTAAGAACATAAAATTGATACAATCATCCAAAAATTCAGCAAGAATTTCCTTCTTTTGTCATTTTTGAGACTTCCTAGCTCCACTTCTCTCTTTACAGTTCTTTCACAGCTACTGACTTGCCTGCAAAGGGAAACTGCAAGACCTCTGCATCAAAAACCTGATCAGCTTCTGCTCTCTCTTCTTAAGCTACAAGTGCTGGCTAGGCACCAAAGAGGCAAAAACCACACAAGAATCCACTGCTTTGACTTGGCTGGGAAAAGCAGGATCTATCCCCAAAGTCCAGACCTGAGCAAGGTCATCTCAAAATATCCATAAGATAATGAGAATGTCAGGCTATAAATTTTTCTTGGGGAGCATTTGTAAGAGGCAGAAAACTTTACAAATAACAGAGGTTTGCTGGGTTTTGTATAAATCAGTCTCCTGTCACATGTTTTCCTGTTTTTATTAGTATTTCTAAACTGCCAGGTGTGAAAACTGGCAGATCCTAGTTTGAAAATTTTTTTTTAAGTCTTTTGTTGACAGCTGATTTACTGTCATTGCCTTCATATATGTCACTGGGGTGAATAAATCCAAACAAATGATTCTTTACAGGAACTGAATTTCTTCCCAGCACCAACAGCTCTCCTCCTCCTTGAATTTTTGGAGTTAATTTCTATGATTGCAAACCTAATGCTGCCTTTTGGCCCATGAGGATCTCATCAAATGTCACGCAGTCAAATCAATCAACAATGTTGTTATCCTTCAGTACTTTTTGCTTGTTTAAGCAGATAAATGAAAACAAAAGTCAATATATCAGTGATTTGGTTATACAAACAATTAAAAGAATCTCAGGTATTTGGGATCCCCAAATAACATATCTGGAAAGAGATGTGAGTCTGTGGGGTCCAAAGGTCTCGGGAGCTACAAAGAACAAGCCAAAAGAATGGAGTTTATGGATCACCTTGTTTGATGCTTGAGACAATAAATGAAGGAATGCAGGAATATCTAAAAAATAGGTGGAGGTAGTGCTTCAAGACCCAAGATTATGGAAAACATGAATCATGAAAACATCATTTGTTTATCTGTTTGTTTTAAAGAACACAGTCTAAATGAGGAGAAGAAAGCAGAGAAGGTAGCATTGGAAGTTCTTAGCATGCTGGGAGATGTTGCTGTGGGTGGCGTGCTTTCAAGTGTGTTGAATGTTGTACATAAACTGATTGAGACCAGATTTAGTTTGTGTTTTTGATATGGTGCTACTGATTTGTTTTTCTCTACTGAGTCTAAATTAAATTCAGTGTTGATTTCCTAGATCTCAAGTATAAGATAGCAAATCTCCTACATAAGCAGCTTCTAGCAGTTACAAAGAATAGTGATTTTGTGTTAGCACAAGAAAGACATTGACATACCTTGTTATTCATGTTGTATTTTTTAAGGGTGAGAGGGGTTTTTTTTTCCAGGAAAGCAATTTCCAAGCAGTTCCAACATTACTTCTATAAACTCTCACCTTATGTTTAAAGTATTGTTTCTTACATTGAAAACTATTTTCTTCTAATAAAATCATTACTCTCCCATACATGTGTTTCAGGCACAGTCTCAGAACAGGTCACACAGAGTCCAGCTTCCTGCTAATGAGTTGATATTGAGCTGACCATGAGCTGGCAATGTATCAACTGTTCATCATTAAATCATTCCCAAAATGAACAGTAATGAACTTCACCTACTTCAGCAATGCCGGGTAGTTCATACTTCTGATTTCCAACTCACAGCAAAGTTGAATTCAGCCTACACTGCTGACTTCACTGAACTGCTGTGTAATGAGCTACCATAAAAACAATGAGGTTTTGCATGTATATATTGAACATTCTCAAGCATATTAATTTGGTCATCCAATGTATTACATCTACTCCAGCGAACTTCCAAATGGAAATGGACAGTCCTAATATCCTGCTTTAAAGTATTAACTCCATGTTGGAAGTACTTCTCTTATAAAGTCTTTTCAATGCAAAAGTTTTGTATTCTATTAACTTTTTCCACTACAGCAGAGAAAAACAAAGAAACAAAATGTAATTCAAATGTGTTTAGTTTTGTAATTTGCTTTTTTTCCCTCAGTGGTATTTAAATAGGGGTGTTTAAATATCAAAGCTTCACAACCCACATTTTTCTGTAGTAGTCTGGCACCACATCACACTTGCAGAATTGAGCAATTTATTTGCAAAGAAGCCTCTGTGTGACAGGCTTACTTTTTTTTCAGTGGGGAGAGGTCTATGTAGATTAACACATACTGCTGGACAATTGTTCAGAAATGATTATCAGTCTCTCATGCTCACATGTTGAAATATATCTCAGAAAAGAGCTGAGGGTCTCAAAGGTATATTTTACAGAGAAAGACTCAGAGGTCAGTCTGTTCAAAGAGAAGGAAGGAAGATATTTCATCATAACTACATCCATGGAGATAAGAGGAACCTCAGACTAGTACATTAAGATATTGATATGCATGCAGCCTAAGATCAAATTCTGTGGCTGCAGCAAGAACCAGTTAGGTCTTCATTTCTTGTAAATTGCTGCCCAGGATCAGTTTATCACTGTAAAGTGTGTCATTTAAGGAGATGTTTAGCCACCCCTGCTCTGGTGGGCAGCAGCCTCTGGGAAGGGGTGGGTGAGCAGAAGGGGTGACAGTTGCTCCAGTGATCTTGTCTGAGCCTGATGTTGAATACGTTAACATCTTTGGATAATGAGATATGAAACACCAGGGAGCTGAAATTAGAAATATTCAAATGCAACAGGAAATGCTTGTTTTTGAGAAAGAAATAACTATGTGAACAGTTTCCTGTGGGATCAAGTAGATTTCTCATTATAGGACGTGTTTAAAACCGGGTATCTACTAAATCCTATACATGAACAGAAGCTAGGGCCTTTATGCAGACCGTGAATTGAATTCTGTTACTTGCTTTATTTAGGAAGTCATATCAGGCCCTTTTGGCCTCTAAATATATGAACCCAAGAGCCTTTGACAGAAGAGTAAAATTGCTATTCAAGGTATTGCCTTGCTACAGGAGCATTTGGTCAGAAGAACCATCAAGTTAAAATGTGATCTATTTGCTGGTGACAAAGAAGTTGTCATAGTCCTTTCCTAAAAGCATTTCAGACTTCAGAAATCGCTCCCTGCTTCTCTTCCCATGTTTGGCTAATATAAACTTGAACTACCTTTTCACTCCTTCATGTTACAATCCCCTTTATTTCCTCCAGTGTCCAATAGGAGAGAAAAAAATAGGGCTGAGAACACGATACACCTGAGATTTGTGTCTGCAATGGAAAGATTTTTCTCTATACTCCAGTTCAGGGGAAAAAAAAAAATCCGTGTTTGCTTTTGTTGTTGCAGTTGGTTTGAACTTTTAAAGCATGTCAAACCACCTTTGAACTTTGGGGAAATGGACTTGAAAAAGTTGGAGTTTTTTAAGTTTAAAAGAAGAATGTTTCCTTTTTAAAAAAGCAAATACAATGAAGGGGTCATAACAGAGATTTAAAGATACATTATATTCTTTGAGGAAGCAACATTGTCAACCACATGGGTTGACTATGAAAGAGCTAAATGTGCAGGCATGCCCACAGAAACACTCACACAAAGAATTTCCTTAATGAGTGAGGACAATTAAGCACACTGTAACATTCAAATACCATCTACATTTATTGTATTTCCTAATTTAAGGACACATAACTATATTTAAACAGTTTTATATGTAACTGTATAATTAATTACAAAAAGCAACAATGCTGATATCTGGGATACCCATGTACCTTGGCAGGTGAGTTTGCACTGCCCACTCACCTAACAGACATCCAGAGTAGCTGGCTACTGTCTCTGGCCCCCAAGTACACTCTTTGTCATTTCCCTGCACCAGTTTTAGAATAAAGTGTCTCCAGTCCTTACAAAAAGGATCCTAGAGAAATTCTGTAGTTAATTTAACCCACCAACTTGTATATACAAACAAAGGAAACACAGACGCCTCTCCTCAAAAGCCTATGGTCTAGGTTTTCTTGAAAGGATGGCAGCATTTACTGAGATGCCCTTAACAGCTCAGTTCCAAAACAGATCTGTACCTTTGTTCTGAAGATTAGACCTCTCCAATTTTCTTTTCATTTGAGCACCAAAATTTTCCAGTCACTTTTCACTACCTTGGCTCAAAAGCACCATAAAAGAAGCCACCTTGCTAGTTCAAATCAGGAAAGATATTTTTATGTAGACCTGCTCCTGACACTGCAAATACAACTAAGTGGAAATCAGTACTCCAGTTATAAAATGTCCTCTACAGTCAAATTGTACTTATTTTAATTTACTTTTCACAGAACCTCTTAGCACCAGGGGACTGCTAACAACATGACTCAAACCATGAAGCAGTGATGCACTGCAATAGCTTTTTCACATCTCTATGCACACCCTGTCTCGTAGCATTTTAGCACTGGGTAAAAACAGGCGGCAAAATCCTATGCCACAGGAGAAACACAAACATGGATAACAGGGTTTGCCATGCACAACTAAACGCCTCCAGCTGCTAACACTTGCTGTTGTGGCTGCCTGGATGCTGACCTTGTTTTGGGCTGTAGCTGAGGAGGTGGGTACCTGGCAGCAAGTTGATTCTTGGAGACCAATATGTCCACACAGTATCAACATGACACAAGGCTGAGGCAGAAGGCAAAGATCTAAATGAGGACATCCACACATGCACTTAGAGCTGCATGGCAGAGTAGAGTGGTGTTTGT
Source organism: Hylia prasina (assembly GCA_013397195.1). Classification (NCBI taxonomy): domain Eukaryota; kingdom Metazoa; phylum Chordata; class Aves; order Passeriformes; family Sylviidae; genus Hylia; species Hylia prasina. The sequence goes on from VYXD01010899.1 coordinate 1,020,766, forward strand.
GACTCTCAAGGGCACTAGCAGCAAAGGGAGAGCCACAGGACTCTTATCTGCCTTCTTCGTTCCTCACACATTCAGAAAAATACTGTAACTCTTCTAGGATTTTTGACCAAAACAGCCATATTCTTAGATCACAAAAGGGAGGAGTTGAGCTGTACAGCAGCAATTTCTTCCTAAACAGGATTTTTTTTTCATTATTAACTCAACTGATTTGTGTTCCCTTCAAAACAGGAATATATTAAAAAATCCTCCCATGAAGAACATTTGCAAACTTCCTTGCAGTTTTCAAAAGCCTTGGGAATTTTCTCTGTTTCCACCTATGTCAGCAGTTTTAAAAATTAGTCCCTCTCAGTTGATAGGCAGATTTAACAATTGAAGCTTCCCTATTTATATCCAGAATTAAATAAGCAGAAGTTACAGTTGCTCACATCTTTGGGTTGAAACACTCAGACAATTCACTTTTCCTTCAGACTTGGAGCCATCACAGTTTAGAGGTGTGCATTCCCCTCCATGTGTCATGGTCAGGTCCTCACAAAGATGGTCTTCCCCTAACAGCAGGCTGAGGCAGTAGGAACAAGCCACTTAAGGTCTCTAATCATGGAAAAACCTAAAAATTGTAAGGCCTAGATATAACTCATTCACACAAGAAGCAACTCTGAGAGAAAGAAATGTTACTTCTTTCTCACTTTCCTGGGACATAGTCTTGGATCAATTTTTATATTTACAGACTAAAGTATTAAGTATATCTTTCTTGTGGGGTTGCAATGGGTCACTTAAAATAAATATAACATTTATGGTACCTCAAATTTTGTCTATACTGCAATACTTCTTGCTCTCACTGTAGGAGATACTACAAATACCACAGTAAAGCTCAAATATCAGAGGGCACTAAAGTGCTGTTTTTTTAATGGCAGTCTCAAAATAAAAAGTTCATAAACCTGCAGTTATCTTAGTACTAGTGGTACTCAGAAGTGACAGACAAGGATATATTCAGGTTCCAGCAGTAAATATACTCAAGTCAGTGTGGTAAGAGCTAGAATTAACTTGACCTCTGGAGGAAAAAAGTTAGTGTGAAGGTTGGAAGCAGACAGGACTTCAGGACAGGGATTTTCAGCTAAGCAAGAACACCTGGAGAAGTTGTGGGCTTCCTGAATGGATCCCTGAAAGTATCAGCTGGGATGCTGCAAAAGCTGTTTGCAGCAAATGGTTCATTTTGCTTTGACAACAGGGTCAGAGGAAGAGGATGAGGAGTTCTGGGGTGATTGCTAAGAGAAGTGGAAATCATAGCTCAAGTGGCAGAAGGGAAATAAGAGTGGGGGGGAAACCTCAAGAGTGGGATCGAATGTCTTTTTCACCATCAACAAAGAGCCAAAAACTGAAGAGAAAATTCTTCAAAAAGTTATAAGATTTCAAAGAAAAAAGTCCCAATGACTGTAACAAAGTAGAGACTTTTCAGTGTACACCCCAGCTTACCTGGTTTGTGCTTGCTTTTGCTACCACTTAAACCCAGCTAAACTGCTCACAACGGAATAATCACTGCACTGCTGCTCTGGAGAGACCATGAAATGAAAAGGAATGAAGTCTAGTCCCTGGCCAATCTGACCAAAGAACTACATCAAAAATATGTATAAATCCAGTGTGCCAGAGGGAGTCCAACTCCCATCCTTATGATTTATAACCATGTCTTCCTAAACAACAACCTTTATCAAGCAATGGCAATATCCTAGTTGCTGTTCTATATTTATAAATTATTTCCAATTTGGGAAAGGGCCTTTATCTTCATGTAACACTTCCTAAAATATCTTTTGCAACGAGATTGGACAAACCAGCAATTAAAAATTGTAAGAATCCAGCTCACAAGGTACCCAGAAAGTCTCTAGTCCAACCATCTGCTCAAAGCAGGGTCAGACACAAGATTGAGACCAGAGCATTCTCAATCTGCACTTCAAAAGCCTTCAAGGATGGAGACCACACAGCCTCTTTGGACAACCAGCTCCATCGTCTGACTATGTGCCAACTTGAATATCTCATTTTAACTAATGTCTATTATCCCTTATTCACCCAGTAAGAAATACTGTGAGGAACTTGGCTCCGTCTTGTTACTAACCTCCCTGTGGTTACTAGAAAATGAAAGATAAAGAGTATGTTTACATATACAATGCATTATATGTCAATGTTTAATATTAAAATAGATCCAAATCAACAAGTATGAAGTCTAAAAGACCATCAAGTTTTAGAAATCATAATCTGGATATAAGTTTCACAAATGCATTGTGCTGCAATGTGTAATCAAGAACAGGGTACAAAATGCACTTTCACTTCTCTTGTGTGCAATTAAGAACCTGATATAAATCTATGGTTTCCACAAGAAATGTCTGATATCATAGGCAAGGTGTATCATTCACATGGGAGTAAACCAGGAATAGTCCTATTTAAAATTTGTCAAGTCACATGATTTCAGGCAAAAATGGCACAGCATTTGATAGCAAGCTCTCAAATCAGAGCGCTAAAAAACTTTTTCAGGAAAAAAAATAAAAGATCAGCTCAAAAAACTTGCTTCTCCATGAAGGTTTTATTTGTTTATTTTATCTGGAATAATCTACTCTTTCCTTTGTCCATGTTCCTCTAATCAGTCTATCTGGTACCACTTTTCTGCTGGCAAAACAGGAAGGCAGCTATGATGCCAGTATGCCTGAAGCTTGCCTCAGGCATACCCCAGCTAGTTTAAAACTTTTACCACTTTCCTGACTAGTTCAGCAGTGAACTGATCCAAAAATCACAAATTATGGACTTGTGCCCTTGACAGAAAGAACTGTTTCAAAGCTTGAAATTCTCAAGTCTTGTCTTCAAGAGGGGAAAAAAAAAATGTATATATGTATCTATATATAAAACACATTTTTAAAAAGATACATTAAAAATCTAAAGGAATTATTTAATATGCTTTAGTCTTGAATTCAAAGTCCTCCACACATTTTCAAACTAGCTTCCCAATAAACATTTCACAGAATTTACCCGCTAAAATCCACTTTTCTTCACTGAAGAAGTCATTCAATGTCACCATGAGGTTTGTGTAACAAACACAGAGCAAATCAGACCATGAGACAACGTTTAATAATCAGATTATATATGACACATGCAGAATACATCTAAGTCCAAGAACCATGAAATATTTTCACCCATATAATTTATGCTGCAGGAGCAGAGAAGCAGAAGAGAATCAGATGGGTGCTGGCAACACATTAATTTCTTGTCAAGTGTAACTTAAGCACGTCTAAGTGAATCCAATGGCATGGGCACCTTGGTTGATGGGTTCTCCATCAACAAAAAGACAAGCCCACCATTAAATGCCACTCTCATGATTGAAAGGCAAAGTCTGGAGATCTCATCTGTGAGAAAAGAGGAAGCAAAGTAACTCCAAACTTGGGAGGTCCAGAAAAAACTTATTGCAACCTCCAGGTTGAAAGCTGGTCAGGAATATCTCCTTTCTCCCAAGGTAGTGTCCCACATGGCAGTCAGGAGCAAGTGGTCCACACCCACCCTCCCCGGATCAGAGTTACAAGCCCAGAAGACACCACAGAGAATGCATTATAGAGGATGAACTTCCCCTGCAGAGAAACCCCAGGCACATTCCCTGCCCTGCTAGGTGCATGTCAATCAAGCTTAGCGAGGGTAACATCACCCTGCACCTGCTAAAACGTGAATCCAACCTCTTTTTTACTGTTTGTTCCAGCAGCTGCCTCTCCATGGGTTTGGGTCTGAGGCTGAAGGCAGCAGGAGGAAGACTTTCAATCACCATCCCAATGTCCTCTATTTTTCAAACTTTCCAGCCTTGAATTGACCGAGGACATCACAGGTGACTGCACGTACCCAAATACAGTTATCTCTACCACTTGCTCAAAGAATAGGAAAAGTAGGGGAACTAACTAAAAACTGCCAGATGGCACCTGATTTACAGGGTCCTGGCAAGGAAGTGCTAGTTCCGAATGACTGCTAAAGAGCCTCCTAGAGCCTGCAAAAATTTACAGCACTTTTTAGGCAAGACTTAATCACCCTCATGGACATTTTTGTAAAAGGAGTACATTTAGGCCCAATCAATATGGAAAACTCTAAAGGAATAAGTAAGACATCTCACTAGCTCAAACCACTGACAACATGGAGCCTTTCAGGAGCTGGTAGGCAAGAACTTCCTCTGTAAGTTCACTGTATACTCACTTCTACCACCCCATCTCCTACTCTCCTAAAAGTTTTCATGCTGACACCAGAGGCAAGAGGAAAAAATGTGTTACCATACACACAGTTATTTCAAGGCACTCTTCTTGCTTTAAACAACTTAAGCCAATGGTTTAAATCAAAATTTTGTCTTGCCTCCAAGCATCTTAAGGGTCCATGGAAGATGTTACAGGGTTTTTATTTCCACTGCAATGTGATAAATACTGCTACAATTACAGGCACCATTCTTGGCAGCCTCAGATGCACTGGCCTTGCCTGTCTGGAGTGCCTTTGAACTTGCCCTTCTAAATTCATTCCTTTATATGAAAACATGATCCAGGGGAAGGAAGCTTGTGCTGGCCTGCATGCAGTCAGAGCACAAGAAGCTGCTTCATTTGAATTTGGCTAGTTTGAGCAAAAGCTGAAGATTTTATCCTGCAATTTCTGTACTTTTGACACCTGAGACAGTCTGATGGAAGCCAGCTCAGCTCTCACCAAAGTCACCCCTCAACTCTGCCATCCTCCAGTCACACCCAAATTCTGCTGAGGTCTTGTGTAGGCATTAAAATTTCTTAAAACTCAATTTGACAGAAAAACACCTTCTTTCCAAAAGGTTCCAGCTGAGAAACACACATCCACTGTCCAGACCATAACAGCTGGGGCTTGCACTGCACAGGGGATTTTCTGTCTTCCCCAGCTTCCTCCTCTGCCCCATGAGAGAGGCAGGTCTCCTCAGGCTCAGAGGGTCCTTGCCAGGGTGGAAAGAAAACTAAATTAAATAGAGAAAAATTCTTACAAAATATCAGATTGTATCCTTTACAAAAGACATTTCCATGGCTGGCTACAGTCTCCTCATTCTCCCCAGCAGGGCCCTGAGCACACTCTGTAATTATAGGACACCCAAAGAATAATGTCTGGCTCAGCAGCAGCCTGTCCCTGCTCTGTCAGCCTTTTCTGATCCTTTTTGTGTCGCTGTGTGATCCTCAATATTTATCCACTTCCTCTTTTCATCCTTAATAAAATTGTTTTATTTGCACTTATCATCTACAAGCAGTTTAAGAACCATTCAGAGTTCCCAGCACCTAGAATAACAAAAAAGCCAGTAGCCTTGACATATAAGAACAGAAATATAGTGTCTGAAAGAAATAAAGCATAGATCCACAGCCCAGGAAATAAATTTCCTATCAGGGAGAATTTATTTCCACTTTTAGTTGGACTATACCAAATTATACCAGCTCAGTGATAAAGTGATTAGTCCATCCTCTGTTATACCTCCCTATTTAGTCCATGTGGCACATAATTAATGTGCAGTTTACACTTTGCTTGCAAAAATTAACAAACACCACAAAAAAAAAATTCTACATTACACTGTCCAGCACTACATCACTTGGGCACCTCCAGGATTCAATATTTTGCTGCAAATCACCACCATTTATTTAGACTCTTTCCATGCATTAGACAATGCTTATACCCAAGTTGCTATGAAATAATTGCTCCAGTTGCAGGTATTTTGTCAAATTCCTTAATAATAATGAGAAATTCTGTATTTCAGTCATGCCATCACTACCATTGGCTACAAATTCAGTAATGTTAAAAAATATCTATCAATTCAGTATGTCAGAGATTATTTTATATATACCTAAAGGTGTTATTGCTCATCAGCTCTCATCCTTTAACATTTGCTTCGCTACGTTATTAATAAGAATGGACTTAGCATGTGCAGCTCCCATTACAGCACCCCATGCTCTCCCATTCGTACTTTTCATAATTTTCAAAAATTACAAAAATATCACATCTTTTGAGTTTCTGTTTCAGATTCCCTCAGTCACAGCAGTCATTTTTATCTATTTGAAAGAAGATTACAAATTCATGGACTAATTTCAGGAACTGCAGAAAATCTATTAGAGCAACTTACCACATACTCCGGTTTCAAACACTAATGATTCAGCATTGAACTCTTACAGTAAAAGCTTTAATAATCAAATCTAGGAAGTCTTATATAGAATATATCATCTATTTAGTGTCAATGCGAAATCAAATTTGCATTAAAAGAACTATTGGTTACAAAAAAATTAATAATGATGAAAATAAATGTGTCTTAGAGTACAGACTTAAAAGGATAAGCTTAAATTGGTCTTTCAAGTTCAGCCTTCCATTTAATTTTGATTTTTCAGACCTAGAATTGTATTAAAATTTAAAAGTCAAGTATGCAGGCAGCCAGTTTGGGTTTATTTGGAATTAATTTCTTTTGAGAAATATGGTGCTGTACCTACTACCCCCTTGTTGTAAGGGGCAATCAATAGTCTGCAGAAGTCTCAGCTGCTGAGGCTTCAGTGCTCACCACTGAAAAATCTAGCTCATTAGCTCTTAGCTATATTTGCAGCTTAGCTATGCAGCCTCTGCAGGGCTAATGAGTAAAAAGCAGTCAAGACTTATTTTAGCCATAAAGTGAAAGATCTGACTGAATGCACACAAATAGATGTCATGCTGAGGAAGAAGACACCGTCATTACCCAGCCGCTTTCCTGAGCAGAGCCCCACCACAAAATACATCTATCAGTCTTCAAGTTTAAGAGTTTAGTTAGAAGTCTGAGCTTGTTTTTCTTTGCCTTTTGTTAAAAAAGCAAACCGTTCATGTTTAAGTTTTAATGTTTGTAAACAAAAGAGAAGAAAAATCACAAAAGACACCCTAAAAACTAAGACACCTATACCAGTTTTCCCAAACGCAGAACAACGAAATTTCTTATGCAACTCAGCCTAAATATCAAGCAGTCTGAAACAAAGCAGCTAGGACTAATTTTTTTACCATGTTAGCAACTGTCCTTTCACATATTCTTAGCCCTTGAGAAGCCCATGTAGAGGAACCAGACCAAAAAGCAGCAATGACCCCTTTTTAATTGCAGTGGCACTTAATTTGTCACAGTCATGAAGATTATTTTGTGACCCGTTGCTAACAGTGAGAAGGGGCCATTATTTCCCTTGAGGAGGCCAACAGGCACAGAGCAGCTCCCTCTCACTGCTCTGCTGTAGTCTCTTCCAGTCTTCCCTTCCACAGAGGGAGCACCAAGAAGACAGCAGAACACGGTGTTCAATATGAACTGGTTGAAAGCTTCAGCAGTTTAGCACAGTAAATATTTTTTTTCCCACTTCCCTTAGTGGCAGAAATCAATACAGTTGACTAATAGAAAGTCTCTCCTTCTTCAAATGTTCTAACATAAGAATTTCAGAGAATCAACCTTCAAAATGTTTCTTCTTTGTGTTTTCTTTAACTTTACAAGAAATTAATACAGTTCATGTCACTGTCCTTGTTTCTGTAAGTGATTGACAAGTGCTCCTTTTCTGCCTGCAGGCCAGGAGAAAATGTAATCTGCAGCTATTTTAAGACCATTAGTAGATGTTTGCAATTTAGAAGAGCAACTCCCAAAATAAATGCAGATATGAGCATTCAAAAATAAGAGATTTGAAAGGCCAAAATGTCCCACAAAGCTGATCAAAGTTACTTAAAGTGGGCAAGGCTCAAAACATACAGATTCTGACTTTTAAATGCTATGCCTCATAAAAGTTACAGACCAAATACGAAGTTCTGATTTTCTTTGAAAAAGACTGGTTTTTTCCAAGCAGGCAGAGGGCTCAGCTTTAGCTGCTTGTTTTCTGAAATTTCTGTTACTGTGAAAAATGAGGGTGCTCTACATAATCCTTTTTGCTAAAATTAAAATAAAAACTTCCCTGATTGGTGGTTGAAGTCAATGGGAATTGATAAATTATTTTACATCCCAATGGACATGAAGTCTCCAAAGTTTTAGATTCCAATTGAACGAGAAATTATTTCTGCAACCCAGTCAGCAGGATCAAATGTAACTGCAGGGTTTTTTAATCTTATCAGAACCTGACAAAAATTAGAAAATTCATGGCTTTCTGACTGCAAGTTGTGAATGCACCGGCCACAAAATTTCTGTTTAGGGAATCATAATTTACAAATGCTGCTTTTGCTTTCACAATGCTAACTTAAAATTTAGGAATCCTTGGGATGCTGGCAAACAGCTCCCCGGCGCTGACAGCAGCAGCAGCATCTGGAGGGCACAGAGGAACAGATGATGTCAAAAGACCTCCTTCAGCTCTACAAGCCCTATTTTCACACTTCCCCAGGCACACCTTGCTCTCAAAGGTACTCTGAGCTCTCAGGCACACTTAGTTAATATACCATGCTAAGCGCAAATCCACTGGCTAAAGCTAAGACTTTTCTCCTCTTTATGTCTCTCTATTTGGCAACTTCATCAACAAACACTTCCAAATAGACATTTAGAGGAACTTGTAGCGATGTGTTTGCTCTACCCCAGGAGGTGGGGTGGAGGACCACTGAGCTGGTGCTTGCTCCAGCACTGCTGTGCTCTGGCCCGAGCCCCAGTTTCAGCAGACTGATGGAAATGAGCTTTCATTAGAAGAAAACAGTTTCTGAGTAAGTAGCACCTGAAAGAGCTCACAGAGAAACTGCTCTCTGCCCTGGAGGCATTTGCCCTTCAAGCACCCGGGTGAGCGGCGGGGGCAGCGAGTGCTATCACACTTCATCTCCCCCAGCTATAAATAGCAGCCACAGCGAGATGTGCCCTCAGCCAGCCAAGAGATTGCACCCGTCCCTCCTGGCTGGGGCCAGCGCTGCCACGCTCCAGGTTTTTGCCACCTCCCGGCTGCACACCACACCGCTGGTGGCCGAGGTGACACATGGCAATGCTGACAAAAAAGGTTGAACTGCACACCTTTGACCAGTGCTCTGCCTCTCGCCGTCTCCCTTCTCTCTGCCCCTCTCCATTGCAAGGTCTTGGTGCTCCCCACACATCCTGTGGGGCCCCACAAGGGAACTCTACCTGTGGGAGCCTCCCCCAGCACATCCCACAGCATGGCCTGGCTGGGTTCCTCCTGGAGTGAGGCTTGTATGGGGAATGATCTAATTTAGGAATGTGGCACAGAGTTCAGATACTCATCCAGAGTTTAAGAAGCAAATGAACTTTTTATTCTGCCAAATTTGGCTAGATCTTGCAGTACTTACTCAGGAAATTCACCATCAACATTTGGCTTTAAGGGGAGTTTTGGCTTAGGAGGCAACAAAAACCAAACACTTTAACCCTAAGATGCAAAAATTAATTTTTCTTTGAAATTCTCCTGAGATTTCTGGTTGGTTTGGTCCAAACTACAAAAACAATTTCAATGTGAATTTACCCTTCTCTTTCCAGTCACAGCCTAGAGCATCAAATGTTAAGTGTCAATGAAAAATATCTGAGAAAAACTGAAGAGAGAGAGAAAACAGAAAAAGATCTCAAGCACTGGGCAAACATGACAAAATCTCATTTTATTCCTGGATTTTTAAACAAAAGCATGCTCTCTCTTCCTTCTGTAAGAAACGTGTGTTTCAAATGTGTATGTTATATAAACAAGAAAAGCACGTGCAATGCCACATGCACAACAAGTTCTCTCTTTTGACTATGCCAAGAGCCTATTTAGTTTGAAATACCTACAGCCAGCAAGTGCTGCCAGTGATGTACATCTACCTGTGCACAACAGAGAGGGTGCTGCTGCAGTGCACGTGCTCTTTGTTACGTGTGGAGGCTCTGTAGGAGAAAGCCATCCACTTTCTCTCCAAGCTCAACAGCCATTTCATTGTGTGTGGTAGGAATGTAAATGCCTACTTCCCACTACAGCCAAGAAATACCATTTTATTTCTGGCTCATCTAGCTCTTCAGTCTGTTGTGTCCCTGAGGATAATTAGTCCTGAACCCAGGGAAACTATTTATCTTACACTGGGGATAGTCTATCAAATACTTCTTCACACAAAAACTCATTTAAAAGGATAAAAAACACTCCCTGAGGAGCTGAATATATTTTCAGTCTTCTAGTCATTTCCAGCAGGTGACATATCTGAAATCACAGAGCCTCCCCTTGGTAACTAGGTGAGAGCAAATTAGCATCATTTTGAACTGGGGAAGCTGCACCACAGCAGCCTCCAAGGACTAAGTTCTGTTTGTTGTAAACAAATCTGATTTGCTCAGTTTTGCCTCCCCAAAAATATTACACTGCAGTAATATACAGAGAAAGGTGTTTTACAGGGCAAGCCCTCATCATCACTGGAAACAGGCACAGTTTTTATCTCCCCAGGAGAGGAAAAATAAACATGACAGTTTGCAGCTACCACAGGTAGTGGCTGCAAAGTAAACTCTCTCACCAGAAGTTCCCCCCAAGGCTCCCTTAAATATTCCATAACTAGCTACATCCAAATGCATCTCCCCAAGGATCAAAGTACAATTTTCTTTCACTTGATAGAAGGCACTGAGTGGTTGCTAACAGTTTGCAGTTATAGTCCTTTTGCTTCCACTACTTGCAGAAAGAAATACTCTTTGAGGTTTTTCCTGATGCAGTGATTGTCTGTGCCACCAGAGCTTTATTTTAGCCAGAGATGCCCACAGTGTTTTTCTGCGAGGACAAACATCTTGTTCAGACCCCATTAGAAGAGAGACATCAGCTCTTACAGCAGTTTGGCAAGCCTATGACCATGCAAGTAGAGGTATGCTGGTCCAGCAAAAAGGACTAGGGCTATAAAGAGGATGAACCCATCTAAAGGTAAGTTCTAGGTGCAAACTACACCTAGTTTAAGGGACATGTCCTACACCTTTTTAGACATGTCCTAATTTCATACTTGGAGAAATAAAGAACCTCTAACACATTTTAAAATTAAAGGAGTTAAAGGACTGGCACTGCTGCATCTGCCTGGGTCTTCTCATGCATGCAGACACAGCCCGTGCTCACTAAATTCTTCCAAATGAGAAATTAGAGCAAAGCCCTTCATGGATATTGGTGGAAGACTGTGTCCTCTGGAGCGTGCAGAAGAAGCACTTGCTCCTTGCAAATAACACCAGGTAAATCCAAAATCCTTTCATGGTTTTCAGCACTTACTAAGGAAAAACTCCTAATTAAGGACTGAATAATGGTATGGAGCTAAGACATGTTCCTACCAATCCATCAGGCTAACTGGCCATGATATGCTGTCTGGATAATAAATGTCACTTAGGGCTCATTAATATGTCCTTTATTAAAACCTAGCTAGAGAGGGCAGAAATAAAAATTATGCAAAACACCACCCTGGACCCCATGGTGCAGGTAGGTGACATGCTGGCTGCATGGGAGATTGCCCTTGCTTTCCTGTGGATACAGGGATTTCCACTCTTAAAGAGCAAATCAAGTGTAAGACCCCATTTCAGCCTGTTAAGTTGTGACCAACAGGAGGACACAGTGGTTTTAGTATTCAAGTTGACCTACTATAGACAGATATGCGCACACAATACCTCTAGTTTTTCTATACTAAAATCCCATTAATCTCCATAAAATTATTCCAAAAAATGAATTCTTCATTGGCAAAGCTCTTGCCCTCCCTCTGATCTCAAGAACTAATCCCTACTCCTCCCTCTTGGCTATTTGTAAATTCATGGATTAAGGCGGTCATTAAAAAATGCAGATTGGAAAAAGAAAAAAGCACACAACAAACAAAAGACAGAAAAATTAGAAAAGGGCTGATTACTTTCTTTACATGACATTTCTTCACCTTACACAGGGTGAGAAATTTATCCCTCTGTGTATGCACAGCAAGAGGCAGATGCTTCTTTTGAAAGGGACCGCCATCCCACCGCCATGACCAAAACCTGAGTCCTAGCTTGGTTTTGTTTCCATCTCTATAATGAAAAATTTCCATTGGCATCCATCCTCATTAAGGGCTGGATAAGGAGATGGGGCCAGGATGTCCCATCTGCAACATGTTGCTGATGATCAGCCTTTCAGAAGTCTCCACAAACACAGAACCACTTTGGCTGCGGGAAAAGACAAACTTCAGGTGGAACTGTGGGGAGGAACAGAAAAACCTTCTAAATGGCTTTGCCACTGGAGAGACCCTCAGACAAAACCCAAATCCTAGCTACCTGAACACCTCAGAAGATGTAAGTTTATTGTGTCTCTGTCCCCCAATTTCATTCTTTTTCCTGTATTGTCAAAAGGCCTTTCCCTCCCAAACCCACAATGACAGGGTTTCATTAACTGAGGTCTGGTAAAGGGCTTTAATGAAGACAAATGTGTTAAGTTGGCAATTATTATACTTACAAGCATGTTAAGCTATTAACAACAAAGACAGGAGCTAGGAAGATCTGGCATAAGCATGTTGAACTTATCATGCTTTCCAGAACAAAGTGAAGTAGACACACTCAACAAGGCATGTCTCCATAGCAGCAAGAAGAGGCTTGCATTAAATGTCATATTTAGCTAGACTTCACCATGAAGTTATCATGGTGAGGGAGAAACAGGCCCACAAGAAAACATCAAAGGCTTGAACAATTATAATATATTATACTCCTTAACAATATTGAAATCCCCAATGCTGAAGGTTTTCTACATTTTATTTAATTCTCTTTAACCTCCTGGGAATCTGAGATGAGGAAAACAAAAAGATGAAGCATCTGCTTTCTGCAGCCTTCTGAAGCATGCACATGAATACAAGGACAAATGTTGTCAGATGCACTTGACAGCTGTAAAAGCAACAGATCCTTTCTAGTCAACTCCTAGATAAGGAAAAGAAGACAGCTGCCCCTGGGTCAAAGGCAAGGAAGAAGTGATGTTTTCAGAAATTCCCCTCAGCTGAATTTCAGCAAATATCTTCTTCATGTGTGAGGTGAGTTTCCATTTTCCAACAGAAAACTGAGAGCAAAGCAAATGAATAGGACATCTTAAAACAAAATGTGTGGGCACAGGCATTAGCTGTGAAACTGGGCAGATGAGGAAGAGGGCTAGATAAGGTCCGGGATTGGGTTTTGCAGAAATGAGGTATGTGTTTGGAGGTTGTCAAAGGTATGAAACATGGCCTCAGGGGGCTAGGAGGGAGCAAAGAGTGGTAAATTTGGCATATTTTGGTTTAAAATACTCCAGAATGCTGGTCTGAGGTCCTGCATAATCTAATACCATCCGTTTCCTGGAGACAGGTTGTATATAGTTACATTAAAAAATTACATTGCACACTAAGTGCCTGAGAACTTCCTTTTAAACATAAACATAATAGTCATGCCTCTGTTAAAATCTTTATACTGACCTATCCTGACCCATGTACATGGATTTTATAAAACGTCTGTCACTTGCTTTAGATCACAGCAATTTAAGTTTCTTACCACAATTCCTCCATGCTCATATCATTACCAGCAATAAAGACTTTGCAAGTATGAACAAGGTGAAAGCTCTGCTGATTGCACACAGAGATAAAGAACTTGCAATATATTTAATAATTGTTTTTAAAAGCAAACAAATGCATTACAGTATCTTTGAGTGCACATGCCTAAAGCAAAATACACTCAAGGAAAAGCTGTTGAATAAGAAATTTATGCTTTTTTTTTTTTCCCTAACTTAGTTAAGGCTTACAGCTTTCCTTCAGTTTCCACAAGAAGAATATATTTTTAATTACTGTTTGTGACCTTTTCATATTTTAGCCTGAGTATGAAGTACCTGGATCAATGGAAAGTAACTTAATGCAATCTGAATAAATACATGCTCATCTGAAGGAGAAAGAACATGAAATTTGCAGTCAAACTTCAGCAGTTCTTGAAGCTAATACGTAAATGGATGGTCCAGAGCAATCAGGAGGCCTGAGGAGAGGGACCTGCACGTTCATGAAGAGCAGAACTCTGCCCTCTAATCAGCAGCATGGAGGGTCACGCACACATACATTTTCCTGAAGTTTTTCTTCTCTTCTGTAGTACCCCTTCCCATAAATTAAGTTAGAGCTTTTCATGGTTCTAGGGAGCAAAAGCCAGAGCATGTAGAAATTCAAAGATTTGTACCCCACAAAGCCTTCTCTACTACACAGATTTCCACCAGCTTTTCCTCTGAGTTTTCCTTTTCCCTGCCTAATCCGTACTCACTGAAAAATAAATAAATAAACAAATGGATAAATAAGAAAACAAGCAAGACTGTTCAGTCACTTAGTAAGGTTTGGTGTGGGTTCTGAGAGCAGCTGCTGAGATATGGTTGCATTTAACAAAAGCAAGGGAACAAAAATTTGAGAATCTTCAAGTATCTTTGTTCTGCCAAACACACAAATGCCAAGTAGGTTATCAGAAGTGAACCTCACCCTCCAGTCACAGCATACCTTTTCTCCTCCTTTCAGTCTGCACTGAAGGGTAACTACCTGGTCAGAATTATTTGACTTCAGGTGCTGAAAGTTTAAGATAAAAGTGAAAACGTCTTAGATGACTATTGTGAAAGTGTATTCTTCTACTGAAGAACAACACACTTTAATTATAAATAATATTAAAACAGAACTGGGTGGACATTACCCACCATGAGCAGAAAATACAAAACTGATGAAAGCCAACTACATAAACAATGTATAAGGATCCAGAGTAAATTGCAGTCAAAAAAATCTTCTGCTTTAAAGATTGCATCCTTAAAAAAACCATTTAGCATCTCTTGTTGCATCAGCTCTCTTGTTAGAGGGCAGAAATGAGCTGAGACACAGATTTCTTGCTTACCACAGCATGAAAAAGGTCCTGGTTTAGTTCTCTTTACAGCTCAGCCATCCTAACTCCAACCATTCACTGAGTCTGGCTGCAGCAAGCTCCTACTGTAGGTTTCTCTTGCAGCCTCTGACTGCTGCTTATTTCCTGCTAAACCATGACTGCAGGTATTGGTTTGTAGACTGCGACTACAGGCTTTTGCCTAGCTAGACTGTGGCTGCAGGTTCCAACCACAGGCTCTAACTGCAGACCCAGACTGACCTTACAGCAGGGATTCTCTCTCTCCAGCATCCTTCTTCATGATCCTCACCTTCCCTCTTCCTCAAGGTTCCTCCTCCTTCGTGATCCTCCATAATGATTCCCTCTCACCAGCTCACCCACTCCCTTTTACCACACTTATCTTTATTGGATACAGCTGTGACTCATCAGGGGCAAGGCTGTATTGGGTAATTAACACAGCTGTTACTTATCAGGGGCCAGGTCACCTGTATTGCCTTCTCCTACAATCTCTAACAAGAATAATGCAGTTTTCATGGCATAATGAAGCAGAAAGTGCAGAAAGGCATGACCACACTGAGCCAGGCAATCTTCATTTTTTAGGCATTGCAGAATTTCTCAGAATTGACACATTAGACAAATTAACTTTTTATAATCAATATTGCAGTGTGACTTTATGCCTTTTTGCATATTTAAAATTTAGTTAGAATTTCATTTGAGAAAGGAAAATTGTGCATCTGTCTGCCACACTCAACTTGTTAGTCTTATCTAGGTCTTTAATTGTTATTTTGTAATCTATAAATGATAAAGGCTGAGTCATGTAATCCATATGGAAGCATAAACGTTACTTAAAGCACAAAGGAAAAAAGAAAAAAGGCTATTTCCTAGATCTTGCTAGAGAAATCTCATTAAATAGAAGTTAAAAATATGTAATACTAGATCAGAAACAATTTAATAAGAGGCAAACATGTCTACGGTTTTCTGCTGGATTGTGAAGGACTGTTGAAGACACACAGCTTGTTTAAGCATCATCTGTATATACACACATGTAAATACGCAGTAATGTGAATGTTTATATCAGACAATATTAAGGAATCCTTCAATAAGTATTTACATTAAAGAATGCTGATCCATGCTGTGTTAGCTTACACAGCAGAAGTGCCACAGAGGCTGCACTCCCTACCCATGACCGATGCCATCCAAGGTATCCAGTGCCTGCATCGCTTGAATATTGAAACCAAATAAGATGTAGCAGCTCTTGTGTGTGTCCACAAAGTGACAGAATGAGGAATCTTTGACCATCATTAGGAGTGTGGAAATCCCTTCCCCTGTGACTGTCTCCCTCTCCCACCTCCTGGTCCTCACTCTCCTGCGGCCCCTGGCTCAGTGCTCCTTGCCCAGGAGATTTTGTGAGGCCATGTGCCAATGCAACACATGTCATTATCACTGTGCTAGACTAACAGCAGAACACAAGTTAACTGATTTTAGCCTTAGCATTGCACTGGCTGGCACCCACACAAAGGTCTGGAGAAACATATTTAATACAATACTCCCATTAAGATCGCTGCTTGTAAAACAATGCTGTTATACATACAGGAATGGGTCTTCAAAGACTGTAGTAACCCACAGCTTCACATAGATGTGAGCAAATTTTGTATCAAGGCAACTAGACATGGTGAGGCCACAGTGCTCACTGATAGCTTTTCACCATAATTAATTTAAAAAATTTAGAAGAAATTCCTAGCTTGCTATCAGAAATTATCAAACTACTCACAGTACACAAATGCCTTGACTATCTATAACAAGATCTGCTGGGCTGCCATGGGTTTAACATATAAAACTCGCCTCCCAGAAAAAACTGAACCCCATGGGAAATAATATTCCCTAAAATATCCTTAAGCTGATTGTGGGTAAAGGCTTCTACTGCATTCTGAACCAAGGACAGAAGGGATTCTGACTCTGAACAATCCTCTTCTTGACTCTGAAGAAAAGGTCTATGTCTGGTATACAATATACCTCTTCTCCTTGCCATACCTACAAATTATCTGCAATTCTGCTGAATTAAAAAGTTTTTGACAATTAACACATGGTCCATACAGGCAGAAATGTGGTAATTGAGGTGTACTGGCAGAGAGAGGTATAAATAGAGTGGAATGTTTGAAATGGTATGTCAATATTCCCAATTAGACTGAATCTGAAAATCCAATGTGATGGGGTTAGAGAAGCCGAGATTTTTTATTTTTAGTGAATAAATCTTGTTATTGGGATTCAGGTGATTGATCGTAATCCTAGCTCTGACACTGCTTCAAAATGGGAGTTTGAGCAAGTCACTTAACTAATTTTATTTTGCATCAGAAATGACAAGCACTTCTCCTTTCAGCAGAACACTTAATGATGTCCCCAAGGAAACATACCAATGTTTTTACTTACTTGATTTAATTCTGTGATGTAGACTGTGATACAATGGAAGACCAATGGGATTTGCCAAAGTTGCCTTTATGGATCAGAGGTAGCTCTATGGGAAGAGGACAAGCAGTTTCAGAAAAGGTCTGTTCTAGGTGGCCTCACAAGGGTATTAGTCACACTGATGACTCAGAAAAGGTAACTCTGATTAAAGCTATTGGCAGCCAAACAAAATGTGAGTAAGGCCAGTTTCTGAGCACTTTACCACATAGCATTGCTAATGGCTTCTATTTTATATTAAAAGTTGCTGCTCAGCGGGAAGTGATACACTGGAGGCGATGTCAGAGAGTTTTTTAGTGGCTGGCAATCCAACAGCAATGTTACATACAAATCATTTGATGTAGTTTTAACCATCTTTTCTAAAGGCTGAGATAGCTCTCCAGCCATCAAGCTAATAAAAATGACATGGTGTAATTTGACAAGCCTGAGCAATTGACAGACTCGCAAAATACAACTGTTGATGAGATGGTTTTAATTCAAGGCAATCCAGCTGCTATCTCAGGCAGTTTGGTCTCAATCTCTGCACAAAATCATGTAACTGGTAACCTGTATGCCCCAGGCAGCCCTATCTAAACCCAAATACCTCCTCCATCCTCCATTCTCCCTCCCTGTTACCCATGCCCCAGATCTATGATCTTCCAGGCAATAATCAAAATAAACAAACCCAACAAATAATTATTCATAAAGAGCAGCGCATAGATGGATCTCATTAATGCTCCTTCCATGAGTGACAAGTTTTTCTGCTTAACCGAATAAAGTTTATCATGTGCTTTTCAAAGAGACATCTCAATCTCTTGGCCACATCTTCCTCATCTCTGCCCTGGTCTCTTTGAAGAAGGAGTGGGAGGACGAGGAGAGAGGGCTGTAGGGAGTAACAAGAAGAAAATGGCAAGACAGTACTAGCACATGAATTTTGCAGGATTTCCTTTAATCCTTGGCATTAGGTTTCAGGCTCTGTGCTTGTGTAGGAATAAAACCTTGTCAGTTTGATGTCCGGGCAATGGACAGTCATAACAAGTCCCCACTTAATTCCTTCAGATTTGTCAGAAACTCCAAATATCATTCTACTGAGAGGCTCTGCTGACATCTGGGAACTGCAGAGCAGGGAGAAGTAGTACCAAAGTGACTCATCAACTGCCCAGGGAGATCTGCATCCTGCAGTAGTAGCAAGGAGTGCCAAGTACAGCGTGTGCTCCGCAGTGTGAGGCAAGCACGGAGCACTCACTGATGAAAGCTGGTCAGACAGAGGTGAAAACCACTGACTGCCAAAACCAGCTTACCTCATTTAAAGGAGATGTGAGTAAATCTTTATAGTGCCTTGCTTTTATAAGCTGCAAAGTGTGTCAGACATCAGTGGGCTGGGCAGATTTGACCAGTGCAGGAAAGAAAGAATGATAGGTTTGTGATGTTGCCAACACCATTACTAAAATAATAAAAATGCTATTTTAACACATTTTTAAGGCCACTGTGCATGAAGCAAAAAATTTACAAACTTATTGAATTATTGTGAAGAGTGCAATATGTAGGTACTCATCAGTGAACTCCAGCTCTAATGGCATATTGGACCCATGTCCAGGACATGCAAGAACTGTGATTACAGCACACTCCAGACAGGCTGGACCACAAAAAAAAAATGCCAGGGCACATTGGAGGATTGTCCCTAAAAGGTGGTAACACCAGTCCAAAGACTTCAAGTACAGCACTGTTAACCATCAGCTGAACACCTGTGCAGAGGTGGAACAAACTTGGTTGAAATGTGAGCTATAACTTCATGACTGAAGACATGGCCAAAGAGACACAAGTCCCAGGTACATATAGTTGTAAGAAAAACAAGTTACTGGACATTATTTGAAATCATGCCTCATGGGAGAGAAGCAATACATTTTATCCTGTAGCATTGACCAGGTGCAAACAATATAAGGTGCAGGGAGATGTCAAGGCCCCCAGTATTTTTCAAGCGCTTTTAGAAATAAAGCGATTTTGTCCAGACAGATCCCTGCAACACTTGTTTTCTGCACTGCATCATCCCCAGGGGTGACCTTGAAGTCCAAAGGTCTCCCAGTAGAGGTGTGAGACAGCTGTGTACCCAGGTGTGGGGCCTTGATCCACACTAAGGCATCAGTGTGGGGGGTGGGTGCAAAATGCTGCCCTTAGGTGGGAGAATGTGGGAGGAACTGGCTGGGAGGGCAGCAGTAATGTACAAAGGGATGGGCTAAAGGGAGAAAGAGCCCTGGGGCAGGGCTTAGGCACAGGATGGGGTTCTGCAGGGGCTGTGTTAGCAGGATGTGAGAAATGGTCCATCTCCTCCCTGCAGCACCGCCCCAGGCTTGATGGCCTCCCCAAAGAAACAGCTGGGTCCACTTTCATGTTTCAATAAGGACAAGTGCCAAAAGAAGGGAATTGAAATGTGATAAGGTGAACAGTCAAAGGTCTAGAAACAATGGCCTATGAGAAGAAAGAGGAGAATGGGGGTTGTTTAACATAGGAAACAGATGACCTAGGAAGGACATGATAATGCTTTCCTAGAGGCTGCTGCTGAGAACCAACAAATAAAATATTTTTCATCTCTGTGGAGGGTAGGATAAGAAATAATAAGCTTAGGCTGCTGAAAGAGAGAGTTTAGACATTAGGAAAAATTTGTGGTGATAAGGATAGTTAAGCACTAGGATAGGTGCAAGGCTGCAATCTCTGTGTCCCAGAAGAAAATTTAAGTCTAGCTTGGACAAACAATGGTACAGAAATCCTACCTCAGAAAGGGGGGTGAGCCAAATGATATTAACAGGCCCTTTCCAGACCTACTTTCCCCTGATTCTCTTTCCTAAACATGGAATCCAGCTGTGAGTCTCCGGAGCAGCCTAAGTACAGCATGGTTTAGATGTTTCCTGCATGAGTTTTCTGAACAGACAACAACTACAACACTGTAAATGTCCTTATACTGCAAGCTCTTATGTCTTTGTCTTCAGTTTTACTCACTTGACTCATTTCTTAAAACTCTGGCTCCTGGAGTCAAGCAGATTCATGAAAGCTAAGTTTAAATAAGCAAAAAGCTGTCTAAATTTATGTTGCAGGAAAAAACAAACAAATGAAAAGCATGACAGACAAGTACTTCTAGCAGCTATAAATCCACAAGAGAGGTGAAATACATTATACAGCTAAAAAATCAAAAATCAGTTTATAAAAACAAGAATCTTATGATTGCGATTGACTCCTTCATTAGTGCTCATTAATACTTAATTTTTTTAATGGCCATCCTCTAAGCCAAGTCTAGGCATGAAGTTAGCACAAAATGAATTTCTGTTGCTTAAGTAAAACTTTGGAAACCAAAGTTCGCCTTCCCAGAGAGCGACATAGACCTAGGGATACAGGAATCCCTTTTTCAGTCCAAAACGGGGAAATACCTAAAGAAACCTGCTGGTGACCAATGAAGAATACAAATAAATATTTTTTTTATATATTTTTTTAAGTAACTATGAGAGTAGAACATCTTGTCACAGGATACTGTGTATTCTTTGTGTGTGTGTGTGTGGGGTAATGCCCTGAGCATGCGAGACTCCATGGAAATCTCTGAGCCACAAATTCTTGGTGACTGTTAAGATTTTGGGGACAAAATATTACCCTGCGTTTCCCTTTCTTTCATGGTGGTCCCCAGGCAGCTCTTATGAGTGACTATAGAAAACAAGATACTGGGTTATACTTTTAATCTGACCACAGAAAATAGTCTCATGTTCTTTTACTTTTTTGTTGTGGTTCTGATGAGCTTCAGCACACAGGCAGAGCTGCATGAGGAAATTTTATATCCATTCGCTGAATAGCACACTGCCTTTTCCAAGCCTGTCAATCACACCCTGGCAATAAATCCTCAAAATAAAAACTTTTAATATAAATAAAATGCACAAATAAAATGGGTAGTGCAGCATTAGTTGAGTGCAGGAATGTAATGATACTTATCATAAAAATCGGTGCAGTGTGAGTTTTCATCTGACCTGCAATCTTTTTCATTATCATAAATCAAAAAGCATTGTTTGGTTTAAATCACTTGCTGTTTAAAGATGAATCACCTTCGATTTCCTGAGCTTTGCTTACGGCAAAAAGGGAAAAAAAGCTTTCAAAACTGTACAACAGTAAAAATTTCTGGTCTCATTTTGCATACAAAAAAAAAACAAAAACCAAAAAACTTGAGAGAGCTCTAAAACTTAATCTAGCAAGCAACATAAAATGAAACAGAACTACAATTTTTCCATCTACAGAGCTATTAATCTACAGTTTGGTCCAGAGAGTTCAAATACAGCAGTTCGTGAAGAGGGACCCCAGGCTCTAATGGCCTGAAGAAGATAGGCCCTCAAACATTTAATCTAGCTATAGGTGCATACCTAAGCTTCTCTGTAACATCTGTCCCTGTGGATAAGAAAATACTGAGCATCCTACTGGATTGTGCAAACACCAGCTCCATGGCTTAAAGCATATCCTGTGCACTGATGATTGACTTGTAAATCACCCAAGCCACCTCCGTGGGCTTGGCCAACTATCTCTTCTCATTCTGAGAAGCAGAGTCCTCCTCTTCCTTCATCCCACCACCCTGGCATTACATCCCATGCCCAGAAGTGCAATTAGATTCCTGCCACTTTTTCCAAAGTCAGGAAAAATCGGGCCATTTAAAAAGTCAGTTGACTAAACTGATGAGCCCAATGGGCTGGAACAGCAAAACTGATCACAGCTTGGTGAAAGTCATCCCCAGGGGGACAACACAGAAGAAATATGCTGCACATAGTCATATCTAGGTTTGTTCTGTGAAGAAAACCCTCATAAGAAAAGAAACAAGCAAAAATAAAATAGGCCTCATTTTTTATGTCTCCCATTAGCTAGAACCCTCATGGCAATTCCCATCAATTTTGGATGTCTGGATACTAGCCAGGGAGCATTCAGCTTCCATATGCTTGGCAAAAAGAGAAACAGCAACAATGCAATGCTGTTGTCAGGCAAGGCAGGTAAATCATGGCATAATTCTCCACAAAACCAATTTTCTGAAAATTTCACCCTACTTTATGAAACTGAAATTGGCCAAGTTTGGTAATAAGCCCCATAAGTCCCACAAGAAATCCTAAATCTCAAAACCTGCCTGATGGAGCTGGCTGTGTTTGTCCACTCAGCCATATTTTTTGACCTTTCTCTATGCCCATGAAGCAGAAATGGTTTCCTGCACAGACAGTAGTTATTTGTTGTCCTTGGGAGGCAGTATAAGCTTAAAAGGCAGTGGGGTAGAGGCAGAGGAAGAAGGGTGGGGGCTGGACTCAGATGCATCAGTGTTTGAACCTCAGTTGCGTTGCTATCTGTCTCTTGGGGAAGTCAGTTTGCCTCAGCTTCACATTCCTCCTTCTGTGTAAAACAGAGACCTGATACACAACTGTGGGGAAAATGTGCAATTTGTTAAACATATGAAGTAGTAAAAGAGCAACTCACCCTGATTATTTTATCTGTCCATAAGTTACTATGCAGTCTAAGTAGGTTCCCTCCACAGCTCAGGGACAGAGAGAGCGTGGATAAATCACCTCTGTTTTCTCTGCTGATTGTGGAAAGAGGCCAGACACCTGGCCACATTTAGGCAAAATTAATCCCATTTTCATGTCCAGAGTCACAGTAAAAGCCAGAAAACTTCTGTTGCTGGCACATCCCAGCCTTCTCTATTAGAAAACTGAAGAATGTGCTCACAGTGAGCAGGCTTCTGAATTTTTCTTTCCAGAAACTAAATTCACAATTTCAGAAGCTCTCTTTTTCTTTACTTAGCACTTGATAATTTTTCTGATACATTAGGATAACATCATTCACTGGCTTTGATCTATCATTTCTACTAGGTTGCCAGCTTGCTACCTTCTGGCAGCACATCAACCCCCGTGTAGTACACAGGTAGGATTTTTGATATGTGAGCATCCTTTGCCTCAAATTTAAATAAGATTGTTGTGGTAACATGCCCTGATGTTCTAATGCATGTTCCTGACACCGAATAGACAACCAGCACAGATCTCACTCTTCTCAATCTCTAACCAAAAGTTAGGTGTGTCCTTTGGAAGAGGAATGAAGGGTAGGGAAAGAGTGCAACAGGCTGGAGAAGCTCAGAATCCCTCCTTGAGGTAACAGACCTCTAAAATCCTATTCATCTACAGAAATACTGCAGAACATCCTCATATTTAATATAAGCTGAACAGACATCAAAGAAGAATGGCTTGTGGTCATTACTGCCTGGCATTGAATTCACATGTGAGTCACAAGGAACTTATACCGAGTTTTGAAGTCTGACCCATGCAGTCACAGGACTGTACTCTTTGCTTTCTCTTGGGTGGTATTTTTTTCTCAAAGCTGAAAGTTTTCTTCATCATACAGCATGATAGCTGGTACTTCAAAAACCAGCTACTTGTGAATCTGCGGAGCCCTTTGCCCTCAAAGTTCCTTAACTGAGCTGAAATTTTCTAACATATTATATCACTTCCATTAACAGTAATAAAAAAGCATTTCCATAGCAATTTCCATAATCAAACTTTTCCACTCAAGTTCTCCTCTGGAACTACCAGCTGACTTTGCAGGGAGGAAACCAAGGCAAAAGAATTATGCAAAATGTTCAAAATCACAAAGTGAGTCAGACTCCAAGGCAAAAAAAAAAAAGGGTGGGGGGAGGAGGGAGAGGAAAACAAACCCTTTAGTTCTCCTATCTGTGCTTCTGCCCCAAGGCAATCCCTGTCTTTCACAGTTAGGGACCAATACAGATACCATTTACACACAGATAATTCCACTGACACTTTCAGAGTTAGCCTTGATTTACGGTACCATCTGTGAGATCAGCATGTGGCACAAGACACTCTTATGACTGGAAAATACTTTACTGACAAGGAGAAAAAAATATATATGTATTCCTCCCTGCTTGCTGTTGCTGTTGCTAATCATTGATGGCTACCTTTATTTGAATGCTTTCAGTCAAACATGGACTGAACCATGATTTTTTTTCACATTTAAACAGCCTCGTTAATTGGGTTAGGTATGATACATCTTCCTGGTCATTCAGCTTCTTTGGCATGTACTATGACTTTTTCAGAACTTCTCCCAGTGCTTCACTTTTCCAGTTGATTGTTTCCTGCTTCTTGGTAATGTAGCCATCATCTCAATTCTGTCATTTGTATTATCTGTCCCATCTTCTCAGCAATAATAACAACCTGTCTGTGGGGGGGGAAAAAGCCCCAAAAAACAAACAAACGAACAAACAAAAAACCACACCCACACTGAAAACAACACCCTGTATCCCCTACCTACTCATTTGATTACAGGAAAGTCACCAATTTTACCTGGAGAATTTTAACAAAGCACTGACATCTCACCAAATCATCAAGCACTGCACCTCTCTGGAAGGTGTGCATGAACATCACTGCCTGGCATCTGTGTTCATGCAGATATAATGCATCAAGACTGAAATAAACTGTTTATGAACATACAAATAAAAAGAAGTGGCTTATATGTAGAGTATTTTAAGCACTTCTCCACCTCTATCCTGCCTTTCTTAAGGTATACATACAAAGTCGCTGAAAGAAAGACTTGTTAACAAGTGTGAAATGAAACATCGAATCACTCCAGTGACCCTGTGAAAGATTTGGTTACACGGGGTAGCCTATTCCCTAAGTCACAGTTTAAATTAATTCCCCAGATCACCAGTTGCCAAAACACCTGAGCTATTGCCATTTTCTCCCCACTTTGGTGCAGGTGGTGCCTGGGATATCCTCATCTCTGTCCTTTTCTATGTTGCACATTCTAATGTGAATAGAGAAAAAAACCCACTTGCTTTGTTCTAAGCAACAACAAACTGCCTTTCTTCCCCCTGCTCTTCAGAGAACAAAGGAAGTAAAATATTAACAGCTTCACTTATGCTTTCCCCTCAGCTTCTGAGGTAACTTTGCAATGAAGATAAACCTCTGCATCACGCTCAGGCTGCTACCCAGGGCCCTGCCACGAGAGGACCAGGCTTGTTTGCTCCTCTGAGGGCTCTGCAGCGACAGCAGTTGTGTTGGGGCTGCTTGTGTTGCCAATAGAGTCAGCACAGGTGTTGTCACAGAGACCAAAACATCTGGGTCTGAGACCCAAAGCATCTGTGTTGTCTCTCTGGTTACTGACATCAGTATCTGAGTTAAATTAAAAATACATGGCCATGGGTATTTGTAGGTACAACGCGTGTAATTTGTCCTCATGAGCATGCAGCATATGAAGCATTTGAAAAATACTAATTCTCGTTTCAGATCTTACAGGGAAAGGACAGTGCTCAAAAATAATTAATTTGGATTTAATTTTAGGGCAGTTGCCTAGATTTCTGTGCTGTTGAATTGGTAATGAAAACTGTGGTTTTCCAAAAAGCACAAGACATCATACTATGCTAAGGCAGCCATTTTTAGAAGAATATTCCGTTGCATTTTATATTGCACCTCCTCCTACCTTGAATGAGGCTTCTATGGATTGGAAAACAAAATTTTTCTCTCTGTCTGTTCAGGCAATTTATTAGTTCTTGGTAATACCAGGATTTTTTACTAACTATGGAATTATCATCAGCAATATAGCTGGTGTATAAGAGATTAAAAAGCATAGGACTCCTTAGCTTGAAAAAGGAGATATGTGATTGAGGAAAATCATGCAGAATGTCAAGAATGATTATCAGAAGTGCTTCTAAAAACTCAGCAGGGAATATTACTCACTAATCTTTGCAGTGCAAAAGGTGGGAGTTGTCATAGAAATCATCAGGCTGCAAGATAAAAAAGAGCAGAAGTACATTTTCACACAGAGGATCAAGTTAAACTGTGGAATTCATTGCCAATGGATAGTGCAAAGATCAAAAGCACAAGCAGATTCAGGTGCTAATTATAAAAATTCATAAGAAAGAGACAGAAATTTAGACTAAATACAAAGATGTGGACCTAACCTAAAGTTCAGGAAATTCATAAGCTTATCCTTATCCAAGAATATCCAAGAGGAAGGACAGATAGTCACTGAGCAGACATCCATCTACATCTGCTACCAATATATGTATCCTTCTCACTGGACACGGATGGTGTGACCTAGCTGGGGTCAGAGAAAGACAGCAAAAGAAAAGCAGGACCCTGGCTGGGTCCTGATTTCAGCTCTGGGTGTATGAATGCTTTTTCAGGTAAGGAACTGGTAATCTGAGCAATCTGAGCATAAATGCCCAAATCCAAACCTAAATTCTGCTTTAGCTGTCCTAGCTAATCTCACTGCCAGGAAAACAGGAACTATAAAAACTTTCTTCTCAGACCACACCAAGATCCTGAAGTGTTTCTAATTCTAGCAGCTGGTATCAGCAAGTCACTTAACATGTCTGTGCCACCTTTGGCCTATGCCTTTAGAACAGCAGCTATTAATAGTGGCTTCATAGGTGCCACTCTTGGCCATGGGCCCAAAACACACTTCCTCTTTATCAGCTCACAGATATAAGAGGTGGCAATTTCCATCAGTGATGTTCCATTTATCTAAGAATGGAGAAAGCCAAATTATGTCATGGACTTGGAGCACAGAGAGAGGTGGGGCATAAAGGGCAGAAAGGCAAAAAAGAAAATAAGAAGAAACATTCAACAAATCCTCACCACATACATGACAGGCTGCTGTGGGTAAAAGAATATATAAGCTCCCCAGGTTAATTATAAAGGAAATAGGAAACTCTGAGCAAAGTATTATCTCCAATTACTGCTATTAGTTGAATCAAGCTGTGTCTTTGTGGAGGAGAATACAAGAAATTTGCAGTGCTCCTCTTCCACTTCTGTCTCCTCTCTCTGCTGCCCACCACCCTGCTGTGGTCACACACATTGCAGAAAGCAGATGAAATCATCTGCCAGCACTCACAGCTCTCACAACTCTCCTGTATCTCAGTCTGTGGGCATGCCAGCTCTGGCAAATTCTACATTTGCCTACATGAACACACGTAGTCCTTAGGTTGGTGTCAGAGCTACTTGAGAAGCCTGCAGCAGACCTCCCTGTCACTGCATAGGAAGAAGCCAGAGCAGCAGAGCAGAGCCATTTTTCTCAGGAGCACTAACCCCAACATGTCCTTACGCTCCAGACCTGGTGTGAGCATGATCTACCCACCACTGGAGCACAGGATGGGAAAACACCTCCAGCCCCGTCCCATTCAAATATATAACAGTTATTCAGCACTTGCAAACACCCAACACCTGCTGCCCACCCAGCACGGCAGGCCCTGCCCTGGGGGTCGAAAGGGGAAGCCAAAGAACTTTAAAATCTCTTGTGAATGCCAGGCAGCATGCTGGTGCAGATACAGGGGAGAGCTGGGGTGTACCACTGCCTCCATCCACTACCAATGCAGCTACCAATGCACATCTTTTCCACCAGCTGTTTAGCTGCTGTTCTGTTTTTTGAGATGATACTCATTATTACTAGTGGCCTACATACAATGCAATGTAGGACCTAAATATTGGACCTTAAGCTCCCCCATAGAAGTGCAGTGGCCGCAAAACCAGGTCCTTTATTTTTTGCCTGACTCCACCAAACACAAGATGCAGGTTTCCAGGGCCTTACAACTAGTAAAACTTAGTTTGAGAGCATTTTATAGAAAATGTCTGCTTTATGCTAGAAGTTTCACAAAAGGAGGTTAATCTCTTCTGAATAAGGATGGTCCCATCAGTTAGAACAGGATATTTCAAGGTGTAAGTTTACCCCAAGCTTATCAGACTTATTGCACTTCAGGACAATGTATTTCCTCCACTTATGAATGAGTTTCTCCCTCTGTGGACATGTAGTTAAAAGGCCAGTTTGACCTTAAACAGAGTGGATAAATCAAGAAGTATGATAGTTATGATGTTCTTTCTACCTCTGTCAAAATACTCTGGCATGCCACACACGAGTTGACATTTACTTTCAACTTTCAAGTGGCTACTCCCAAAACATTTTCTAATAGGACCAGTGCCCTGCAGCCTGCCCACCTAGAGATCTGGTCTGTTTGGAAATGAGATCTGAGCACTCCCTTTTTCTCTTTCACTCCGCACAAGACCAAGGTGGAGTGTTCAGGATAGTCTCATTGCCCAAAACTATAAAGGAAGCAAGTTGCCACATACCTCTCCCAACTGTATTTTCCAGCCTTCATTCTTTCCCCTGTTCTGTTCAGCCATCCCATTAGGTTTACAGCCAGAGCTGGTATGAAAGCCAAGCTCCCCCCTGGCAAACACGCTAGTGTGTGTTACTGTGTGTTTCAATGCCTGAAGTTGGGTGCCTTTTCCACTCTTCAGTAAGAGGTGCAAGGGATGGAAAATCCAGCAGCAGAACACCCTGTTTAACCCAGAACATCCCCTTAACCCAGTGATTCCTCAAGTGATATTTGCTGCCTCACATGGACGGAAGGACGGAAGGACGGAAGGACGGAAGGACGGAAGGACGGAAGGACGGACGGAAGGACGGACAGACGGAAGGACGGAAGGAAGGAAGGAAGGAAGGAAGGACGGAAGGAAGGAAGGAAGGAAGGAAGGAAGCTGCCTTTCCAATCCAATGACTGCAGATAAAGTTTTGATACTATTAGGAGTCTCTCAAGCACATCATACAGAAGGTTTTGAGAACCTGGGGGCTCCTGGTGAAGGTAGTTTTATATTATGTTTAGTGTCACAGCCAGCTAGGGATTGTGTTTTGGTCCTCTGAGAACAGGGAGCTAGTTTCCATGTCTAATTGTGCTATTCCTTGAGGCTCTCAGAGCAACTTCATTGCACAGAATCATTGAGCATTTAAAAAGAGGGGAAAAGATGATTGCTGGTGCCTAAAAAATGAGTTTCCATAATCTTCTGGATGATCCATCCATGCCTTCTGTAAAGTCTTAAACAGCACATATCCTATCTTTTCCATGAGAAATAAAGCTATTTAATTTAAACTGTAAAGTGTTGAACTGTTATTTAACTGTAAAACCCTTTTTATTTTGTATAACACTGTGAAAAGAGGCATACAGCAGAAGCCTGCTGTTGGCGTGACATTCAGTAATGAATCAGTTAGCAAAGAGATTTAGGTGGAATCATTGATTCATGACATGAAAACAGGAACTGGGCTTTTTACAGCACCTCCCTGATGTAGCAGCACACCTGTCCCTTCTCAGCTCCTTTCAAAGCTGTTCCCACAGCACCACTCTTCCACCTCTTGCCTCTGCAGTTGGTTGAACACCGCATCATTTTGCAGAATTCAGGGGAATGGCATCATACAAGTGGCTTTGGCTGCTGGAGGCCTTCTGAAATTGAAATTGAGCTCAAGAAGAGTTTGTTCCACATTTCTTCCTTTCCACTGAAGTTTCAATGTGCAAATCCATCACTTCTCCACTTGACTTTGCACTGTTGGAGACACACACTCTGACACAGAGGGATTTTGGCAGTAGAAAAGAAAAATTTCAAAAACACTGAGTGCTTAAACGTGCCAATAAAAACCAGGCACTAAGGATGGAAACCTGTCAAAGAGAGGCATTTCTCTGTGAGAAGAAGGCTGATCTCCCACCCCTCTCAACAAAGCAAGTCAAGAGCACTCAGCAGACATCAGTCACAGCAGAGCAGCAGGATCCTGTCCCTTCCACACCACCCACCCTTTCTCCAGGCCCCCAGCTCCTGTGTGGCAGCACAGGACCTGATCTGGGGTGACCTGGGGTGCCAAGGCTGACAGCATGCAGAGCATTGCTGAGCAGAGCTGAAGGGCATCCAGCAATATCTGTGACAGAAGACAGTGGATCTTTTCTGTGATAATCCACACTGGTGGCAGGTTTCCTATCACACTACCTAATCTCTATAACTGGTTGTCATTATTTCTCCATGTGGTGTCCCATGTCTGTCCTCACCTATTCAGCTAGACACACAGGAAGCATTGAAGATTTTCACTGCATGCCTTATTTTGTCTATATGATGGTATGCCAGAGCTGGCAGCAGCAGATGTGACTAGGCTCCAGTGAGGGTACCAAGCCACCAGGGAGGACTCCTGAGGAGGTGGCAGACAGGACAACTGCAGCCACAGCTCCTCTGTTGGGAAAGGCGGGGGAGAACGGACATCTCAACTCAGCTTGAAGGGTTTGTGAGCAGCACCCTGATGGACAGTCAGTCCCATTCAGCCACCCCAGAGCCTCAGGTGCCACAGCGCTTAAAGCAACAATTTTTACTGGCAAACCTTCCAGCACTGTACCTTCATCTGTGGGATATAAGTGTAATTTAGATTAAGCAGAAAGTCTTTGTGGATTAATGAAATACCAAGTGTTAAACCATGCCTCACCAGCTATGTTGTGATGTGGGTGGTGTGATCGACACATTGGAGGGAAGGGATGCCATCCAGAGAGACCTTGGCAGGTCTGGAAGATGGGCCTGTGCAAATCATGTAAAGTTCAACAAAGCCAAAGTCCTGCACCTGGGTCAGGGCAATCCCAAGCACAAGTAGAGGCTGAGCAGGGAATTGGTTGAGAGCAGCCCTGAGGAGAAGGACTTGAGGCTGTCTGTTGACAAGAAGCTCAACATGACCTGGCAGAGAGCACTTGCAGCCCAGAGAGCCAACTGCATCTGCATGGTCAGCAGGGCAAGGGAGAGGATGCTGACCCTCTGCTCTGCCCTCATGAGACCCCTCCTGAAGTTCTGCATCCAGCTCTGGGCCCTTCAACATAGGAAGGATGTGACCTGCTGGAGCAAGCCCATGGGGACATGAAGATGATCAAGAGGCTGGAGCTCCTCTCCTATGAAGACAGGCTGAGAGCTGGGATTGTCCAGCCTGGAGAAGAGAAGGCTCCAAGATGACCTTACAGCAGCCTTCCAGTACCTAAGGGGAGGCTACAAGAGAGCTGGAGAGTGACTTTTTACAAGGGTGTGTAGTGACAGGACAAAGGGGAATGGCTTTAAACTGAAAGAGGGTAGAGTTAGATTAGATATCAAGAAGACATTCTTCACTGTGAGGGTGGTGAGATGCTGGGAGAGCTTGCCCAGAGCTGTGGATGCCCCATCACTGGAAATGTTCAAGTCCAGCTTGGATGGGGCTTTGAGCAACCTGGTCTGGTGGAACATGTCCCTGGCCATGGCTCAGGGCTTGGAACTAGATCATCTTTAAGGTCCCTTTTGACCCAAACCATTCTGTGATCCTGTAATTCTTTGAGTATATAATTCTATGATTGTATGATATGGACTTACTACATAACTGTTAAACATGATATTTAGCAGATTACTTCCTTATTAGAAAGATTAAGCATCTACTTGAGAGACTTCATTTTTTA
Source organism: Hylia prasina (assembly GCA_013397195.1). Taxonomy (NCBI): domain Eukaryota; kingdom Metazoa; phylum Chordata; class Aves; order Passeriformes; family Sylviidae; genus Hylia; species Hylia prasina. The sequence goes on from VYXD01010899.1 coordinate 1,052,220, forward strand.
AATGTCACCTTTTCAGTTGACTAGGTTTCTTGCTGTGCCTAACACAAACAGTGGGTATCTAAAGTAGTAACAAATAAGCTGCCAGCTGGGAGCACTCAGCAGCAGGCAGGATCTGTCCCAGGACAGCCTTTGCCAGTGCTGCCAGGAGGGGGCCAGTCCAGGGACAGGCCACAGCCCCCTGTCCTGAGTACCTCTGCTCCCACCTTGCTCTGAATCTGCAGGCTGATGAGGAGAAACATCAGCATCTCTTTTGAAAACCAAAAATTTCCCTGTTCCAGCAGGATCAGCCTAATTTCTCCCCAAAAATCCTTGGCTGCGCCTCCTTGCTGGCAGTGTTTTGCAGAGGACATGGTGAAATGAGATCCCCCGATTGGTATCAATATATGATGGATGTGGGCTACACAGCCACCTCAGCTCTTGGGTGCCACTGGCCTCCATGGGATAAATGCACACATGACACTGTGCACAAAAACAATCTCTGACTGCTCTTTGATGAGACATCTGGAAAAATTAGCTGGAGGGAGGCAGGGATTGGCATTGCCACTGCCCGATTTCTGCTTTCATAATTCTGGTGTTAGCAGGTCAGAAAAAAAACAAAACAGCAACTTCTCCAAAGAATGGTTGGGATGGGGGAAGAAAACCATGCAAATAAGTCTTCCTGGAGTCAGAGGAGAGGATCTCAGTGGAAGTGTGCGATCGGATGCTCACCAGTGTGGATGACAGTAAGCACTGGCTGTGCAGCTGACCTCCCTGTAACAGAGATGGTGAAACAATGGCACGTCAGAGGATTGCTTGATATGAAAGTTGGGTTTGAGACACAAAGCCCTGATCCAGATTTGCTCCAGGTCTTAGCTCTGAGGCCAGCTTCTCTGGATATTAACCTCTTTGGAGCTAGACGGTATCACCTGCTGATCTGGAAGCTGATACCCACAGGAGGAGCAGCTCTGGTACCACAGTGTTACAGCCTTGCAGCCTTATGGCCAAGCTAAGTCTCTCTTCATTGAATTTTTGGTAAAAGTGCCTTTATCGCTTTCAGAAACAGGAATCTCCAGTTAATCCAGCAAGCTCCAAGGAGGAGCCACAGACCCTGTGCTGGCCATCACCCTGGCAAAAATTGATTTGTGTCTTCAGCAAGAACTGGCAGTGAAGAGGTTAAGAATTTATGAGCCTAAAAGGCTGCTTTTTGAGGGGTGGGTTTGGGGCAACCTGAGTTAAGGAAGCAGCCTTAACAATATAAGAAAAGGAAGTGATGGTCATTGGTTTGTTTGTTTATTGTTTTAGCAGTTTGTACTGTGTGTGTCTTATGTGCTATCTTCATTCCTCAGTCTCCCAGCCCGTTAATTATCCAGGGGAAGCAGCACTTCCTGGCAGCGACCTCCTGGGTTCCCTCCCATTGTTCCCTGGGCTGACACACAACGCTGGAGACAGCAGAAAGGGCTGCTCATGTCTCAGCCAGTGAGAAACACTCCAGAGACTGCGGTTAGTTAATAAAACAGATGGGTTTATTGGCATCGGCAAATTTCAGTGCTAGTGATGCGTTTAATAGGGTTAATACAAAGAAAATCCCAATAAAAACACAACAAGGAGTTTGGAGGAAAGGAGATAAATATAGGAGAGACAAGAGGATGATCTGTATCTCTGGCATCTCCGTCAACTCTGCTGTATCTTCACAGCCTTCAGGACTCAGCAACAGGGTTGCCCAACAATTCTTTCTCAGCTAGGACTTGCTACAACAAGAAGAGATCCTTAGCTCTAAAATCCAGGCTCAGGTGGGCCAAATGTCTTCCATTCCCTGTGCCCAGTGAGTTCTTTAACTTTGTTTACATAGGACATATAAATGCTCCTCAAAGTTCTCATGATCTCCCTTCACTTGGTACAGGGGCTTACATGGAAATGAGGATGACTCCTAGCCCCTAATACTGTAAAAACATTTATCCTCAAAGCCTCAGCACCCTGCACACCCCCAAGATTTCTTTTCTATACCTCTGCAATGATCAGAAGGCAGCACCTTACAAAAGGAGTGCGTTTCTCTTAAATGCTGCACAGACACTTCAATATTTATTTTTTTTAAAAGAACATTTTGTACAATCCCTAAGTGGGCCCTGAAGTAATGCAAACAATAACAAATAGCAGCAGGCTTGAGCTGTAGAGCAGGGATACAGATGTGAATCTCAACTAGAGGAAAGTTTGAGGGTGCTTAAGCCAAGCTTGGGTTCACCTCCCTGGAAAATCTATGTTTGATTATTCCATTTTTTTGAAAGACAGCACCCGATTGTGATTTGCCAAGAAGAAAAATATTTCTACTTACTGACATCATCAAAGGTAAAGCAATCTCTTTCAAAGGCATGTACTGCCAGTTTTATTATGCATATCTTAGGGGAAAGTGAGCTTTGCTCTACGTCATTCATTTTCTCCATGAATTTTTGTTTTAACAAGAGCACTCTCAGATATAACTCCAATGTCCAAACGCATCTTAGAAATTGCACCTCCGTGATGTCACTGGTGGATCAAAATCCACTTGCCTCAAGTCTTAAAAGAAAAACAAACCCCAGATCCTGGGAATTCTTTTCAGAGGGAGATGCCGTTTCTATGGATGAGCTGATTTCTCCCCTTTGGGAGAGGATACGCCAGAGCAGTGCTGTCACTGCTGGAAGATTTCTTTCACGAGGAAATATTATTTGCACATGCCACATCCAAATGACAACAGCGGCAAAGGGGACTGGCAATTGATCCTGCTTTAAATAGCTGCTTTTCTAGTGCAGGGAGGAGCATTTTCGTGGCTATTTCCGTAACAAGATGTTCTGCTCACTTCTGGCCCAGCGGCACAGCATCTTGATCTTGCTTTGCCTCGCCTTGCCTTCCCTGCCCCTCTTCTGTCAACAAACAAGTACGAAAAGAATTTCACCATGTCAGGAATTTTAGGCTTTTCAAACAGCTCGCACACTTGACTCTACCCAGGTTCAAGACAAAGCTGAGCTGTTGCCCAGATGTAAGGTCATTTGTGACTTTTTACAGATGTTTTGAATCAAATCATAGTGTTTAAGAAGAAAAAAAAAAATCTCCAAACGGTTTGGAGCCTAGTTAAATAATTTAGAGAGTGGTTAGACAAATCCTGTGAGAGAGCTCTAAGACTGGATCTTTTGGCTCCCTGATGGGGATACATTTAAATCAAACAGCTGGTAAATAACAAGCCAAAGACCATCATGCCACTAAATAACAAAAGCAGTTAAAGAGATGGACTGATAAAATGAGTGGATATTGAGTGCCTGCCGTCATTTCCCTCCTCCAATTTTGGTGATGAGAAAGCAGAGGAAAAAGAGTAACAAATAAGCAGGGTCCTGGCATTGTTCATCTTCTCTTTCCTGATGAAGGTAAAGAAACAGAAGGAAGGCAGAAATTATTCATTTCCCCCTCCCCCAGGAGAAAAGGGAAGTAAAACAGTCACAAAGACAGGATAAAAGTCTCTACCTTGGGGAATGAAAACCTGGCCTGTCAGAGTAAAACCTGCAACAGCAGAGAGAACAGAGGAATTCCTTCCCTCCCCAATTATTTCCTTTGTTTCTGTTTGTTTGCATTACTCAATACTTTAAATAATTACAAAAAGCTCTGACACCAACTCTCTCAAATGTATTGTGACCACCTAAAGAGCTACTTCTCCTGCAAAGCTCCCCTGGGGCAGAAATTAATGTACTGCCACTTTTCAAATATTCCCTAGTCTGGACTGGAGGGAGAAGCAGCTATTTATTTTTGAAAGGATGAAGGAAAGGAGTGCACTAGTTTATGCACAGCGAATTAAAAGCTGAAAGCACCCTGGATTTAATGGATGGCTAATTGACATCACCACTCTGGATTCAATATTACCTAGCTTGACAAAATTCCTAATATTGTTGTTTAAATTTAAGGACAGTGTATCGTAGCCTGTACACTTCTAATGACGCACAGGCAGGCAGCTGGCAGAGCCATGCATTCCCCACCCTCCTTCAGAGAGGACAGAAGACAGTCCAATTCTCAAGGAATATGTTTCAACTGCGCACTGTAAAACAGTTCTCCTGCTAAAATCAGCAGGAACTGCGCATGGTTAAGAACACTGGATCGGCCTCCACATATGAGAAGTTTCCTGCTGCTGCTGCAAAGGCAAAGAGTGGGTGATGCTCAACAGCCAGGAAAAGCTCTCTCTTCATAACTGTATAAAAGCTACCCAACGATGGCTGACTGCAAGGTCTCCTGCTTGGGACACCAGCTGCTTCCTGGTGACTGCAGCTAATTTTGGCAGTGGGGCAGAAGTGCAGGGCTGATACAATTTGAAGCAGGATACAGATTATAAACATTGCTTCCCTGAGATCTTGCTGTGCACTGCTCAAATTTGTTTTCAAAGGCAGCTCAAATTAACCCTCCACCTCCCCCGAGGTTAGATCCAGTGATGTTTAGGACAACAAACAGCCTTTGGAGTGGAGATCAGTCTCCTTCTCTCCCTTCCTCCAAGACTGTTTCCTTAACAATACGACTGCACCGGGGCTTTTTCCAAGCCAAAGTGCAATAACTACACTTTTATAAAGGCCATTGGCAGTGCACATGTGCCACCCAGGACAGAGCCCGGTTAATTAAGAAACTCTCTTGTTGTGCCTGTTGCACCAAGTAGGCAGCCAGCAAATAAAATAAAGCAGTGACCATTCAACCCCTGTCAGCTCGTGTGCTCCCGACTTTGATTGCTTGTGATTGCTTCAGGGTGAGGAAGGTAACATTTCAGATCTCTGCCAGTGGCAGGTCCCAGTTACTTGCAGACAGAAAGCTGCACTTTCTCCTTCAATAACAAGCAGTAACACAAGCAACAGTGGAAGCAGCTACACCTTGTTTCCTCAGTCGTGTCCCCAGCTGAGTTCCTTTGTGGGGTCTCTAGCAAAGGGTGAACTTGCAGCCCAGCCTCTTCCACACTCAGTCATAAGAAACCAGGTCTGCATTCAGACAATCTTCGTGCCAGGATCAATCTCAAGACTAGAGGATTCAAGCCATGGACTTTAGCAAGAACCAGAGAGGCCAGAGAACCTCAGCACGATTTAGTGTTTCATTAGCAGCTGTCCTCCTGGTGGCACTTTACTTTAGAAAATTACACTCGGGCTACAGACAGCAAAACTGAGGCATGTCTTTTAAAAAAGACTTGTCAAACATCAGTCACAACTGAAAATAAAACCACTGCAAGCAGGCTGCTGCTCTGGGTGTGAGGCACAATTTACCAGCAGGGTGAAGTTCTCCCTAGCCAGCCATCAGACCATGGAATGTGATGACGATGGCACAGGGCACTGGTGCACAGGGACAGTCCGTGGGAAGGCTTCTGCCTGCACAACCTCCCTCCTCTGCCCAGATGAGCCATGTGGCCTGTGTGAGCGCTGAAACAATTGTTTTTACAGTGCCAGAGTTAGTTATGTCTGAAGGGCTGCCCACGAGCACGGCGAGCAGTGTCATTAGGCTGCTGGCTGGGCACTGGAAGATGGATGTGTTGTGCACTTCCATGCAGGCAGTTAACAGCACAGCTATTTGGTTACATGAATTTACAAGCTTAGCTGCCGAATAGAGGAGACCACAGGTTAACAGCAAGGGGTGAAGGTGCTTGTAAAGGTGCAAGCTGAGCCCTGAACCAAGGTGATTACAGCTCACTGGGAGCTCTTGAAACCCATTAGTGCCAGAGCAAGGAGCTGTCAAGATCCACAGATGAGAAGCCAAGTTTGCAAGCTCAGGGGTGATCAGCCATGTACAAGGAAGGGAATTTGCTTTGCTCTAACACAGTGTCTCCCTCTTCTCTCTCCCTAACCAAACAGCCACCTGCAAACCAAACCCGAGCTTCCCCTGGCAAGGACAAGGGACTCCCAGACCATCATGTCCTTGAAAGCCACGTGCCTACGTCCACTCCTGCACCTCTCCAGATCTTGTCAGCTCCTCTCAAGAGCCACCAGAAGGTACTCCTGATCCCTAACATAGATTAAGCCCTTAGGCATACAGATCTGCTGTACATTTTGGAAAGCAACAGAAAATAGTTTTCCCTAATAGGCATCTTATTTCCCCATGCTGGCTTCTCACCCAAAATAAATAAAGGTACTTCAAGGTGTCAGACAAGTCATCACACTTTAATTTCTCCCTTTGGCAAGCCTAGCCACTAATTCAGTCTTGTTATAGTTTTCCCAGTAGGGACAAAATATATACTGAGCTTTGAAAACCCATTGTGTAGCAGCAATTGTTGCTGTAAGCCAGTGGCTCTTTTGCTTTGTTCAGCATCGTGTGCTTGTGTCTCCTGTGAGATATTGTTTTGTTAAGGCCTGCTATTGATTAAAAGGGAGAGGAATTGAATTCCAAATAAGAGCAGCTGAAACATTCTAAAACACTGCATAAAAAATGTGAACATTCAAAATAATCTTAAAGACAGGTAGGCCAGATTATTTTTCTCTCAATCCTTGTTCAGCACAGCATTTCACCTCAGGGCTAACTTGCAGTTCTCAGGCCCAGGGTAAGGGCCACATCCTCATCCATATCTTTGGGGCTGATGGATAGTGCAGAGCAATCTGGGGGCTACCTCAGGGGTGACATTAAGCTCCAGGGCACTCTAGAGGAAGCAGCCCTGGGCACTTGTCCTCTGTCAGCACCACAGTTCCCAGTGTGGATACAGTAATAAGTAAATAGGCATAAAGGTACCCCAGGCTCCTTCAGCTTCAACTTCTACCCAGTATGAAAAGATTGATTATTCCCTGGCTGAGCGTCAAATAGTCTATCTTTATCTACAACACAGGATTTTTACCTCTGTAACTACACCAGAGTAACAGGATAGGGGATGCTCTTATATAGCAGAGCAGCAAGAACTACTGTCCCAGAGCAGGGACTGAGCTGACCTGGCTACAGTTTCCCTTTAAGCATGGACAGGAAAGGCAGAAGTCCTATGGTTCCCCAGGCAGCAGCAGCAGCAGCAGCAGCACCAAGTCAGATCTGCTTTTCTGCATCATCATCACACAGCATGGACCACTACTCATGCCCAAGCCCCAGGCAATTGCCCCTACCCCTCTTTGTGGCTCCGAATGGACTCTGAGCTGTACCACTGGCAGGCTTATGGCAGTTTCACAGTCTCATGCTCCATGCACTTGCCTGTGTATTGTTGTGGTCCCATTGTGCTGAAACATGGAGGAATGAGGAGACTCCATGACACTGCTTTTCCTCTGTCTGGGCAAAACTGCATTTAGGAGAAGGAGGGAGCTGAAGAGAGATGGGCTAGATTTCTAAATCTTCTTCAACCAGCTTCAGCATTTGCACTAGAAAGATAATTTTAGAGTTGCAACATCCTTTGTGTGACCTGTTAGGAGTAGTGGATCTACCACCTGGGAAAACCTGGTGTCACTTAACAAGAGGGCTGCACATGGCTGTACTGTAGGAATTAGCCAAAGACATTTTGATAGAGAATGGTATAATTCCTTGACGGTCTTCTGGATATCCCAAAATAAATAGGAAATAATACAGAAGAGTGTAACCCATACCTGTTTTGTTGTAGGTTTTAATAGAAAACAGAGGGTTTTATAAGATCTGACATGCCACAGGTTGCTGGCAGTCTCCAAATACCTAAAGTCTACTTGTGCCACTGTGCTGAAGGCAACCTATCCAAAGACACAGTGGCAGAGGCAGACAGGAGAAACCAGGTCCCTTTTCTCACTTTCTGATGGTGAATGGCCGCAAAATGCAACTGAAAACACAAGGGACCACAGCATGCCTCTCCACCAATGACTCTCATTCACTTTACCTTGGAGACAATTAGCCTTTTCTTCAAGAGTTTCAGCTCATTTTGCAGATTACTATGTCAACATTTAAGTCTGAATAATAATGGTAGCACATCTGTAAGAATTTATCTTGGACTCAAGAGTTCTTAATAGCCACTAAGCGCAGTACTAAAATCCTTGTTAGAGGAATATGGAGCTAAAATACTGCCCTAAAGCAGGTGGTCTGGAGAATGTGCTTCCAGAGGTAAGATTCTGGCAGTGCTCTCTTCATGAGCAGCACTTTCCCAAGATAGCCATGCTCACCTGTGAAGCTCTCCCAGAACAGCCACTTCTGAAAGACACGAACTCTGTGTGCTAAATAGCACTATTGTACTCGCAGTGTTGTGTTTCAGTGTCAAATAGAAATGTGCTTGGCAAAAATAGAGTAATGGTTACAAAACACAGGCACACTTTTCAAAATGTTGCTGTCAGGGAGATTTCTGGAAAAAGGAGCTATGCTTGGCAGGGACGGTCCCGTGTCCCAGCTGAAGGAGCACCGGCAGTGATGCACCCCACTGTGATATGTGACAGTGTTTGTGGAAATCAGGGGACAGGGTGGATCAAGGGCATATGAAGATTACAGCAGCCTCCACCCATGTATACATCCCTGGCCCCAGCCCAGGCTGCCACATAACCCCGTGCTGGACAGTGATCAAAGGGTTCATCGTGAGCTGAGAAAGTCACACAGGGGGAGGGGGAGCAGTGATCCCCAGCCTCCAGCCCATCCTTTGTTCAGCTTGCTCACAAGTTTCCCAGCTATGTTTGAACTCCTCTCTCATACTTGCCAGCACTCAGCCACTGCTGGTGGTTTCAGGGGAATGAGCAATCAACCCTGACTTCACATGAACTTCATCCAAATTACATTTGAATCCTTTCTAAAAAAAGAGTTTTAAAGCTTTTTGTTCATGAGAGGGTGTAAACAGGAAGCAAAAAAAAAAAAAAANAAAACATGGGGGAAGAATTAGGTTTAGAAGAGCCCTTTGGAGTTATTTCAATTAGTCTGGATGCCAGAGACCTCTGGAGAAAGGCTCCTCTTAGAGTTACTGAAGTAGAACAGAGCATTTCAGGGTCTCACTTTCCCATTGAAATAGCAGCAGTGCAGCAAAAGCCTCTTCCTCTGGATTCATTTATCTTCTCAAATGCGCAGGTCTGCACTCAGTGCTGTGTAGCTCCCAGCAGCAGCTTACCTCTGACAGGTTTTACAGAAGCAAGTGCCCATGCCCTGGCAGGGGGGATGCAAGCAGGCCCAGCAGTGTTCTGAACCCTGAGACGTGGTGGTTTGAGAAGTGGAAACACACGTTTAATCCTGCCACTAGTGAAATCCAGGGGCCTGCTGGTCCTTCCTCACCTGCTGGTTGTTGATGCTGGGGTGGTCAATGCTTTGAGGCACAGAGAATGAAACAGCCCTTGAGCTGGAGGATTGATCCATTTGTACTAGGCAGAGCTTTGGTAAGGTGCTTTCTTGATGAAGCAAGCCTTCTTATAGTTTGTTTTCAGTATTTCCAAATATTAGGCAAAATCCCCCAACCAAAAAGCTAAAAGGCTACAACAGGGAAAATCCTTGCCTAAAGGTCTCACATGGGCAGGACTAAGAAGATCTGACATATGCTGCCAGTCAACTGCAAATTTCTAGGCTTTCTTCAGTCTCCATATCATGGATATCCCTCAAAATCACCAGGCCAAGACACAGAGAAGCTCACTGACTGGTTTTCTTCAGAAGGCTCCCTCTGTTCCTGCCTCAGGTAGTTCAGCTGCTTTAGTGAGAAGCCAAGTGTCTGAGTATATTGGTCTAAGCATGTGCAGCACTGTTTATTCACAGGAGCAACATGAAGCACAGCAGCAGGAGGAACAAGGCTGGCTGGGCTGCACAGAGTCTCACAGGGCAGCTTTGTGCCGATAATGTGCCTGGTCCTATCTATTTTCACTGCAAGCTAACAGGCCAGGTTTCTCAAGCAGAAGCCCCTAATTGACAAGAGTATGTCCTGAAAGTTGGAAAGAGATTGATGGCTGACACTGAATAAAAGTGTGTTTACTTTTGCTCATGGGAGTTTGGCTCTGTTGCTGATACCAAAATATCTGAGCTCAGTATGAGTGTGTACGTAGCAGAGTGAATATTTGTTGGAAAAACAGCCTGAATTATTCATAAAGGTTTCACAATCTTGAATCCTTTAATTCCTTCATGTCCATTGTACAAAAAAACCCCACCTATCTTCCCTACTTACAGATTTTGTAAAGCAAAACTGGCTGGCAAAGCCTGAGAGTTGAAAGAAAAAAAAATTAAATGGTTAAGCATCAGTTACTGTACCTCCCCTGCTGAAATTAAAAGAGCTGCTGCTTGAAACAAAAGCTGACAGAGAAAGCAGTGGGCAGGTTGGTTTGCAGTTTAGTTGCAATCATCCATCCCAGCAGTATTTACATGTTCCTCCAAATTCTCAGTGCAGCTACAGACAGGGCTCCAGGATAGCTGCGCTACAGGTTGGGTCCAAGTACCTGGCAATTCCCATCAATGCACATTTGTTTTCCAGCTATTCCTTCCAGAAGAGGAAATCTGAGATAAACATTTGTTGTCATTTGAAAAAGGAAAGAAGACCTGAATTCTACAAACTGCTATTCGGACTCCAAGTTCAATATCAAGCACTTTATAATTACTAGTCAAGTGCAGGTCCTGCGGTCCATGACTTCTCAGCAAGAGCTCACAGATATTAAATTTTAGACCAAGCTTTCTTGTAGACAAGAAAATTAACAGATGAGTTGCTGGAGTCATCCCTCATCTTCTCAAATGTTGATGTGTGAGCTTCCAGCTGGACAATATCTCTCTACACAGAGCAGAGAAATCCCACTCTGGACAGAAGAGCCTTCCACCTGAAAACCTCTGGCTTACCTTACTTCAGAAGGCAGCAGGCTACAGGAGGAAAGTAATTCCTTTGTCAAGGGCCATGTTCAAATCTTTCAACCAGGGCTCCATCATACCACCAATTTTCACACACTACTTCTGTTCTTCTGTATGGAAAATTCTCTCTTGCTCTTAGATGGCAGCTGGCTTCCCTAGTACAGGAGGGCCACCAAAATGCACTGTATGCAAAGCTGCCCAGTACATGGAAGAAACAAAGGGAAGAAGGAAAAATTTCTTCACTGACAAGCAATCTTACATGTTAGTTGTAACAGGGAGTAAACACCATTCCGGCAGAAAGATATTTTTCAAGCTGACAGAACGACTTCCAAGCATGGTACCCAGCAGAGCCTGGTCCAAGCATGCAGCGAGCACTCGCAAGGCTCTTTTCACTTACAGTAGAATAGATGGGGCCAGACAGTCTGGCAGCCTCACAAAGGCACAATGAGCAGGAGCCCTCTTTCCCTGTATGCATATAAACACAAGCACTCTACAATCTTTCACAGCAACATGCCAAAGCAAACACCAAATTGACTGTAGTATTTCAGAGAGATGGCCAAAGCTCACAGATATTTTCCATGTGATCCCCTGGAACAATCCAGCGCTTTCATTAGCACAAATGTGAAAATATGTGCAGTGGAGAAAAGAGAGATTAGTTTTAGAAAGTTTTAGAAAGGAACATAAACAGAAGCGGGTCTTAGGAATGATTCTGATCCCTGTGAAAGTAATGCCAAGGTTGAGTGCTGCAGAGCAGGATCAGTCCCACCCCACTTAAAGCATCACACTGTGTTTCCAGGTGAGGTTAACTGACAGTGGCAATGCCTAAAAATCCTGTCCTCCTTGGCACAAACTGATTTTCTTGAAGGCAGTTGATGCACTCACAGCCTTCTGCTCAGACACAACCTCTGGTCATAAAATAGCAATGAGGCAATCAGACAGAGGAGAGAGCTGGGAGAGCCAGTCTTAGTGCACTTGATGTAAACAGCAGCAGGACCTGAATGGCTCGGGAGACACTGACCATCCTGTAGGCCTACAATGAATCTCAGCATCCCATAGCAATGTGTGATGGGGCCAATTAACGGATGGTTATTGGGATTGCAACCCAAAAAAGTCAGAACAACATAAGTGTAGTATTGTGCAGCAGTGTTTAGTTGTGATTCATCATTTTTCCAGTCTATTTTTTGCCACAGACTTGGCTTGAAGTCTAGTTTCACAAGTGGTCATCTTCAGCTGGCAAGCTGGGGAGCCATGGGATTGGGAGATATTTCCAGAGGGCTCTTAAAAACTGGCTGTAAAGCCACAGTCTGAAAAATGCCTCTTTGAAACCCAGTACCAGGTGAAGCACCCCCTGAAGGCTGTTCCTACTGCTGCCCTGTACCTCAGTGGCACAAAGATGAATTCTCATGGAGCTATGGGAGGAATCCATTTTAAAACTGGTTAAAACAAATGAACAAAAAGGGATTACTTTTAATCTGAACTGGTTTCCCTGATGATTTGCCATGTAGCTGTACCACACCTTTGCTGGCACCACTAAATTAACACAGGGGTGCAAAGGAAATGCTCCCCAAATTGCATCCCAAGGAAAGGAAGGCTACTGCCATTAGACTGCCATGGCTCACTTTCTGATGGGAAACCTCTGACAGCTGGTTCTGTAGTTTCAGCTGTCCAGCCCATTCAGCACACTGAAACCAGTCCTAGCCAAGCTAAGTCAAGGACCTGAGCTGCTCTTAGGCTTACCTGTAGCTCTCTCTTCCCCCAGCTGAACAGGCCCAGGACCCACCACCTCCTCTCACAGGGCACACAACCCATTCATGGAAGGCTTCAAGATTTCCCAATTAAAGTTTTATTTACTAGGCTAAACTCTCACTTGAGAACCTGCATTCACAAGACTCACAAGACTCTCCTACCACTATATAATGAAACTTAGGAGAAGTTTCCCAGAAGACTTGTGACTCTCATGTGAAACCACCATAAAGAAGATATAACAGTTGTTGCAATGAAAATCTTATTCAATAAAGATAACTGCACCAGGCTCAGCCTCCAGCACACTAGGACCATGCATAACGTTTCACATGAAGGTCATGAGAGGCTTCAAATGTTTCAAAAGAGATATCATAATAGAGAAACAAAAGAAGGGACTTTTTGTGTCTGCCTGCTTACCCAACGGGGTCTGGCTTGCCTGTATGGGGTGCATTCAGCAAAAGAAAATGCTCCCAACAGCCTATCTTTGGAGTTCCCTTCAGACAGCATGGACTTCCTGGTTTTGAGAGAGAATTCTACTATTTTCGTTGAAGAAAGACTAAAGAAAGCACTGAGGGGACTGACACAAGAACATGCTCCACAAAAGTTAGCCTTTGTATATGCTATCCTCTCTGGGATAAAGTACTATAATTTCTTTGTTGCGATTACAGCAAGGACAAAATTTAATCAACTTATCTATTAATTTGTCAATTTATTTATTAATCTTTGTTTAATAAAATTATCTGTTAATTTATTTTCATATTATATTTTCTATGGGGAAAAGCCCTACTCTGTTCATATACTATCCATTTTTACATTTTAGATGCAACATAAAATGAATTTTAAACCTAAGGTTATTTCATTCAGCGCCTCAGTTTTCAGAAATTTTATATCCGTGTTTTCAACATTGCATGACATATGTATGTTTTATGTAATACATACAGACCACTGAACACCTGAAAAAACAGAGAAATAATAAATTTAGAAAAGCCCACTCTTAAAGTAATATATTGAATTCTGGTTACACCTTTTTGAAAAGCATGCAGCAAAATGAGAAAGGCAGCAGATGCAAACCTGAAAGGGATGGTCAGAGAAATGGGTTACCTTCCAAAAAAGGGAGACTAAACAAGCCTTGGAAAAGGAGGAGACAACGGAGCAGGATAAGGCAGACAGCTCTGTGTTTATAAAATAGAACAGGTTAACAGATAGCTAATATCCATTGCTTTTCTTAACACAAGTAAGAAGGCATAAAAGAAAACATCAGGCTGAAAGTTGATTAACAAAAACAAAACCGTACTATTTTACAATGCCATGTGAGAGCACGGTGTGATGCACCACCATGGGGTGGTGTGAAGCCCCAGGCTGTCCAAAGAAAGGTTAGAGAAGTGATTAAAAAAGTATAAAAGGAAGGTGCCTTCATGACTTTTGGACAGGCACAAACATGTCCTGTAGCCCAGAACACCCCAAGCCATGCAGGACGCAAGAATCAGAGCCAGTTACAACGTGGCCAGCATTACTGTACACTTGCCTTCTTGTTTTTCTTCCCCAAGCTGTTGCTGTCGGCCACAGATAGATGCAGGGAAGAGAAGGCTCTGGGGAGCTGAAAGGCCCTGCTCTTGTATTTTCCTTTCAAGATTAGTCTGCTTGAGTGGCATGCTCTGTCACTTAGCCAAGCTTCAGAGGTGACAGCATGAGGCAGGCTGAGAAGAAGCACCACAACACCTCTAAATGCTTCTGAGAAAAATGATCCCTCTCTCTTTATTATGATGTTGCTTGTCATATAATAGCAATAATCACAATTGCTTTGTAATATACTTGGAGCAGCTTTGGAGATTGATTAAATGCTTCGGCTTCCCTTCAGCTTTAATCAACCTGAGCAGCTGTTTATCGCTCAGAATACTTTAGATCAATAGAGCTTATACCTTTAAAATACTGTGAACCACAGCGGCTCCCTTAAAGCTGCAAGCAGTAATTACGACAAGATTGGACTCTGTAGAGTTAAAAGTAAAACTCTGTAGAGTTAAAAGTAGGTGTTAGAAAGTTGATAAAATCACCACAGCCACTAGAACAAGACACTTTTGAAAGGTGGCCTTTCCTAATTTCAAGTTTCTCCCAAGTTCTTTGATAAAGGAGGGGCTGGAAAGGTTGTGAGCAAAATTCTGCTCAAACCCTGCCACCTGCTTGAACAAGAGGAAGGAGACAGAGCAGGACACCAACCCCATCAGCTGCAGACCTGTTCTCCAGGAGCCCAGCAGCAGAGGAAAGCCCAAAGGTAAGTTCTGAGCACAAATGAGAATATCTCAACTTAGATGGCAGAACAGGAACTAAAACCATCAGTTTTAATGATTCTATGAAATACACCTATGTCTTGGGACTGTGTCAGCAAGCTGTTTCCAAGGCATTACAGCAATAAAGCTTGAAGCTTATTTTGGTTACATAAAAATAAGCAAAATCATACCAAAGACAGTGTGAAAAGTTCTACTGACTTTCAGGGGTTCAGGACCTCACTCTCTGTGTTAATCATGGCACATTAAGTGAATGAAAGTTGAACTCCAGGCATAAAATCATCAAATCCAGATGAAACACACTGGAAAAGTTCATTTCATCATACTGCCAGACAAGACAAGACAAACTCTTGGCTGGTGCCTTGAAAAGACAAATATTTGGATAGGAAAAGAAAAAGCAGTTCAAGTCACTGCTTCTAAAATGATATGTTATGGAAAATCATTGCATCACTTTTACTAGCAATTCACAGCTACTCATTAATTTTGCAAAATTGCAGTGGCTGCTGCTTTCTAAGGTCTACTGGGGCTGCAAGGCATCTTGCTTGCTCATAGAGGAGCAAAAAGTGATGCCCAAGACAGCTGCCACATGAAAAATAGTGTTTACATGGAAGGTGACAAGATTTGGTTCATTCTATACACCGCTTAGGACCTGTGTTTAAAAGAGACAACACTGGGACTGTTTTTTCCACCCGCATATCCACAGCAATACAGGTCCTTTTCCCCAGCAGGGAAGACATTGTAAAGCAGTATTAATGTCATGTTGTGTCAACAAATACATAGCACACCAGGACTTAGGACCCTTTTAGG
Source organism: Hylia prasina (assembly GCA_013397195.1). Taxonomy (NCBI): domain Eukaryota; kingdom Metazoa; phylum Chordata; class Aves; order Passeriformes; family Sylviidae; genus Hylia; species Hylia prasina. The sequence goes on from VYXD01010899.1 coordinate 1,067,729, forward strand.
TGGTCTAGCCCTCTAACACTCATCTGATCCCAGTACTAGGCAGAGGAACGAGAAAATTGTTAGGCAAAATATGCCACATACTACATTTGCTTTGTTAGACATTGAGGCATATTAAGTTAATGATCATTAAAATCCAATTAAGAACACGGTAAAAAACACTCTAGGTGTTTAGCAGGCCCCAGACTTCCAGTCGATCAGGCAAGGGAGGAAGAGAGTGGATAAAACAAGATAAACACAGCCTGTCATTACTGTTGCCATTCAGAAGAGGAGAAACGCTAAATAATCTAGAGCTTGTCCACTTTATTATATTTTGGTGTTTTTCTCAGATGCATCTGGAATTTCAGCTGTTAAAAAAAGGAGGGAGATGAGGGAAGATGGGGTCTTCAAGTTACTGTATAAACCCAGCAAACGTTCCACACATTTCAATTTCTGCCACTCTGTGTTCCTTTTCATACTGCCAACCACTTGAAAGCCTCTTGCAGGGGAGAAGCTACCACAGAAAATAGTTTTGGATGCTCCTTGTTTATTATATGCAGATTAAGCAGTTCTTATTAACTCAGTCTTCATTCTTCCTTCATAGGTAGCAGTGCTATGATATTATTTGCAAGCAGCCAAGGTAATTACCATCCAGCAGGGTCCAATTGTTTTCAATTAAAAGCTTGACTGAAGTCTTTAGTTTTTAATACCATTGTGACCATCTGCTTTCACTGAAGTTCATCAGCAAAGGCACAGGCCTCATTCTAATGCTGCTTAATTATATGGAGGAATTTTTTTTTTTTTTTGGTCAGAGGTTCATTTTTTCCTGCTAAAGAAATGGGCAGCAACAGGGCTGCTTGGCTTCTCTAATAGCCTGCAGCAAGATGGAGTATCCAGGAAGATCATTACCTTCCTGGGAGATCCAGCTGTTATTGCACTGACAAAAAGATCCAGGGGACCAACAGGAGAAAACAGTTAACCTCAGCTGCCCTCCTCCCCATTCAGTCACTTGCCTCCTTTTTCTACCAGCAAATCTGAAAAGGCCACAAGGAAGAGGATTTAATCTAAAACAGAGAGTACGATCCTCCCCTGCTGATTAGATTTTCAGAGTTGGTTCCAGGCCAGGAGCGCAGGCAGGCTCTCCCGCCTGGGCACACATCCCCTCCTCCTTGCACATGCAGTGAATCTTTTGCAGTCCTGCATCATCTCAGATCTGAGGATCTTCAAATCCCTTACGGGCATTCATTAAGCCCCGTGCAATCCCCAGGAGAGGTAAGTAAATATAATTTTCCAGATGGGGAAATTAGGGCGGCAAGAGGTTAAGTGACTAGCCTGAGGCCGAACAACAAATAAGTGGCAGAATCAGCATGAGGATCTGCCAAGTCCCAGGTTTAATGAAAGTCTCTCGAGTGCTCAGCTCCAGAAAAGGAAAAGCAACACCCCAGTCCTCAAATCCTCAGGACGCTTAACTCATTTACTGCAGCTCTGCTTTATATGTGCCAGTGCTAATAAGCATGACTCTTAACATTTCCAACTGCACTGTGCACAGAAAGGCATTTTGTAGATTTAATGCGGGAGCTGCTGTCTCAAGGCAGGGAAGCACGCTTGATGTTGTTCCATATCATCGGCCCAGGCAGGCACACAGCTTCCTTACGGGTGCCTGCTGCCATTCCTGTTACACACAGCTATTTCCAAGGATTGGCCCCCTGAGAGGCAGGTACTTTGCCAAGCACCAGTTAAAGAGGAAAAATAAGTGGTACAACACTGTCAGAGCTGAGAAGATGCACTGTCTTGCTCTAGTGGCGGTTCAAAACCATGAAATAAGAAGCCAAAGGGTTCTCCATCCTCTAGGCTGGCCGCATAAGTAAATCCATCACTCCACTAAATCACAGAACTGTTCAACCAAGACTTAAATCTCCGCTCCTCACTAATCTTTGGGGAGACAGGAAGTTGGTTTTCACCCTTGCCCCAGGGGTGCCTCTCCTTGGCACGTGTCTCCACTCTCAGCGTGGGCTGTTGGGCCCAAGCAGCATTCCCTCCCACAGGCCAGCAGTCCTGCTCTGCCATGGTACATCAGCAGAAGCACTAAGTCTACGTCAAGGCTGTTAGACAGCCATGCTCAGGCCTTTTATGCTATACTGAGACCTCTGCAGCTCCTCTGCAGCAGAGGCATTGAAACAACTGGAATCTGACGCTTGGGAGATAATTACTTCAGAAAATGGTGTAAATTACTTAGTATTTTGAAAGGCTTGAGGTGTTGCTGCTCAACTACCTTCAGCTATTTGCAAATGTAATGCAATTTGTTTCCATACAGATTTCTTTTAAAGCTGTGTGTATAGTATGTGTCCTAAATACATAATTACACACCAGAGTATAATGGCTCGCTCGGGTTTATTTTGTAACAAGTATGCATTTTAAAAGCAAATTCTGAAGGAATATGCAGCAACAAACATGCAGCACACTTTCTGGTTTCTTACACTTTCACTCCTAAGATGCTCCCAAAGACCTACTCCTGCCAGAGACACAGACATGAAAGACTGAGAAGTAAACCCTTTCATAAAGAACTACCTTGAAGGAAACATAATGACCCTGTTAAGAAAATAGTCCAGTAAAAACATTTTTGGTATGGATATCCTGTGAATTAGATGGCCTAGGAAATTAGTAATAAGATTTTGCATTTTTCTTTCTGTGTTTGAAACAAATCTGTGCTCATAGCAATTTGAAATAGCCATTCCAAAGAGATTTTCTGTCACCTATGTAAAATCATTTGGCAGTGTTCAATTGGGCAGCTCTTACAGAGTTATGTATCCACTGCACAAATTACAGAGAAATTTCAATTCTTTTCCAATGTACTCCTTATAATCCCCCCTAAAGATGGTTTCTGATGAAAAGTCCTTCACTGACATGAGCAACAATGCATCAATCAATACACTCAGGTGAAAGGTTTAAAGGGTAGTCGGACTGATGGGAGTAACCCAGGGTTCCTCGTGAAGAGTACTTCAGAAAACCACTCTCACTTAAGCTATTAGTAGTCAGAATAAGCTGCCTTATTCACTAGTTACAGCCAAAAATATCTTGACTTTTTTCTGTCTGTTGTAATTCCCTGAGTTGCCCTAAGACAAGGAACTGCCTTTTGACAGGAGCGCATGACCAGCAATGCTTTTCCTCACATGTCCCCAGCAAGATCCCAGCAGCATGAAGACCCCTAGGTCCATCCTGCTTAACTGGAAGCATTTAAAATTGAGATGCTGAAATTGGGTACCATCTGCATCAAGGACCAGGTACTTCCAAAGGATAGCTGAGGTCTACATCTCCCATCAGAAGCACCCTTTTTTCTCTATCAACTACAGAAGCAATTTAACATAAAAACGCTCCCAGTTGTGGCAGCTGAGTTAATTGTTCAAAGAAAAAAAAAATCTGCCTGTTTGAAACTACTTGTTAACTATATTTAAGCAGAGGAGCTACTGGATGTAAGAAGTTCCCTGTATTAAAGACGAAAGGGAGAGAAAGACCTTGCTTTCTGCCTTATGGTCATTGTGCACGTAGGTCAGTGAGGCAAAGCAAGATATGAGATATCATGAGTCTTGAGCCTAGTGAACAGACAAGGCCTGCACATAAACATCCATGAAGTACAGCTATGGCCTTCTTAGTTTATTTCTGGAAGTGCAAAAAAAGTCTGATGTTGAAAGAGACAATAGTTTTTTGATGAAAAGTAATAATCTCTACATTATCAAGGGAGATAATCCCATTTTCTGTACTAGTTTCAATCTGTTTTAAATAAAAAAATCCAAATATCATTTTTCTTTCTCCTTGCTATTTTTATTAATTCAATTAAAATACCAGAGAATTTAAAAATGAAACTATATGGAAAATTACTCACAGCACTGGGATTTTCCCAGGTGATCTGCAGCACCTCTCTGCTGGAGCTCCAGAGCATGGAAGGCTTCATTCATTTGCCTTCTTTCAAGTCACTGGGTCCAGATGGGATCTGAATTTTCAGCATATGCATTTGAGGTCAAAGAGCTGCAATATTAGTGTTCAGATTTTACCACACTTTTTCAGATCTGAGGAAAAATGAGATTTACAGATGCATATGTATTACAACAACTCCATTATATCTCATAGTCTGTTTTTTTGGCTCTAAAAACATTGCAATTCAATGCAGAGGCAGCTGAGCCTAATGAGATGAATCAGTGGAAAAGGACCCTTTGGCCTCAAGACGTGAAAGGTGTGCCACACCAGTCAGTCAGCTGAGGGGAAGGGTCATTGCTCATCTAGGTCTTTATGGGTGACGTCTCTATTTTTGTTTCTTGAATTCTAGTAATTCTTCCCCTGAGTCAGCTCCCTACAAACTTCTTTAGAAACTCTGGCAAAATGCTTCTGATTTGGCTGCTGGTAACAAGGAAGAAAGCCAGTATTTCATGCTTTGTATATTTTTTCCTCTGCACAAAAGGAAAAGCTCCCTCAGTTCTTTTTCTCCTGTACTTATCCCTTCTTAAAGCACCCAGACAGCTTAAAGACATAGATGTAGAGTCTGAGTATCCAGAATCTATGTGAAAAACAATATTATCAGAGGATCAATCTGAAAACCTGTATTTCAATGAGCTTTGTGCCATTTCCTGAATAACAACTTCAGATCTCATGTACTGTCTTATAATTACAAAAAAATATAACTTGGTATAGAATGCACTGTGTCAGCTTTGATTACGCCAGCAGAGAAAGACATGGGATACAGAGAGAGAATAAAGGAAGAATGATGGCTGTCTACTGGCTTATCAATTTACATCTCTCTACAGTAAATCTAAGTCCTTTGTGCTGTCAGTCATGCACTCCTACAGCAGTGATTGCTGGAATATGAAAATCACAGCTTTGAGATCCATTTGCACATTCACGTATTTGCACAGCCTTTATGGGTTTATTGCTTCAGTGGCTGCAGCATCCCCCATCAGCACAGGTCCTGCGATTTGAGGCTTGATATTTGCCCCCACTATGCAGCTTTTGTGCAACAATCTATACCAACACTGTGAATCACCACCTTTTCCATTCAAATTGTGAAGGAAAATAGAAAAAACCCACAGGAAACTGTAAAGGTAATAAATGATCATGTGTGAGATGACCTATTTCAGGTCTATAAATTTCAATAATATGTTGTGATTGTGGCTAAAAATAACACATCTCCTCATCAAATATTTACTGTGACATAAATAACCACCTAGCCAACATGATGCTTTTGAACACATTAAGAGCAATTGCATATTTTCAGCTGAAATGACACACTGGAAATTAACAAAGACAAGAAGTCATGAACAAAAACCACCTCACTGCTGCCATCACCCCTATAGCAACTATCAGCAGCAAAGAGCAGCTTCCTGTAAATTTCAGAGGCATGGAGTTCAGGAAACAAAAAATCACGCTTGTCGCAGGCACAACACATGGATATGCACACACACACATACTCCACAACTAAATTTTCTATGAGCTGAGCAGTAATTTAGGGCCTCACCCTCCCCAGCTCTCTCCCATCAGCACTCACAGCCAGGAGAAGGTCAGCAATGTTTCTTGCTGTTGTAAAGCACACATGGTCATAGAAAAGTGTTTTTACAAACCTTTTATGCGCCCTTCGAGGGCAAACACTCCACCATATAAATTTCCCACAGGGCCACAGGTAACTAGCAAAGAGGAAGAAAAGAATCAGAAACTGTCCTTGGTCTAAGAACTGCTCTCAGCTATTTTCCTATCATGCAGTTAACATTAAAATTTTTAGCAGAATACTGGTCCTCATCCAAATACATGAATACAATTTGTCTTTATTTGGAATAAGAATTGTGGTGCAAGAAAAACAAAAGCCACTGGAAAATATGGAAGGATAATGAATTATTGCTGATTTCCTGAAATTACGTAAGTCGATCAGAATCCCTTAGAAAACTCTCCAAGGAATGTTTGTGTCTTGAAATTCCCTGCATTAAAGAAAACTGTCATATTCATGCGCTCAGCTTTTGAGCTGCATTCTGTAAGGCAGGAACAATTCTTCCAGATCAGCAAATCTGTACAATATGGCAGTGTTTGGTTCCCACACTTAATAAAACATGGTCTGTCCTATCTGATCATTTATTAGACTTGGCATCATTTTCCCCACTATAAACATTCCTAATAGTGTTGGACCATTTTCATCGTGAAGTAACAAGAAGAACACGAAATCACTCCTTGTCTTTAAAGTAAACACATACATTCTGTTTTGGAGTTTTTCCTTGTGTTGCAGCTGAAGTATCTTAATGTTTAGCAGTCCTTGGGCCTACTACCACAGAGAAGGTTGTTTTCTCTTTGACATCTCATAAAATCCCAGAATTCCTGTGTCTGGAAAGAAGGGATATTGCAAGCATGTAAATAACAACAGAGAGAGAAGGCTGATAACATTTTCACAGTTTACCCTCAATTTTAGCTGGAAAAGATATTTGAGTTCTGCAATTTAATTTGAACCTGTAAGGGGAACAGCATTTGTTTTTGGAAATAAATAACCCTAAACAGTATTTTCTATTTTTGCAGCTCCTTGGACATCTGCATTACCTCCACTCAAAGCCAGTCTCCCTTAAAGCAAGACAATCACCCTCTGCACCACCACGAAGAACAACTCGGATTAACCTAGGGTCCACTGGAGTCAGTAGCCTGCTAATGATGATGGCCAACAGAGGATGTTCAGGAAGCAATAAAAGAGAACAGAAAGGCCACAGGAGCAACAGTTATGGCCTTGCATTTCTCTTTCATGGTTGTGTATCATTTGAACAAGAATGAATTTTTATTTTAAGCTGCTGCCTGCTACAAGTGCCCTGGTGAGTCAAAGGTAGAACCCAGAATATAGTGCAGTGAATTTCTGGTCTTGAGTTTTGATTACCAGGTTTTGAAAAACTTGCCAAAACCCTGAAGATGTACCTGTGCCCATAAGACAAGCAAGTCCATTAGAATGCTCCTCTGTTTTTCTCCTACTCCATGTTTTTTCACCTCTGAGACATGTTTTTGCATAAGAAGTACTTGAATGGCAGCCCTAGCAGCAGCCTATCACACCACAATAATAAAGGATTAATTACCTCCGTCATCAGCACTCTATTATTATTTGTAGCACCAAGTGCCTGCTCTATTTTTGTGAGGTAGAAATGCCTGGGAACACCAAAAAGAAGACACTGCATTAATTCAACAAGTCTGCTAGGCTGCACCTGTGTTTAATTAGTTACTCTCAAATCAGACCTGTGGAGCCAGGAGCTGCAAGCAAGAGCACTGCTGACTGCTGGCCTGGCTGGGCTGCCAGTGTAATTAATTGCATTCTTACTGTGGCTCTCTCCTCTGTGCAAACAAAAGTTAATCATTTACTGGGAAAGTCTGAGCTGATGCTTCTCCACCATTTGAGCGTGTGTAGAATATTTCAATAAGAGCATCACCCCCTTCATGTTTACTGCTTGCCTCCCAAAACGACGTGCTGACCATGTTTATGCTGCTGGATGACGACACGGAGGCAGGGGGTAAGAAGATATAAAGAAAAGAAAAAAGGAAGTGAAAATCCAAACTAGAGGAGTGCTGACCACAAAAGAAACACGGCACAGCATCTGTCCCAAACCAAAGGCTTCTTTGAGCAGAGGTTTGGCAAAATGACAGCTAATAACCTTGCTGTGCTACCATCCCTCTTGCCTTCAACTTTAGCTTTCATGTAAGCTTCAAGCTATTTGTACACAATAATGGTTGTATCCTCAAAGCACACTTTCAGAAAGAGGTAAGCATCATTATTGCTATTAAATTCAAGACAAAGGGAGTAGCAAAGGATCTTCTCCAAAGTTTCCACAGAAACCAGCAGAAAAGCAAGGTGCACTGCACCTTTGCATGGCTGTTGTTTTCAGCACAAGAACATTCCTCTTTGCCAGGAGTTCAGGTGACCATGGGCACCAGAAGGCTGGCAAGAAGCCTCTGCAGAAACAGAGGCTTATGCATGGAGATGATACTTTCAAACCAAGCAGTACCTGTGGAGCACGTCTGAACAGAGAGAACAGGGTACAGGTCTGAACTGGAGCCTTGCACTTTCTTCATCGCAAAGGAGCAGGTTGGTTATTGCTGACAGCTTTGTCTTCTGCTCCTTCATCCAAAGACAGCCAGCACCATTTCCAAGTGGCACAATGGGGCTGGAGCAAGGACAAGAGGGAGAGGGATGGCAGAGCCAGGCAAGTCTGGGAACAAGGAGACAGTTGTTTTCTCTGCTTGCTGGAATAACCTTCGGGGGTGACGTGAACTTTTTTCCATACAATTAGACTGCAAATCGACTGTTTTGAAAAGGGGGAAGAAGGACTCAACCAAGAGCAACCTTTGAAATTTTTGAAGCATGCTATTTAGAAATGAGGGTCTTTCTTTTAATTTTTTTTTTTTAATTTTATTTTGCTTTTTGAGAGCAGCCTGGTACATCTCTTTTTAAAATTAATGGCATACACTTGATCAAAAATGCTAAAATGCTGGTTCCAGCAAATTACACAGATAATTAAGTCTAATTTCAATAATGCTCTGAAACACCACTAATAAATCTTTGGGCTCATACATTCCTTGAATATATACAAGCTACTTCACGAGCACCAAATTCCACCCTTGCAGCTCCTTTTCTGTCAAGCTTTGGCAACCCCCAGCTAAATTCTGCTGTCAGTTATATCCTGTAAGTCTGGAGCAATTGCTTGTCTTCGGTGGCATAACTCAAGATTACAGCTGTGTAAATGAGCACAGAATGTAGCTTGAGATGTTGTAAATCTGACCTTCAGCTTGCTTCCATGAAAGGGGAAAACCCAGGAACTTGTTTTCACATTCACTAAGCTTCTTGAAAAACTACCCTGCATAAATATTATGATTTCAGTCATAGACATAGCAGATTTAAAATGGAGTTAAACTGCCTACTATCTAGGTCTGCCGGGAGGGGGAAAGATGACAAGTGTAATATTTATGGGCTACCACAAGCAATGTTTGCTTTTAAACACTGACATGCTCCTTGGCTTCCTACCATGGCACATCAAGACCTTCAGCTTATTCTAGGTCACTGCTTGACCTCAGGATACGGCAACATTTCTCAACCAGCAGCACTTGAATGTTGGAGGTCACTAAACTTCCACGGATGCTGATTGCCAGCCTCCCAACCCACTTAGGTGGGTCTCTTGTTTTGGGGGAGGTCACAGAATTTGTGCCTCACAGACCACACCTGGAGAGTGTGAGGCTGCTATGGACCATTGCCCCTGCTGAGCTGTTAGATCCCTGATCCTCTGAAAAGCTGACCCAATTTGGGATCATCTCTACATGGGAATGGATGGGTTCAGTCCTTGTGCCCTCACAGGATTTTGCACTGGCTCAGTGACACTTCTGCCTGTGCTTTCAAACTACCTACAAGCAGACAGGAACCAGGGAAGTGAAATCTCGCTTTTTGTCCTGACACCTCATGACTAGCAGGCCCAGAATATAGGATAAACACACTCTTTCCCAGACTCCTTTAGCCACCATTTCTCTGAATGGTATTATAGATGACTTGTCAGGTAGAGGGCATGGTAATATATTTACCAAACAGAGCTAGAAGAATTAATATAACAAAAAATAGACCTCTAAACAAAACACAAAAAAGACAGGGGAAAATAATAACTGAAGTGGCTTTTGTTCATGGAAGCAAAAGTTAATTAATTAATGATTTTTCTAAACAACTGGTTTTGGAGAAAACATCCTTTGCATCATTTGCAAAGGTGCAATACAATCCTTGCAGGGTTGCCATTTGCAGTTATGAAAGCACATCTCTATTACTACCAATATACATGTCTGAAGGGTTAGCTAGTTTCAGACTAGAAAAAAACCCACCAAAATACTGCATACATGTTGGTGATCAACTATACATGTTGATTTTGATCATCACATTATCTCTTTGCTCTGATATGTCCACATAACATTCAGAAATCTCTATCAGACCACTAAGTATAACAATTTGCTGGCCTATATATTTCAGTATTTTAGCTGTCTAAAGAATAAAATGATGGCTTTGTACTACAGCACACAGCTGGACAAAGCTGGACAAAGATGCATATATCAGTGGCAGCAAAGATATTTATCTACAGATGGAAAGCTTGCAGAGGATATGTCAGCATTTTATTTGCTTCTAGACTGCATTATCAATCTTTGGCATTACCCAAACTTAAAAGTCATTGCATTATGCAAAATACTTTCAAACAAGCAGCATCTCTTGTCTTCATTTCTAACTTTCTTAAAGCATAATTTGATGCATTACCATAAATGAATGAAAAAGCCACAAAATCTCATCAAAAAGAGAAGGAAGAGTGGATCTGAGTCTGATGACCTGCAATTTGCCTGCTATTGGGGGGCTGCTTTTAAAAAATGGACCAAGCCCACTTTGTGCTGATTGCTAATTTAACCACTTTAAATATTTTAATATATAATTTCCATTTTTCTTTCTATATTAAGGAGTGAATGCACTTTCCATTTTAATTCCCAGACTGAAAAAGCAATGGAACAGTGTTTGAAGGAGCTATTTCAGAAACATGTCCGTTCAGGCACATACCTGGAGACAGCAGAAGTCGCAATATTTTTGACTAGAACCATCAACAGACTACTAGGAAACTCCAGCAGGTCAGCTAAAGACTTGTATTAATGATAAAAAATAAGAGGGAATTTCTCTTTTATCAACAGTGAGCATAGTTTCTGTGATAAAATCTTCCAAATGCATGGTTTGTTCTGGAAACTGTGGGATCTGAAATTTCTTTTGCAAAGAGCGATTGCTTCCGTGGAATTCAAACAAAATTATCCACAGCTATTTAGACTAAAAAAATCAATAATAAAATAACCTAGATTTAATTTATGTTTTCTCCTTCTCCTGATTTCCACTACCTAATCACAGGGTTTGTCTTGAGCAAAACATCACTGTAAACTGATGTTCTTGGTGTAGAATAATAAATTTCATCCAAGACCTTTTGAGTTACAGGTCATTTAATATAGTAACTCTGGGCAAGACAAGCTCCCATTGTGCTCCCACTGATGTCAAGGAGTATTTGCTGCCCATGAGTTCAGAAATGAGTACCAACACTGGCTGTGAAAGATCACTCCTAATCTAAATTTGTCACACACCTCCACTGTCTGTAACTAACTTTCTGGGTGCCCATCTTCAAGCTCCCAGAGATTAATTTGCAGGGTAGGCAGGTGCTATTGGAAACAGGGAAGATGATCTCTGTTTCACATGCAGAGACTCTTGCTGTTTGTATGCAGTCGCTGTCCTACACTCACAGCCCTTGTGAAGGGTTTTTCACTGTTTCCATCCCAAATGCAGCAAGTAAATGCAGGTGCAAAGGGAAGAACTTACCTGGTTATGGCCTTGTGTCTGAAGCAGAATGGCAATACTCCAGGGAAGCAGAGAATATATTAAAGAAAGGAAACAAGAACTGGAAATTTATGCCCAGGGAAAAAAACAAAAAACAAAAAAAAACCCACCAAAAAAAAAAAACCAAAAAAAAAAAAAACCAACAACAACAACACCAAAAAAAAAAACCACCAAAAAAACACCACAAATCCAAGCAAACAAACTAACCAGCCATTTTATCATTTTGTGTTAGTGCTGGCAGAAAGCTGGGTGCAGACACTGTCATTTGGCTCTGGCTCTGGTCAAGATTTGTATTAAAACAAAAAAAAAAAACAAAGCCAAACAAGCCCCAAGAAAACACTTCTATCATTTCAGTAAAAACTAAGCATGACCTCTTGTGCCTGGCTAACTTATCAGGTGGAAAATATTAATACCATGGAGCTCCAAGCAATTTCAACAAAAGCAAGGTCCTTGAGCTCCCTACAGGGACCTACCCAGTTCGTTGACCCTCTTTTTAAATTTTTCTCTCTACAACTAAGATTTTAGGAAACAAAAAGAATAAGAACACTTCAGTGCACCCAGTCAGCTGTGAATAGACAAAGGATGAAGATGCTCTGCTGAGAATGCCACAGGGAGAAAATGACTGATCCTCTGCAGAGTCCAAGGAACCCAAAAACCCCCTACTGGATGGTGAGAGTGAAAAATAAAGAGATAAAATAAACCAAAACAAACCACAAAGAATGTTTATTTAGTTGGGAAACAGCATCCATCCCTAACCCAGTGTTTCACTTCACAATTCTGATATGTTTTAATACATTTTTGTGTCAGCTACATAATATACCATTCCATAAATGCATGCATAAATATCAGTTCTAAAAGACTGGACAGTTTCCCTTGCTAGCTTTATCATGTCAGATTTTCCTGTGTTTACAAGGTCTTTCTCTGTTGCTGTGAGATCAACCTGGGCAAATAAAAATCTATCCCTGCCTGACTGTGCAGGGAAACACTGACCCTGAGTAACAACCACATGCAAACAGTGTAGACAGCCCAGATTTCTCTCCTTTAGCCAGTCTTGCTCTTGGAATATGAAAAGCAGGTCAGTATTTTTGCAACAAAACTTTGAAGACTTCACCAGAGTCACTTGTCACTTGTACTAACTAAACACAAGGAGAACCTCTGGCACATAGATGGCCAGTAAAATGTGGGCTCTGCAAACACTTTGGTGTTTAAGAATATTGGGTAGAACCCTGTCCCCAAGGACATCCATGGCATTTTTAATGTCAAAATTAATGGGGGAAAGACTTTTTTTGATGGGTTTAGTTTTTAATTTAATGTAAAGGGTCAGAGCTCAAATTGTTCTTTACTCATCAGAAATGAATAATACTGAGTTTGGAGTAGCTCTAGATAACCAAATTGCACATGTAAATAAAAACATTATGATGGACTGCAGCACTGTAAGTGAAAAACATTATTCACCTTCCAAGGGAAAATAAACAGTTTTTAAATGAACCTTTAATTTAATCTATCCCTTTAGAATATTGGCTTAATAGAAAAACTTATTACCCCTTGGAAAATATACCTGTAATGGAGACTTCTCAGGCATCCCTCACAAAAACATTCAAAATAGATGCAAACACACTAGTTTTTCCATAAATGTCAACATTTATTTCTGGTAAAAAATTGTCCTTCTGCCAGTTGGTATCACCTCAGACCAATAAATCTATGCAGGAGTCCATAACTACTTACTAGTCTCACTGGATTAGCAACAATTACAAGCGACTGCTCCATAGATACACTGGATGAAGTCCAAACTCTTTCCCCATGGCGTGTATGCCTCCTACCACTGCAGAATCCCCCAAGAGATATTTTCCTGCTCTCAGGCAGTACAGGTGTTCCTGGTAAACCAGGAAAGCACAAGGTGTGCCCCTGCTCTCAGGTCAAAGTGACCACCAAGCATTTGTTAACGAGATATTCCACTTTTAGAAGGTCCATCTTACATCCTACGTTGCCAGTCTACGTAAATCTACCTGGATGACAGACAGCAATTCACATATACTAATCATACAGACCAGAAGCTAGGATAATTGAACATATCTTCTTCAGAATGCCCCTAGAAGAGACAGAAGAATTGCCCTGCCTGTTTCCCAAATGGGAAGCAGTCAGTCTGTACCAATACCAAGGAGGTCTTTTAACCTAAGTGTGACGAATGGTAACCACAGCCAAAGGAGGAGTGTCATATGGGAAAATACTTTGCTAAAAAGGAAAGCACTAATTTCACCCTGGGACTGCACTAAGCAGACAGGGCCCTGCAAAGCAGACAGTCCAAACACAGGGAAGCAGAGGGTAATACAAAGGAATTCACTTCCCAAAGACGACAATATTGGCAGTGGTGGGTTCAAGGCCAAAACAAATAGAGACGTGTTGATTTTACAACTGCCCACAGGCTTATTTTGTTGTGGGAGAGTCTTAGAAACCTTCAGCTATTTTCCATTGCAGGAAACCCCTGGTGATGATGAGAATACACAAACTGCCCATTGTTTCCCTGGGAGTGAATTGTCCCTAGGTTTCACCAGGTATGCATTAGTCTGCTGGCACAAGCATCCTTTGAACCAAGACAGAGGATCTGAGCGGAAGGAGCAGGCTAGGAAGATGAAAGCAAGAACAATTTCATGTGAATGTGGAGAAGGACAAAAAAAAAAGTAGCAAAACCCACCTGACATGAACTTCAGTGCCCCTAAAGGAAAGCCTACGCCTACCCCAGGAGGACAGAAAAGTAGCCATGACAACACACAACAGTCAGATTCTGGAACTTCAACTGGTCATAAGCAAGGAATGTTCAAGGGAATCCCAGGAAAATGCACCTTGTGCTACTGGTGAAAAGTAAATATTTTTTCTGTGGCAAAGGAGTAACCTCGAAAGAAAAAAGAGAGTGGGAAGCCACAGTGGTAACCAAGCCCAATAGCAGTTGCATTGTAATGTCTGGGAATCCTGCCTCTGTGCAAGGAACAATGTGTTCTGTGATCCTGAAGCTGTTCTCTAAACATGCTCTAGCAGTGATGCATTTGCACTGTTCAAGTTTGTGCTGAAGACAGTTAATTCATATAGATGGAAAAAGTCAGATGGGTGGATTGACCTTGGAACTTGGCCTGGAGGTTATTCTTAGTCTCCACAAGAAAAGCACTGTTCATTTTGCATAGCAAAGCCTGAGAAGTGAGCACAAGAAACCCAGGGACATGCGGGTGACTTTCTTGGGAGTTCTGTTCTCTTAAAGCCGCTTCAAGATTCAAATTGAGTGATTTCTCCCTTTGCTGCAAGCAGTCCCCAAGCTCCATAGGGGCATGAAATCAGATCCAGTACTTTTCCCAACACATTGCTGAATGGACAGAAAAGTCACAAATGTTTGGAGAACAAGCTCCATGTAAAATCTTCATAGATTAAAGGAAGGCTAAGGCCTGGTCTTGTACTGCCTTCCACTTGGAAGTGGCTCTCCTGTCCTAAGACCTTCAGTGAAGGACACATGCAACAAGGAGAAATTGCCCTTGGAGCCAGATAAACCTGCTCACTCCTTTCCACAGGATGAAGTGTTTCTAAAGATGCAATCCTGTGCCCTCAATAACAGTGGCCAGTTTGTCATCTGAAAGGTGGGAAGTAGCTATGACCTAGACTGCTGTTACTGGAGTTATCCTGACATGGATATGGGATGTTTCCATGAGTGTGAAAGACACCAATGAGAAATGGTGCTCACCTTTCAATCCCTGTGCTGGCATATTCTGTTGAATAAAATGCTTCAGTCTATGGACTCGAGCCTGAGCAGAGTCACTAAGTATCTTCACTACAGCTGGGCCCATGTAGATGCTGCCTTGAAACCCTTCTCAAGCCCATTTAAAGACCTCTGAAATTTGTGGGCACTGTGTTTATAGCTGGTGTTTTAAATGCTGTACTCTGTGCCCTGGGTGGCCAGCCCACCTGCTTTCCAGCAAAGATTCAGGGAAAATCCCTGGTATATCTGCACCTGAATTCCAGATAGGCAGATGGGCTCCAGAGGACTCTCAGGGTGGGGATTCAACACAGCACCAGTGGCTGTGATGTAACAGCTCTCACTTGGGCCAGCCTAATCCATCCTTGCTCCCCGTGGCCCTGCAACTAAGAACCACCCTTTCCAAGAGAGATGCTGGCTGCTGGAGACTGATCTCCTTCCCAGGATTCTTCTCTCCCCCAGGCATCTGCTCCCCCCCAGGCAGCAATTGCAACACCTGGGTGACCAACCTGAGGACACACACCTGCACCACAGTGGGTGATCAAGACAAAAATCCCTACAGCAACCAAGCTCATGTCCACCCCAAGCAAGAGTCCTGTCACCTGCTGACAAGAGACACACTAGAAAATGTAGAAACCTCTGCTGCCTTTCCCCCTCCCAGTCCAGCATAAATCATAAATCAAAAGGCAAAAGAGGTAGAAGCCAGTTAGCATTTCCTCTTTGCTCACTCACCTGTCCCTTGTCCTTGTTCCCTTGCCAGAATGGAAAGCACAGCTTCCAAGCCCAGGGAGTTGTCTCTCGTGTTGTCCAGCTCAGCTGGAAGCAGAAGGGCCTAATGCAGGTGGCATGAAACCAGAGTCTAGTGAGACCTCATCTGAGAACTGCAAAGTTCAAGACATCATTTGAATTTGGCGGCTTCCCTCCAAGCTGCCCACCGTTTCCTTGGAGCAAGAGTGAACTCGGAACCTGCCCCAGCTGGAATCCAGGATCCACTCTCCCCTCTGTGAGGTTCCCAAAAACAAAGGGACAGGTCCTGTAAGCTGTAGAAGGCCTCCTCTTCAAATCAAGAGAGAAAAAAAAGTAAAAATCAAGTCATTGAAAATACAAGACCAAACATGTTTCCTAGCATTCCCATGCACAGTACTGTGCAATATACCTTCTGCAAGTACATTTTAACCATGCCTCTGTTGATGCTGCCTTAAGCTCCCTCTGGCTTGTATTTAACTTTCCTCAACAGATCATACTCAGCTTTGGACACAATAAAACAAATCAGTTTCTTCCTTTTTATCTGTGCATGTCATTAACATTAAACACATGCTACAATGACAGTGAAATTGATGGCTGAATGGGATGTATTTTAATTTAAGTAATATTTCCATTAACCTAAAAGCTCTCCCTTAAAAGTCTGCACAATTTATTTATTGGAAAAATTCCAGAATAATTGTACTGAAAAGTCTTCTCTGAATGATAATATGTCAGACTTTTAAAGCTCTCTTCTGGCAGCTTTGCTTTTTGCCTTTGAACATTACTGACATAAGAATACATCTCTCACAAGTCTGATGTGTATTGAAGAAAAAGAGAAAAGAAAAAGAAAGAGGGACTGCTGCAGAAATCACAGTAGGTGTAAATACCACAGCCCCAGATCTGTCCCCTTGGCTGGAGAAGTGCATCTCAGATTTGTTACTCATTTATGTTAGGTTACGGAAAATGCAGAGGATTAAAAAGGCAGAGGGAAGCAGATGCCATGCAGGCAGAGGCAGCTACAAGCCAATCTCCATCCGAGAGTACAGAGGCACTACACTCAGTAAAAGAATGTGTTAGGAGGCAAAGCTAAGCTGTGGCAGCTGGGGCAGGGACAGAGAGGTGCAGCTGCACTAGAGGAGGCGGAGGAGCAGGCGGCATTCCTGAGCTCAGAAAACAGCAAAATCCACCGTGCAAAACAAATAAAAGCTGGACTGTCCTCCCACCCCCGTGTTTGTGCTCACTGACTTCAGAGAACAGGGGAACAGGATGGGGTCAGGGCTGCCTCAAGGCCGGAGCTCCCTGACCGTAGAGAGAGATTGCTGCAGGTTTGCCCCTTCTCCTGCTGCCCACAGAGGGCACGGCTCCGACTGTGTCTCCTCTGAGGATGTGCAGTCAAGGGCACACAAACACACATCTACGTGTGCTTCTCTGTGGGCCAACAAACACACGTAGTCTTCTGTCCAGATTTCTTTCAGGCAGGAAAGGGAAAATAAGGGACACGTGACAGCTGTTGTCATGTCACTTTGTGCTCCACTGATTGATGTATGCAATCCCTAGCAACACCAATTAAGCAATATTAAGTTCCTAAGTAGGACAGCATGGAGCTGCTCCCCAGGGAGCACAGCCCTGGATTTGGGATGCCACAGGTCAGTCCAGGCACATTTGTCCAGCCTTTGCTTTCCCCAGCCTGGGGAGGAGATGGTTGGGCAAATACGGGGGAGCTGTGGGTGTGTGAGGATGACTACTTCTCTCCTAAACAGCAGCAGGCTTCTGACAGACATCAGCACAGAGCCCTGTGAGCCAGCAGAGGTGAGAGGGACCTGGGGGCAGAGCCCCTGGTCTTCTCTCGTCCCTGTGGTACCCACTTACCAAAGCCAGCCAGCCCCAAGGCACAGCCAAGGCTTTGTGTGTGAAAATCAGGCACAGCAGCCCAGCACCACCCCAGGGCCAGACCAGGACAGCCAAACCCTGCACCCTGAGGCAGGTCCTTGGGGGAGTTTAGATTCACTCTCAGAGCCCTGAGAAGCCACCTTACCTGCTCTGGCCAGCATGGGTGGATGCCCCACACCATGGCAAGTCCTCCCCTGGGCTGTGTAGGAGCTGGGTACAGGGAAGGACTGCACTGAGACCCTGGAACCTGGAACCGGGGGGCAGCACTGCTCTCCTCGCTCCCTGCTACAGACACAGGTTAAGCAGCAGTAATGAGGTCTGGATCAGAATGCAGCAGCATTCCTTTCCTCCCCTCCATCCACTGCCAAAACACCCTTGGCTGTACCCCACACTCCTGCACTGCAGCCAGCTGACTATTCATTTTGATTTAGGGTAATTGTCAACAAGAGATCAGAAATTAATTGTACAGAGAAGCAACACCTCAGGAAAGCAGAAGTTGCTTAGGATTTGGATATACTTTCTCCTGTCTCTACCCACAGGCTGTGCCTCAAAGACAGGCTGGTTTCTCAAGCAGCAGAGGTGGAGCTGTTCCAGCAGCAGGTGTCCAGCAGCTGGAAGACTTTCCACCCAACTGTCCAGCTCAGTTGTGAGAACAGCACTCCAATCAACTCTGTACTGGGCCAAACAAAACCCATTTCTCTTCCTTGCCAACAGGGGATTTCTTCTGGAAGATGACACTGACCCCCCCAGCTTCATGGTACTCATACACAGATGTGAGCGGAAAAGAGCATGCTCCCTTTCAGCCACAGCCCTTCAAGGTCTGTCTTTCTCCAGGGTTAGGGAGGGTCAGGAAGGGCAGCCAGCCCTTCCTGTGTGGCCTGAGCCTGGTTAGCATCTTTCACTCTTCATCACTCAGCCACGCCTCCCATCTGCACTGGCTCTAGATGTCTCTCCCTCCCCTCTCCTCCCCTGGCTCCTCCTTGCATAGACTGATTTTGTGATGCATCTGAGGAAGTCAGCAAAAAATATATTAATATTAACTCCTTCCTGGACAATAAAAATGCTCCCAGTTCTTTGCCACCCATAGAGCTAGGCAAATCCACCTGCTTTCTACTACATACAGTATACTGATGCTGACCATCTCCTTACAGTCTTGTGTGGGGGAACACATTGCTGAGACACAGCCATGCTAAATACCTGATACAGAATGCATGGAAGTTGCTCTTATCACCAGCTATTCAGTTCATAAGGCCTCTGCAGACAGATAAGGATTTTGCCTTTATATGTCTCATTTTTCTCATTCGTGTATAGCCCTCTCTCTTTTTCTTTGTCTCCCCCTCCACTCCCAGCACCTCCCCATGCCGACTTTGGGTTTCAGCCATGATGCAGTGGATTAGGTACAAGGCTGACTGGCAGCTCTTGCAGCTGGGGAGCAAATTCACTCTTCTGCAGCTGGCTCAGCCCATATCTCTGAAGCCCTCAGTGGCTCTTTCTTCTCCACCTGGGAAGCAGTTATGCTTATCCACTTTGGAAGAAATGTTATTTCCGCTTAATGTACCTTAGAATAGTGTGGGGTGTTGTTTAATAGGAAACCTAATGTGTGAGAGCATGTGTATGGACTGCTTTGCTTGGCCACACACAGCTCAAGGAGAGCCATAGAGGATCTGCATCCCCTGGGACTGATCTAAAAGAAGCAAGATGGCATCTGGAGCAGTTCATCCATCTCCCTCCCAGCAGGGCGCTAAGCAGCGACACTAACAGCAGCTGACTGTGGGAGAGTTAATGGGTGTGTGCATTAGCCTACATAAGCATGTTTAAGTTAGTAGGGCTCTGCAGAAATCAAAGGGGTTAAGTTTCCAAGCCTTCTGTTCCAGAGCTTGTGAAACCACTCCAAGGGCTCAAGGTCTGTCTTGGGATGGTGACAAAGAGATTTCACATCATCTCAGTTTTTCACCTCGCTCATCAGTGCAAACTCTAATGTGTGTGTGCATACATGGGTGTCTCTGTATATGCTCTCAAAGTCATTTTTTAACTTCTCCCCACTACCCCCAGAAACATGGATCTTTTACATGCAAGATAAAGGAGGGGGTTATTTCTTTAAACTCAGAAATTTTCAAGTTTAAACTCACCACTAAATAGTCCACTGGTCCAGGACAGAGTCAGCAAGCAGCTCACCATGGCTTGCCAGAGGTCCAACACCAGCCACCTGATAGGTCTGTGCCATAGCACTGAAAAGTTATGGTGACATTTTTTTCCCTGGCATAAGCAAAAGACACTTCTATTGGGCTTAACAACAGATGCAGAGGCTTGAAGCAAACATTTCATGATAAACAAGAAACCTGTGTAAATGGTGAATATAGATATATAACTGATGATGGATGCACTTGGGGTCAGAGCAAGATCTAAAGGACTTGGTTTTAGGCACAGTATCCTGAGGAGATACTGTTACTCCCAGGTCTGACCTCTGACAAGTCCTCCAGGCTAGGTTCATTCAGCTCAGCTGTTTCTAAACTGCCCTAGAAAGCTTGAACCACGTGGGTTGGGAATTGGGAGAGGGAACGGGAGGGAAGCCAGGCTGGGTGAGCGGAAAATCTCTCCTGTAAAAGCTTGCAAGACCTTTACGGATCATCATAATGGCTTTTTGTTGTTGTAGTTGCAGGGATCATTTTTTAAAACAAAGAGATAACGTTTGGTTCATTTCTTTCATTTTGGAAAAGGGCAGCTCCTAAGCCCTTATCGTTAAGAAATAAGAGCAGTGTTACATGTTCAAACAATTTATGTGAAGACCCTGCCATTTGTTATGGGAACAGCAAGTACAACTGCAAGTCCATTATCATCCCTCCCTGCCTCTGCATGCACAGCATGAGCAAGTGAGGAAGATTAGGGGTAAAAGCAATGGAGCCTGGAAAGTCAGTGACAAATATTCAGTACTTAAAACCCTCTTTGATGCTTCCCACTCTGAAGTGAGGCTTTGATTTGGTCAGTGGTCAGACATGGACACACTGATTTTTCTCCAATTTACTCTCAGTCTCAAAAAATAGCAACCTCTTTTTGTGATCTGGTGGCTAAAAAGCAAGTGACCCAACACCACTGCAGTACTCTCCCAATGGCCCCATGAGCAGTGCTGACAGGAGGTGGGCTGCAGAACTGATACAGATAAGTTAATAATGTTGGAAAGGGTTTCTGGATACCTGCCAATGTTAAAACCTGCCAGTGATATTTGCCTTTTTACTTTAAAAAAAAAAAATTACAAGGCAATTGGCATTACATCCTGGTCTTGTTTTCAAACCCACACTTCCTGCGACCTCCACTCCCCATATCTTCACCCTCCCACTCACAGCTAATCTCTCCCTGTCTCTCCCCACTCCTCTGTTGTTTCTGCAGACAGCACATTTATGCTGCTGTGAGTCTGCAGCAGCTGACAGACCATTTCTCATAATAAACCACTCCTGGCTGCACAGCCAGGCTGGGCCCCGCCACGTGAGCAGTCGGGAATTCATGGGTTTTCAAAAGAAGAAGGTTTGCACTCCAGAAAACAATCCCTACATCCCCTGTAAGAAGAGCCCATGCCAGGACAGAGGGCTGGAAGAGGACGACAGCAGGGACAGGGGGTTCTGATACAGCTCTCCATGACGTCCCATGTGGTGAGTGCTCAGCAGCGAGCCCATCGTGAGCAGAGACACAAAAAGCCACTTATTGGTGGGCAGCAAGGAAGGGCAAGGCACCTGCTGCAATTACTTAGCAATGTTTAGCAGCCTTTAAAAAAGAGAAGGTTTCTGAGCAATGATCATGACCAAAACAGCAATTTAAGGAGGCTCCTGAGAGCATGCTCTAGCTGTGCCAGCACATCTCTCTGTTCAGTGCTTCTGCCTACAGATGTCATTAGGTGCAGGGGCGAGCAGGGACTTTGGAGGGAAGGAAGGAAGAGGCTTGTCTGCTGTGCCATGGTGCCTTCTTATACAGACCTGCAATGTTCCCACCACAATGGCCTGGCAGCTTCCATGGGCAGGTGTCCTACAGGACGTGATTGTTTCCTACACAGGGGTCAGCAGCAGCAGGAGAGCTGACCCTGCTGCCCCACTGCCTCTGCCACCTTGCAGACGTGGTGGTGCTCCCATCACAGGTTTGGGGTCCAGAAAATCTCCAGAGGGAGCATCACCTGTCTCCAGCATGGAGGGCTGTGACTGACAGGTGATGGGGCTGGCTGGCAGCTGAAGCTGATGGTGGAGCAAGTGACACCATGGCATCACGCCTGCCAGGGAGTACAGCAAAACCAGCAAAGGTGGGGGAGAGGGAACCTCACCTGGGTAGACAAAGAAACAAAGCAGTGCAGCAATGAGACACTGGACTGATGAGGTGTCAGGGGATTGATGGGGACCCTCAAGGTGTGGGTCACACCCCATTATGGGCTCAACTGCTTTTGAAAAGAGCAGAGTGGAAGGAAATCACATTTGGGAGCAGAAATCCTATGTGGGCAGAGAGCAGTATCTTTCTGGGGGAGGAAAAGCGGAATAGAGGGAAGTTGCTGTGCTTGTTCAGCCTAATTGTATCTGTGTCTTCCTCAGCCCCTCCTGCAGCATTCCCTTGCCTGTAGTATCTTCCTCCCTCTTCGGAGGGAAAGATTTACAAGCTCAGTTGATATTATTAATTTCACTGGAAATTTAAGAGGGAACCACTTGTAAAAGTGTTAAGGAAAAAGGAAAATGGCAGAGAGACAGGGGTGCTAGATATTGACGGTTACAGATGTCTTTATCTGCTTGAAACAGAAGAACAGCACAGCGTTCTCCAGTCACCTGCACCAGCAACAACGAAAGAAAGAAAAGGAAAAAAGGGCATAATTAAAGGATGAACAAACCTCTTGGCTTGGAGAAATCTGTGTCCCTCTACACCTGAGCTCAACTGCTTGCTGCAGGTCCCTGCAGCCCTCCCTGTGCCAAAACAGACCTGTCATGAGGGGCCAACACAGCGACAACACCAAGCCTAAGTACAGAGTGGTAAATTTTAAAGAAATTGAGATGTGGTAGAAAGTAACATAGCTGTGGGAACAGAAGCTTTTCTCTCTTCTGGCTGTTCTGTTGGAGTCTCAGATGCTTTGGACAATGATCAATGAGAGGAAAACAACAGCATTTTCCATCTGCACTTGCTAAACAGGCACATTGGCACAAGCAGCTGCTGAACCAGGGCATCCCACTGGCATCCTCTTCCTGTGAATCCATGGCTGGAGCAAGATGAGTCGTGCTACAGAGGCTCGGAAAATGCACCACTTTATAGAATAAGAAGTTTTGTACTAGTGAGAGAAGAATCAAAGTGGCGCTTTCAGGAAACACCACTTTCAGTATCAAAACTGTGGTGTCAAGGCACCAAGTGAAGGCTGCCAGAGGGCACAGCCAAAAAGCAGTGAGACACTGAGGAATTGATGGCAGCAGCCTCCACAGCAGTGCTGGCACCCTGACATGTGTCAGGATTCAAGGCCAGACACCTGGAGGGTCCAAAAGCTCTGTCTCTGCAGATGGGAGAGACATCTAAAAGTGAGGCTACCAAAGCCTTTTGGAACAAAAAAAGCCAGTGCAGAGGAGGGAAAATCATCACCTTATAGGAGTGAGCAGCAAATGAAGACTCTGAACATAAAGCCAAAATAGACACAAGCCCTTGGGAATAGAGGCATCATGAGGTATGGGAGCTCAAAAGAGGGCACATGATTAAACTTCCTTGCCTGAATGGGTCCAGCAGAGCCACAACTTAGCAATGTGGATTATATTGGCTGCCCCACCGCTTAAAAAATGGCCTGATTTCAAGTAGTCCTGAGTATGCAGCAGGTTCTCACTGAAAATTTAATCCATGTTTCAGACCAGTAAGTGCCTAATATCCTCACCTTAAGCTGCTCTCTGAAGTCACCTCCTCAGGAGTGAGCTCAAGGTTCATGTGCACACATGTGCCTGGAGCACATCCTCATGTCCAGCTTCTCCTGTGCCAGGGAAGGACAATCCCTGCACTCAGCTGTCCCTGCTACATCCCTCCCAAACTCTCCTGCTTCAGCACCACAGGAAGAAGGGATAAACCACTGCAGATAGTGGGAGGCCATGCTTGGAACACTCAGAGGTGCTCCTGAGCACCTCTACACCCGCTGCTTTAACTCGCCTCCCTGCTGCTGCTGGTGCCTCACTCACACCAGGGCTACCAGCTGTGTCAAAGGTGTGCTGCAGGGATACGTCTCTCAGGAGAAAGTGGCAGGAAGAGAGGAGAACTGAGCTTCCAGTTACAGCATGACTGTAAAATAAAACACACACTCCTTACCCACTGCTGTGAAATCCTTCCTCTCAAAATCACGAAGCCTGATCACCCAAGTGCTGGGACTGCTGCACTGAAAGAAAACTTTAATCTGTTGTGGTAGTGCTGGTGCTAAAGCCAAGGCGAAGGCAGTGCTTGCAACACAGAGATGTGCCTAAGCCCCTGCTCCATTGCTCAACACCACAGTGTACCTGATGGTGCCATTGCCCTGTGCTAAATTCTGGCCTTTTCACCAGAAAACTCACTCTTTTTCCAAAGTGAAAGAGGTCTGGATCTTTGTCATGCATTACCTGCATTACCAAAACAATCCTGTAAATACTGCCTCAGCCTTTCCGTTGGAGTGGTCAGCTCCTACAGAGTATTCTCTTTCCTCCCAGATGCTAAGAGGAATGGGGAGACCCTTCATGGCTCACTATCCTGGCTTTCCTCCAACCCAGACCTCCTCTTCCTCTCCACCCCACGATTCTGGATAGGGGATCTCTGACAACAGGGACTTACATCTATGAAGTGGTTCAGTGTCGTGGCAGCAGTGAGCAGGAAACTCAGAAGCTTTAGCACCATCCCTGTGGACATGAGTCCCAGCTCTCTGTATCTCCTAACACATTTTGTGGAATTTAATTCCTACAGTTCAGGGTATGTTGGCAGAGATTTGCAACAGACTGCTCACCACAAAGGTGCCTCTCTTAGAGAGTTCACCATAATTCCCCTGTGTCTGTAACTTAGTCCTGTAATTGAATGAATCAGCAGAATTTTCTATCACTTATAGAGAACAAAAGACCTAAAATTTAACCTGAGTGACCTCCGAGGGCTCAGATCCATAGACTCAATAAAATTCATGGCAGAGAAGGACACCAACACATTTATTTGGCATTTTCATTACCATTTTTTCATCTAGCCTTATAATTTACGAGACAGGGAGATCTGACTCATGCCTTTGGAACATTTGGCAGGAGAAGATGCCCCATACATGTTTGTACCTCCCTGTATCTGAAAAGGTCGACACCACTCATTAAGGGGGTGTCAGTGTTCTCAGGGATAAAGCACCCACACAGCTGGCCAAGAGGTGCACAGTGAAGCTGCAGTGTGTGCTATGTCTCATGGTGTAGGATGCTATTTCACTGAGGGGGGGCTGACCTGAATATGCACCTTGGTCTGCTTCTGTCTTTGTGATTTTCTGAGAATCTCTGAAGGCTTACGCAAAGAAAATGTTATACTAAAAATATAACAATAAAATGTTGGAATATCCAGCATATTCATGTATTCACTGTACAGTAGAGGTAAGAATATGAGATTTTTTTCCTGCAAAATTCACCACCATCTCTCTATTCTAGTCAATAACATCCTTTTACACCACTCAGGCAAATTTTCATACTGAGCTAAAGAATTCACCTAATGAACAGATTATGTTACAATTTGCTTTTGGGATTAAAATCCCTACTTACTGCTCATCTGTTTCCAAACAGTCGTGGAAAATGTAGATGGGCAAACCTGAAAAAGAAAAATACAAAAATCCTCATCCATTTATGTGTTAAAACATCAGAACTGTCTACAAAATGAAAGCTTTCTCCTTGCTCTTCTTAGAAAAACAACCAAACAAACCAATCAACCAAATGTACTTGAAATCATGAGCATATAAAGAAGGATTCTTTTCTATTATCATGGCAAGCAGGATGCAGTGCATACTACCAAGTGGTTCTCAGCTAAGCAGCTCTAAAGAGGTTTATGTCAGAAACACTGCAAAAACAAACACGGCATGGAGCTGTACAAATCCAGGGTGGTTTGCTCTGGCTCAGTCCTATTATCCAAGTTAATGATGCTGTGGTGTCACAGCTGCACACCCCCACAGGGTGGGTCTCCAGCAGTGCTGTCCTGTATCCATGGAGCTAACAGCCTCCAGAAGAGCTGCCCCAGGCTGTGGGAGCAGTGCCCTTCCTTGCCTGGGGAGGGGGGCAAAAACCAGGGAGTGGAACAGGGAGAGTCTTGTCACAGCTGTCGAGATAGAGCAGAAAGGAAGAAGGTTTAAGCGTGAGGAGCACTGAGTAGGGAAACTCCTCCCTCTTGCCCCTTCCCAGCAGGAGCCACTTCCCTGCGTCCCCTCAGCCTCCCTCCACAGCTCTACCCAGATGAGTTTCTCATGGCTGGAGGACGGGCAAAGCAAATGCTGAGGATAGCAGCTGGTTTTCTGCCAGGGATTTGCATTGCCTGCATCTGACACCAGCCCTGAGAACTGAACTTTGTGTCTGGTTATAGTTTTGTGATTTTGCTTCAAGCAGATATCCCAGACTAAGACCTGATGGTGGCTGAAGTTCCCTGTATGGACCAGAGGAAGCTGAGGGGAAAAAAAAAAAAAAAAAAAAAAAGTGTTAATTTGGTAATAATGACCCTTATTACCCAGAAATTAATAAAAGTTATGCCTATTAACATGCATTTGATGTTTCAATTGAATCATACATCTGAAGCCGGTTTAAGCCAGAGAGCTCTCAGTCATTATTATGCTGGTTTTACCAGGTACAATTTTTGGAAATCCTTCCTCTTTTTTTTTTTGGATCCGCATCACCCATTTTCCTGCCTCCCCCCTGGCTACCATGCCGAACAGCAGAGAAGGAGAGAGATGAGGAACTGCAGTCAGAGCTCAAGATGCTGCTATAGCAGGCAGGACCTCAGGATTCACCCCACAGCACTGGGATTCCCATTGCTTTCAGTCTGTGTGAGTGCATTGCACCAGCCTACAGCCACAAGTTCAACAAAATCAAGGCAGCCTAAGGCTGGTGTCACGCTGCAATGAACCAGACCACTGACACCCAGGTGAAAGATTTCAGAGAATCAAATACATGTTTCTTCTCCTGTAAGGGCTGCAGCTAAGAAAGGCTCTTTGCATCAGATTGGAGAGGCTCTCTCCTCTAATTCCCTGAAGAAAATCCGAGAGCAGAAAGCGAGACCAACATTGCACTGGTATATTGGCTGATGGGTACAAAATCTTCTGACAAGTCGTTTGCTTGGCCCTGATTGGAAAATATCTTTAATTAAAACACCACATCAGAATCCTGAACCAATTTCATCCCAGCTCCGCTAAGTGCTTTGTACAAAACATTAACTCTAAAATCTCATTACACATTAGCAATCCCTGTGACAAACATAAATGATAATTTAGCTCTAATGCATTCTGGAGCAAGCCATTTTTAAGATAGGCACATGATATCAGCTTGCTAGGAGAAGGGGAAGGGTTGAATTTATCTGTCTCTTTATTTTTTAAACAAATGGCTCTCTAACTGGCTCAGCAATGTGCTACACAAATCATTGTCATGTGCAGATCTGACAGTACACAGCAGCTGTTTAGCCCAAATCTGCCACTTGAGGCTGGGCTGGATTTTGAAATCCCACCAGCAGTGCCGAACTCCCAGGTCTTTAAGCATTTGGAGGAAGGGGACTGGGATGGGGAAGGTGGGGATATCTTGTCTATCCTGTTGATTTTACAGGACAGCAGGGAGGGAGATATACCCAGGGACTCCAGGTAACGTGGGCTTGCTCAAAAACACAAAGAGCAAGGGGAAGGTGGGACTGAGTGCCTGCAGTCACTCCAGCTGGCTTCCTGGGAAAGAAGCACCAGGGCAAAAAAGGCAACACCTACAGTGATGATGTGATCCCTAGCACCAGTGGGAACTTTGCACTACTAAACACTGCACAACCCAGCCAGGACAACAGAGGACACTGCAGTGAATAATATTTATATTAAGTACAAGAACTGTCTTAACAGCACTTCCAGGCCAGAGGGACGGTAGTGGAACTAATGTTATTTGCATTTATTGTCAAAAAGATATTAAATATCCCTTCTTTGATTAGTAGCAACATTTTCAGCCTCTCTCTAGTCTTGAAAATGACCTTTCTAAACTCCTCAGGCTATACCTTGATCAATTTTTCTGTGTGCAAGGGAGCACATGGACTGTTAGCTTTGTGAAGTGGGGAATTTATGGTTATTTACTATGGGATTATGAAGCATGTACATAATAAATATTATACAGGGATTTTAAAAACAGGCAAACCCCAACATTTACTCCAAATACCAACTACCAGATTTGGTCATTTCCTGGAAATCTAGAGCTGGAATAATTTTTTTTTACTGTCTGAATTAAAGTTGACAAAGTTTTCAGTGAAGGGAATGCTTTTCCCTCATCTGATCTTTTCTGGCTGCAGTAGAAATTGGACAGGTTATTTCCAATTAAATTTTGCTTGGGGTGGGAGGTGGAAGGGAGCAGATCAGAGTCTGTCAGAGCTGAAAGATATCTCTGGAGCCTAATGATTGGATGGTGGTTCCTCTGTTGCATCTTTAGAGAAAAAGGTGCAAATCAAAATAAACTTGATTTGGACAGTCCACATCTCTCTCCTGTAGAAAGACTTGAAAACCTGTGTTTGGTCTAGCAAGGAAAAAATCCCCCTAAAACTTACTGCAGGATGGGTGTAATCTTCAATCCACTCTTCTTTCAAGCAGCAGTCGTGTTTTACTTTGCCCTACAAAAGTGAAGAAATTATTTCTACCAGTAGTTTAATGGGTGCCCAGACATGTTAGCTCCATGTCCTTTTGAGATCTCTTTCTTGTGTGGCAGAAGAAGGAAACTAACCACATTAGATTAAAAGAAAAGGACGTCATTTTTTCTTGCAACTGAAATGTCATTCTGTGATTTTCCCTGTTTCCAGTCCTGGAGAAGCTGCCTGTCCCTTTGTACTGGGGCTGTTCCTTCCCTCTCCCAGAACTCTGCAAGAGGTGTCAAGCCCAGCCATCCCATAGAGAGATCTGCTAAACACTTGGCATTTTACTTACACCTCTGTTCCAAAACTCCTGAAAGCTCAGACAACCAAGCTCCACTTGAGAGTCAGGAAAAAATGAGAAGCCCCATAGGAGGTTTTTGTGAAAAGGCAATTATCTTGTATGTAGGAAAGCTGACAGCAGTCAGGTGGTGGGTGGTTGTTTGGATACTACAAGGCCAATAATTCCTGGATTTTTACTGCCTAAGGATAGTAGCTTGGGGTTGCAGCTCTACCGGCATCTTGGTCTGCAGTTAGACCAGTGTCCCAAAATCATTCTGATTCTTCAGAAGACTTTTCCTTGAATCATAGTCATAGAATATCGTGAGTTGGAAGTTACCCACACAGATCAAAGTGCAACATCTGGCCCTGCACAGGACAGCCCCAAAAATTCCTCCATGTACCTAGTGTCATTGTCCAAACGCTTCTCAAACTCTGTCAGGCTGGTGCTGTGACCACTTCCCTAAGGAGCCTGTTCCAGTGCCCAACCACCCTCTGGATGAAGAATCTTTTCCTAATCTCCAACCTAACCCTCCCCTGACACTACTTCAGGCCATTCCCTTGGGTCCTGTCACTGGTCACCAGAGAGAAGAGATCAATGCCTGCTCTTCCTCTTCCCCTCATGAGGAAGTTGTAACTGCAGTGAGGTCTCCCCTCAATCTTCTCCAGGCTGAGCATACATCTTCCCCTCAAGGCCCTTCACCATCCTCATGGACACTTCCCAATAGTTTAATGTCATTTGTATATTCTGTCACTCAAACCTGCCCCCAGCACTCCTGGTGAGGCTGCCCCAGCTCAGAGCAGAGCAGGACAATCCCCTCCCTTGCCTGGCTGGTGATGCTGTACCTGATGCCCCCCAGGACAGGGTTGGCCCTTCTGGCTGCCAGGGCACTGCTGGCTTGTGTTCAGCTGAGCATCCACCTGGGCTCCCAGGTCTCTTTCCACAACACTGCTCTCCAGACTCTCATTTCTCATTCTGTTCATACATCCAAGTTGGCCCCGTCCCAGATGCAGAATCCATCACTTATCTTTGTTAAACTTCATAACAGTTGGTGATGACATAGCCCTCTAACTTGTCTTGGGGACTTCTGGCTAGCCCACAGTTTTTCATTTCTTCATTTACAGCAAAGCTTTCCTGAATTGCTCCCCTTCTAGAGGACTTGTCTTCCAAACGACCCTGCCATACTACCAGGTCTCAGCATAATTTTCCTTCCTCTTGCCACACCTATGCACTTGCCTTAGATACTGGACACTTTTATCCTAGACAAAAAATCATATTTAGTAAAATTTTCAGTAAGAAGCAGCATGATGTCAAGGCAGCTCTATTGCTGTGGCTGCACATATGTTAGTAGCTGTACTCTTTCTCTTCTCTGGGTTGAAATCAGTATTCTGAGTTTCAAACAGAGTTCAGTCAAAAATCGCTGCATGTTCTCCACAGAAGGGATGGGCAGTAATTTGAGGTGAGCTTCTTTTGTCCTCAGCATGGCCCTTGGCTAATCATTAAATCATGTCTGCAGGCTCTGCAGAAGTGAGTCCATTTTGAAGGGGACCAGCTTGATAAACACTGCAGGGTGGGAACAGGAGCTGAGCTTAAGTTTGTGTTCGGCAGTGACAACCAGCTTTATCAAGTGATGTTTCTTTAGTCATGTGAAGAACTGAACAACACTGGCTATATTTGCAGACTTCTGCCTCAGTTATATGCAGAATCATATGATTCAAGTTGTATGGTCCATATAACTCCAGTCATAACATTGTCCTTCTGCGGAATATCTTAATAAAAAGTCATCAAGGCCTTTGACTATTCATGACATGCTTCACAGCTCTGCCTACACACCTGTGTCTGCATGCATACCTAGCTGTGTCCCAGACGTGCCCAGGACCTAATCACTCTTGTTCAAAGGCAGCAGCCAGTCAGCCAAGGTAGCTTAAAAAAAATAGTTCAGCTTGTTCTACTCCTTAGTTCAGCTTATCCTTGTAGAAAGTCACTGCCTGTGTACTTGGTGCCAATCATATGTTCAAGAACTACATTTGGTTCACATCAAGAGGAATTTTCTTCTCAACACCGCTCCAGCAGAAAGCATAAGCTTCACTTGCTGTGCAACAATCACTCCAAAAATAGTCCACTACTTCTTCAGCTTAAGAGTAACCAAGTTACCTGTTGGAGAAAAACCCTACAGCTACAGGCAGCGAGCATGCTGGAGCGAGGCAGAGGACAAACAGGAACCTGGAAACAACATGGTGCAAAACAGCAGTAAAAGGGGGCAGGGGAAGTAAATTGAGATGGGAAGTCTTGGGAAGGCCAGGAAACAGATGCAGTGGCAGACAAGAGAAAAGCATGGACAGCCCTTTTGTGTGGATCAAATACATCTGGAGGTGAATTTGACCTGGGCATGTCAAACACAAATAAGCCCTCAGTTGTGACAGATGAGGTAAATCTCACTTAGCAAAGGCTCCACAATGATTAAACACCTGCTGCAGACCTGCAGCTCTTCATGTTCCACACTGTGATTCACCTGCGGCCTGCTTGTGGTGGCAGGAAGGCTCCCCAGTGCTCTCACTGTCTTCTCCCAGCTCAGCTTCCCTGGACTTTTTCCCTGGGGCTGCCCGTACCATGTCCTGCCCCTTTAGGCTGCAGCTCCTCCACTTAGCTGGCACCTAGGGAAAGGGAGCAACAGACAGGAGCACATCACAGCTGGCTGGAGCAGGGGCTGCCCCATGGGACCAGCCTGGAAATGCCACTGCCCAGCAGCCCTGGCAGTCTCTTCCCTCGCACTGAATAAAGAAGACATGAATGCATCAGTCTCCACAAGATAACCATTACCCAGACAGAAAAACAGCTAAGTCCTGTTACCCTCGGGACTTCTGCTCTCTGGTCATCTCTCTGCCCCTTTGCTTGACCAGATGCTGTTCTCTGGCAGCCTCATTTCAGGAAGCAGTCCATGATAGAAGAGCCACTAGTGCTGCTGGAAGCAGCTGGGAAGTGAGGTGTGGGAAGCGGGAGGCCTGTACCTACTCACAGAGACCTCTGCTCCTCTTCAGGGTTGGCTTGTGGGGATTATATTCCAGCTCTGCAAGCGCTTGCAATTTCTGTGGCAGCCCCTGCATAGTCTCCTGTGGCTGGATGTGCTACATGGAAGGAATTCCCCACCCCACTGGCTGTACCCAGGCTGTACCTGTTCCAAGGATAGGCTGCCCCAGCCCAGGTGGTTGTGCTGTCCTTTTCAGTGACCTGCCTTCACAGTGATTTGTGTCTGCCTATAAATCTGCCACCTGCGCCTGGTGCCATCAGAGCTCTTCCAGGAAAGCCCCGTGCCACAGCTCTGCTGCCAGGCACTGACTCTGTAAAGGGAGATGGGACAAAACCAAACTGAGCCGTGTGCTCTGCTGCAGGCAGGGCATCCCAGGGCTCAGCACAGCCATCCCTATGGATCAGCGAGGCCGGCCCACACGGGAGCAGCAGGGGCTGCAGGCAGGTCCTGTAATGGGCTTTGCTCTGGTGTCATCCAACAGAGCAGCGTAAGGGCACAGCCACGACCACCCAGAAAAAATGCAAATAGACTGCATCAGCTGGGGGAAGACAAACATAAGGAAGAGGAACGGGGTGTGCAGCATCTCCTGGCAGGATCAGAAGCAGTGCTGCTTTCACAAACGTTTTGCTTAGCATAAAGCCTCCTCTGATGTTTCATGACTATCAAAGGCTTTGAAATTCACAGGAATTTCAAGGAAGGCAGAAGTTCATCTGAAATGAGAGAAAGATTATATTTTCCCTCCCACCATATTTCCAGCTTCCCAAGAATTTTCCTTTGAAGACTCCACTGCTCCCAGAAATGTCTTTATGATGTTTTTTAAGTCATTTCCCATACAGGATCATCAGCACAAGCAAATGGTAGGGGCTCAGAAAGCAATGTATGGGGCTGAGAACTGAGGATGTGGGGGAGCTTCAGCTTCTCAACAAAACCAAATCATCCTACCACAATGTAGTGGCGTTGGTTAGAGGCAGGTGTACCAGATATCCCATAGTGGAGGGAGAGTGGGGCTTCCTGGGCAGCTGTCTGACCAAGCAGCGCCTTACTGCTTCCATGCTGGCTAAACCAAGAACACAGATTTGAGCTATGGGAGAAATTGCACTTTTCCAGACTTTTTCTCCCAAGTACAAGGCACTCCCATCTGGAAAAGAAAGCACCTGCTCACTGCAAGGCATTTTAATTTCTAGCCCCTGGACAGGGACTCCTCTCACTGGCCCGCTCTGATATCTGGCCACCAGGGACTAGATAAGCATGGGGCAGACTGCAGAAACTGAGATGAAACTGCTCATTTTCCTCTGATAAGAGGGAGCTGATATTGAACCTATTAGTCAGATTATGGTGGATCTGAATTTGTTTCCCCTTGAGCAGCAGCTACAGAGACAGGGCAGCTGGATTAAGTTTCACTTTCCTATGTAAAATGACTTAACAGAGTAGATAAAACTTAATATTTGTGAAGGCTCATGTGTTTCCCTGAGACCTGATCTCAATAATGTCTTATGGATGCCTTGCTGATTGTTTAGTGAATTATTTTTCTTCCTCTCAGACTGTTAATATTAAATTATAAGTAGAAGGAATGTACAGACTGCTTGAAATAATTCCTTGAATATGAGTTCAGCTGCAGAACTCACTCTCTTTTGCCTTCCACTACCTCTGAGCAAATGCCTTTTGATGAGAATTTTGGGGCAGAGGAGTTCCTCCTGTTCTTGTGAGATAGGAAAGCCCTAGGTATCTGAAGGGCAATGAGAGAGCTACACTGGAAAAGCTCAGCCTATCTGTGAAATACATGAGGTTTCAGTGTAAACCTCTGTTACAGAGGCTGTGTGTGTACATTGTTGTACACCTCCCAGATGGACTTTCACTTGGCAAAGCAGAGGCAGGAGGGACAGAGAAGCTTCAGAGGCAGAAGAGGAGGGATGGTCCCATTTCAAGGCTGTGGAAAAGGACTCAGGATATCACCATCTACCTCACCTGCTGTGGGCTTTAGGAGATGTTCAGTGTGCGTCACATTCACCTCACACAGGTTTTGCTGTCTGAAGGGTTCACATCCAACCAAGCCACCTACATGGAGAGCCCAGGCAGATAGCAGAGGAGGAGAAAATTATTGTTTGTATCTGACTCTTATAATCTAGGCTGTACTGCCCTTATTGCTGCCCACATCCTGCAGCTGATGAGGAACAGGAGCCTAGCTGAGAGGGCCAGATCAGGACTAGAGTCAGGCATCCCACTGCTGGTGCCAACAGCCACCCACCCACATAGGAATGTTATGTGGATGGGTCTTACTAGAAGCTATTAACTATAAGAGTGATTTCCATATTAGTCATGAGCTATATATATGTATATATACTCTATTCTATATATATGTATTATAGAGTATAGTCCACAGATTATGAAAGTCTGTCCCTTAGCATAGTTCACCCTGGAGGTTTCATGGATCATTTCACCCATTTCAGTGTTAAATAACAGCCTGCTCTTTATCCATAGGCATGTAAATGGATCAAACTCAGCTACCCCAGTTACTCTGAACAGCACTTTGCTCACAGGGGGAAAAACAGAGCATTCAAAGAGGAGAGAGCACCAGGAGGGTAAATGAAGGACAGCATGAAAAACACAGGGT
The DNA here is from genome assembly GCA_013397195.1 of Hylia prasina. Classification (NCBI taxonomy): domain Eukaryota; kingdom Metazoa; phylum Chordata; class Aves; order Passeriformes; family Sylviidae; genus Hylia; species Hylia prasina. The sequence continues at coordinate 1,102,186 of VYXD01010899.1, forward strand.
GCTAGGATGTCAGCTGCCTTTATAAACTTCCATTATTAGCCTTCACCTTCATCCTTGCCTCTTCCAAATCAAAATGCTTTCACTTTAAATACTGCTATACACCCAGGGGAAGCTGCTGAAAACATCCAGTAGTGCAGTTTTGTGCATGCAGCAAAGCCAGCCCATGCCTTGCATTCAAACCAGAGGCAAACCAGCTTTCACCATCCCCAACATGCCAGTACCACACATGGAGCTGAAAGCCAACCGAGGACTTGAAGACTTTGCACTCAAAGAATCAGCCTTTTGAAGAGGTAGGACAGCCATCATCTCACCCTGCAGTGTGAGCACAGTGTAGAGCAGGGAGGACAGGGGAGGCTGTTTGTGCTGTCCCCAGGAACACAGAGACAAGAACTAAGCCAGCTATAACCCCACGTGCTCCTCTGCCCAGTCACTGCACACCAGCCAGCTGCAGCTGGTGTGCACAAGGGTGATGTGCAACTGAAATCTTGATGGCAAGGGGTAAGAAAATGTTCTTTAAATCAAAAACAATTCTGCAGTTTTAGCAGGGAATGCCAAATACAGAAACCCCACTGAAAGCTTCCTAATTATTTGCGCCAAGTGTTTGGGCACACATACATCCACAACAGCATTTATTCTACTGGTAAGGTTTGCAGTAAAACCAGTATACCAAGTTCCCCTCTGCCCAAAAGGCAGCCCCAAGGCACACCAAGGTTGCAGATTAGCTTGGAGTCTCAAGTGAGGAAGCATGAGATGGGCAGGTCAGCACTTTTGGTATTGCTCATTAGAATGACTCACAGCTTAGATACAAAGCCAGGTAGATGAGGATTACTCACTGCTCCTTTCAGCTGATCAAAGCTCACCTCCTTCCAAAACCTGAGTTAGCAATTGTCACCTTTGCAGACTACAGGGTAGCCAGACCTGCAGCAGGGCTCATTACCATCATTTAGGCTCTATAAATCATCCTGCCGTGAGACACCACCGTGCTGCAGATGGGCCAGGAGGGGTGCTCTGGCTTCTCCGTCCATTTGCTTTCTCTGTGACTCCCGCAGCACCCACCAGCTGGTGGCACATCAGCTTTCCACCACCCTGTGCAGGAACTGCAGTTCCCTGCACAGGGAACAGTCACTGTCTGGGTGGTCCCCAGGTCAGGGGCTGCCAGGCTTTAAGCCACCAAATAACTTTGCTTCACAACAGCCATTGGTGTGAGCCAAGCTGTGGGTCTGCCCTTCTCACAAGGTCAGGGGAAAGCAAGCTCCAAGGAAAGCACGAAAGACATCTGTGTCCTCACAGACACGTAGGCACCTGCTGCTGAATGAAATGAAGGGTGAGGTGGGTTTTCTTTGCACCTTAAAAACCCAGGGTGTGGATTCCTCCCAGGCTGGCACCTGATCCTCAGATACAGTGCACACTGAGGACTGAACAGCAGAGCCCCAGAAAGGTTATTGTGTGTCATCCCAGGTTTTGCAAAGAACATTACAAACACCTGAGGTATCACAGCTCCTTTATCTCTGCTCTGATAATGAATGTTTTGACCTTAGCTAGTCTTCCCCACCTCCTAATCTGTATAAACCCACCATTTCAGAAGCAGTGTTTTTGGTGCTGCATTGCTGACTATTGCAACTTGGGCAAAATTGCTCCAGAAACCAGAAACTTGTAGGTCACCATTTATTAACCTTGTATTAAACTGTGTTTTCATTATTGCCCTTGTGTTACACCATGCTCTTGGCAGTCACTATGAGCCCACTTGTACAAATGCCTATTCCTGTCTGTACTTTCATCACACTGCTTTACTAAAATAGCTTCCATATGAGAAATGCATTTTCATGGTTAGTTTTCTCTTTCCCCAGCCATGTTTCTTGTACATCTCCTTCTTCTTTTGTTGTCAGACCTGCATGGCACCAAACCACTGACCTCTCCTATTTTTGGCAGGGAGCTAAGGAGTACTGCCATATTTCCCTACATTGGTAACATCCTTATTTTTGTGTTTAGGATGTTAGAAAACAGGCAGGGAAAGAAAAGGAGATTTCTGCCAAAAACCCATGCCTTTGTTCTTAAAAAAAAAAAAAAAAAAAAAAAAAAAAAAAAAAAAAAAAATTTTTTAAAAAAAAAATCAAATTTTTGGTGNGTTTCAGGCATTAATTCAAATTATTAGGGAGATGGCTAAGATAACCCTATAGCTAACAGGCACTACAGCTGCTCATTGAAAGATCATTGGGTCTTCCCGTAACAAGTCACAATAAAACAGCATCTTGAGAAAAATCAGTAGGGAGGAGAGAGAGAGAGAGAGAGAAAGGAAGAAACCATCTGACCAAAATTTGTAATTAATCTGTGGAAGAGTAGGTGATGACTTAGGAGATCCAAAAATGCTGTTTTTACAGTCACAAAAACAGCACTGAACACTGCAGGTCTGCATTCAGGCCACCAAAAGAGAAATCTTGTGAAGCAAGCAAGTGGGGCTGATTTTAATGCAAGGAAGAAATGTCTCTGAAGTTATCAATTTTCTTTTCAACAAGACTCTTGCAACAGGCAAGGATCAAGTAATTACTTTGCCCCTGTTTGCAAGATATCTCAGAATAGTAACAGACCACACACCCAGGAGATGATTAAAGGAAGCCAGGGGTCAGGAACACAGAAAAGCTTGTGATACAGAAGAGAGATTTGCATGGCCATTAATATTTCATGACTTACAAGCCATGTGGTTCAGAACAAATATCTGCACAATAAAGTAGAACTCTCTGCCATCAGGTTGCATATTTCAAGACATACCTGAGTCATAAAAGTATTATTTACATGCCTTTACCCACAAACAGAATGCAAAACCGTCTGTTACCACAGGGGAACATGGAAAGCCTCTCTGAAGGCTCAGCAGGATTTAAGTGGGACCTCTGGCCCCCACTAGACCTCTGCACAGAGTGAGTTTCAGCCTAAAAGCAAAGCATAAGTAGCATTTTTCATACTGCAGGCCTATTAGATCCACTACAAAGGAAAAGAGCTGCTGCACTATCCGTATGTCTCTTCAGCCTCCACTCCAACCCATGAAACAAAAGTGCTATTTAAATGCAAGTGTATAGGTAGCAGTGCAGAGAGGAGATACAGTATTCTCTGCCATTATTGCCATTTTAGACATACCAAAGCTGGTAATTGAATTTAAAAAAAACCAACAACAAAAACCACACCATAAACTACTACCATTCTCCCAGTGAAAAGAACAAGATGTGTCAGGGGTTAAGAAGAAGTATTTCATCCCAGGATTTTGGCAATTACACCTGGTGAGATTTCACTCTGGGAAAACAGTCTATTGCGATGGCATAAGCAGGCCCTTTCCTCACAAGCAAAGCTAGGAATTTTCCCTGCCTGCACTTGCCTGTATGTGGCTGGAATAAGCAAGTGGAGCGAGTGGTTCGGCTGACTCACCAGCACAACCAGACTCTCCTGTTGCTGCCAGCCACCGATGGAACGTTTTCCTGCCTTTGCACCTGGGCTCTCCCTTTCCCAAGCTGCTGTAAGCAGTGAGGCTCCTGACTTGAAAGAAATGCTGAGAGCCAGAGTGACATTGCTAAATCGCCCAAAGGAATTGCTCAGAGCATTGGCTGACAAAGCTGCTGCTTCTCTGAGTCTCTTAGCGCTGTGTGTGTGTGAAGAAAAAGGTGAGAAGAGATGAGAAGTTGGGGGGAGGGAAAAAAGTAACAATAAATAAAAAAAAGCACTGCACCAGAATTGCATCCACTGTTTTACTGACAAGAACAGAAATCCTTGCTTTGGGAATTTATAGCCAAAATGAGTCTAACACTACAGGGCTTGGTTCCCCTGATTGCTTGCTTTGCAAATTACTCACATGAGCAGCCCCACTGACTCCGTCTGAAGGATCCTTCCACGTGCACAGTCTGGCTCACAGTGATTAGTGACAGCAAACTGCAAGGGGAAAGGCATGACAAGGGACAAACTGCTCTAAGGCAGCATTATATACTGCTTCCCTCCCTCCTAAAAGGAGTCAGGTGTTTTGACTATTTCATTCTCTGGCTTCACCTTTGTTTTAAACCAGGTGCTTGCCAGGGTGGAAATCATTTATTTCAAGGTTCCTTCACACAGGGAAGTCTGAAGACAAATCCAGAGCAGGTGAAAGTCCTACTTCATAAATATAATTTATTATTATCATTGTGAGGTACATGACAACTAGTAAAACACCATTGTTTTACTTCATCAAGATAAAATTTTGGAAGAGTCTTGACTGAGGAGGTAAATTCCCACTTTGCTACTATACTGCTGTTGGCCAAAAGTATTTGGTTGCCAGCTATCTTGTGGTTGAGTTGTGAGCAGGGATAAACTAGTTAATGCTGGATTTTGCTGAGGTTACTGATGTGGCTGATGTGGTGGTTTTGATAATCCTGGTTCTTGCTTGAGAAACTCAAAGTTGTCTCTCACAAATGGCATTTATCTCTCTCCTTCCACAGCAAATGGAAAGCTCACTGAAAAATCTGCATCCCAAATAATCATTCAGAACTATAGGTCTGAAGCTGCAAAAACTGTTGCTCTTGCTTCAGTTAATTATTTTAAGGCATTTCAGTTTCCAAAGTTGTGTGTTATGCTGAGAGTTGAACAATGTGAACCACGCACAATTGCAGAGCAAATCTCACTCTTGCCAACCAGGTTTTCAGCACAATCCCATTTTTTTCTCGGTCCTCCCAGGTCTCAAGCGCTGTCAGTGCTCCCCAGTTCTACATTTCATTGGTGAAGAGACAATGCAGTGCTGTTTCCTGCAACTGCATCTCTGTCCCTCTGCCTCTGCTTGGACTTGCCAACTGCGAAAAATGGCAGCGCAGCTCCATCCATCCCCAGTGAGCCTGCAGGACTCAGACTATCAACACAACCATAGAATACCAGGTTGAAAGGGATTGCAAGGACCATCTAGTCCAACCATTATTGCTAAAAGCAAGCTCTAGCCATGGGTTAGTACGCTGTCCAGCTCAACCTTAAAAGTTTGAGTCCAAAACTGGAGAATCCACCATTTCTCTGGGGAGATTATTCCAATGGCTGCTGTCCTAATAAAAAATTTCCTCTTGTGCCCAACCAGAATCTTCCCATGTGTAACTTGCACACATAATTTCTTGAGATGGCCATCCCTTGAGACAGCACTACTGGTATATACCCACTGAGGTGATCTGGTCTGAGACTAGGACTCAGCCAGCCTATGAGATACTAGAAGTTGTATCATGGGTTCAACTAAGTAAGAAGTCAAAGGTGTTTTATTTTGCTTTCATGCTTTATTCTTAAGTACATTCAAGATTGTGAGACACTTGGACATTGTGATGATACTGGAGTGCCCTCAGCATAGTACTGCTTGAGCACTCTACCATCTCAAATGTGGCCATCCACAGCTTACACACTGCTGAGATTCTCCCATTAACCTCATTTCACTGACAGGAAACTGAGGAACAAAGATTCCGAACAAAAGCACCAAAGGTACTAGAGTAAAAGGGTAGCTTTCATCGTGGGTAGTTGGGGAATGCAAAAGGCAGTTACAGCCATACATTAGGTACATGTGAAAATGGGGAGAAATACGTCTGAGAGAGACAGATCTAAGCAGCCAAACTGGTTCCTGTGGGTGTGGTGGAAAGATGGGAATTTATCGACCAGTGATTGCCGCTTTGCACTCGGGCAGGTATACTGTCTCTGGGTACCAGGGGCTTTGTTTTTGGATGATGTTGTTGCTTGAAACTGACAAAAGAAGACAAGGCAATGGTGTTTTCTTTTCTGGAAGACCACAAAAAAGATTCTTTCGATGAAAACCTTGGTGACCACACTCGGGTATCTTGACACATCACTTAGGGTGATGGTGGTATTTTGTGGATTTGGCTGCAGGGGTCTTGCCCAAAACGGCACAATCATCAGCAATGAAAGAAGCATCTGAAACCCACAGGTTTCAAACATTAGACCTGTACCCCCAGTATCAAAATAGATCTCTTCCATCTGCTTGGAGTCTTGTGTATGTAAAACAGGCTTTCTACATAATGTCACACTGGAACATCCTGATCTAGACCTGAAGTCTTGCTTGTTGTATTTCTGCACTAAGAATGACCTGTGCTGCCTCACCATCCTAATGAAGGGAGAATTTGTCTGTGAAATGCAAGACAGCACGGAAGGGGGCAGGGTAGAACCTTAGAACAAAAGAACAAGAAATTCAAATTAGGCTGAAGAAGGGAAAAATTTCCAACAGAGAAATTAACAAGCTTGCTTAAGATAACAGGGAGATATGGTAAACCAGTTCTTCAAGGACCGAGATAATTTCGATTTTCTTCACTTAAAATTCCAGCCTACAGTCTCTGATGAACTTCTTGTCAACGCAATATGGGCTCGACAGTGCTGCTTGTTTAGTGTTGTCTCCTCTTCTTGGTTCATATAAAGACCAGAGTAATTTTTAGTCATCTCTTCAGTACAGGGTTCAAAGCTCTGACATTATTGCTATTCTTAATCTTCTTTCAGTCCACATTGGTGTACATTTCCTATTTTCTCTCAGAAACAAAGCTGAAGATCTGCTTCATTCCTTGCCTTTCAGGGAAAGAATCAAAATTGTCTCATCACTAAGATTATATGGGAAAAGTCACACAAGGGCATGCAAGTAACGGCCTTGTGGCCCCCTCAGCAGTACTGGATCCACTCCTCATGAAAGATCATGAAAATGATCCAGAAATCTACTATAGTAGTATGCATGTGAAGGTCTCCAGATTGCACCCATGTTAAAAACAAGACATGGAATTTGCCACAGTAATTAACATGCAGTAACATTTCCAGACTGGTAGTGACATTTGAACTTTCAGTGGTTAGCAGATAGGCTAACAAATAAACTGTGCTCCCTGTATCACATATTTATAATGTTTTACCCAATATCTGAGGTCAAGACCTCAAAAAGGCTTGAAAAGGGACATACATAGGAGTGATCTGCAGTTATAATTTCACTACCTCTGAATTGCACAAGGTAGCCTTAGTCTCATGAAAACCACCTTGTCTGGAAATCATAATTGGAAAGGTGTAGACAACTAACAAGATAAATACTATGCTAACATTTTATTGTGGGTTTCTAATACACACAACACAGCGGGACTCTAAAACAGTATTTTTATCATATATTAACACATTTTCCATAAACTCTTGCTCACTCAACCTGCCTTTTTACTGAAATAACTTCAATTTAAAAAAAGTTCTTTTAAAACACTGCTCTAAGAGGTACAGACTGATACATCTGTCATGATATTAAAAAGACTTAGATACAAAAGATGGGGCTTTGTTTTCACATGAGTATGAAAGCAAAGCAGAATCAACACTGAACACTTGTTTATTCATTCACTGACCTATGGCAAGAGGACCTTGGAACTTCCTACCTTCAGGCAGTGGAAGTACCATCTGGTTAATAAAAGCCACTCTCAGTGAGCTCAAAATCTATACAATTCACTCTGCAAAGGTCCCACAAACAAAAAGACGTTACCTGTTTAGCCTCTTGCCTGTATAAGGTGCTTACAAATACATGAACTTTAGAGAAAACACCTTAATTTACTGGTACGTTGCTGAAATGATGCAGTCTTGAGGTGTGCCCTTATCTGATGGTTTTTTTCCTTGAACCTCACCTCTGAGTTTATCCAGTTTACTCTTCAAAGTAGTAATCTCACATATTGCTGAAGGTTAAAACACTTTGAAAATACTGTGACAGAAATTAAAAAGGACAAATATAAGCGATGAAAAAATTTTTACTTTGTGAAAAAAAACCCCACCTTTTTTGGGAGTTACTGTTTGTGATTGTTAATTTTTATAGTTCAACTCAACAGGAACTGGCTGTCAGTTGTCTACTTTTAACTGTTCGAGAACTTCACAGGGTCACCAAGGAAACAGCAGGATAAAGTCCTTACTTTAGACCTGAATGCTAACATGAAAGACAGTAATTTCTGACATTGCACTTTGTAAGTCTTTGCTATGAATGTCTCTCCTTATTTCGACACTGATAATGGTTAAGTTTGTATCACCTCAAGGGAACTACAGTAACTGTAGTAATAGGACAAGAGCCATCTAGTAATGTCAGGCCATCCCCCATAAACATACCAAAACACACAGACAGTGCTGGTAGAATAGTGATAGTCTAAAAAATTTCTAGTCTTTCCACATTTGGCTTTAATTTGTAGACTTAAAAATACAATTCCTAACATGAACGTGACCATAAACAGTTATTACCAACTTGGTGCAAGAGGTACGAGAGGTCAACAAAATTCTGCTCTCTAGGGATGCGGATGGATGAAGGAGGGGGCTTGCACAGTACAGCCAGAGACTGCACAGACAGGGAGGCTGTGCTCACACTCCAGGCCAGGACTGCAGGGTAGAGGCAGCTGGCACAGAGATTAACAGCAAAGACAATAAGGGATGCTCTACCCGCTCAAGTGGCGAATGCCAACAGCACCCCTACATTCTGTGAACTTCTAAGACTACAGCTAGCTCAGATACAACTACTATGCCACTACTTTGGTGAGATCATCATGGAAGGTGTCTTAAGACTAATTATGCCAAATTTTTCATCCTCGCTGGGTGTGCGTAAGTGTACCTGAACAGTGGCATTTAGCCTTCTCTCCCCTACTCTACCAGACTTCTAAAGATGCCACCCTTAACCTTGTCTACTGGTCGTACTTCTGAAGCAAACATTTTTTTATTTAAGCACATCTTTAACAAAGAATACCTTGGTGAAGAAATTGTCCGTAACTAAAACTAGGCATCATCACATAAATACTAATGAAAATGCAGAACATCATAATCTAGTTCTTCTCTGAAGTGTGTTTCTCGCTAGGTTCACACTAGCTGGGGTGGCAGACATCTTCATTTTCTACAGTGATCAGAAACTATGCCCCAAACCAGAGCGTTCAAGTTGCACTAAAATGGTACTCCTTTCTTACTTGCTTTGAACAATTTTAACAGTTATGCCTACAAAAGTAAAATATCATCAAAATCACATGGTTATCTCTGCAGAATTTATATAACTGGTGCATCCACAAACCCATATGCAAAAACTGTACTGCATGTTTATGATATATAAGGCATACTTCATTTAGTTACAAACAACAGCATTAGCCGTAAGAAACTGTTAGTAAAATATACCCTTATAACAGACAACCATGAAAGTTTAAGCCTCTTCAACAATTAACACCTTTCATAACACTGCTAGAAGCATTAATGAAAATTTAAGTGTGAAAAATGTACATTCTTTATTCTGTGGTTTAGATACAGAATAAAATTTAACTTTTCAGAAAATAAAACTATAGCTACAGCTTTGAGAGCTGTCAGTTTTCTTTTGAGGATAAAGTACATGCACTTTTTCCAGTTACTTTATTGCACATAATGTACAGTCATAAATGATTATTTACATGTGTTTTGGCAACGTCCATGTTTGCTTTTCCCCTCAGAATACATTATTTTGCACAAACAAAACCTTAAATGTTTCACACAAACTGCCATAAAACAAGTCAAAGCATATATGTATATATGTCGCCTTATTGTTGCTGTATTTTCAATTTATTCTACTAAGAGTTTTAGATCTCAGTTAATCTTTGCCTTGGGAGGCAGGCTCCTCCCAGTCAGCCTGTTGTCAAATACGGACACCTGAACTGCAGACACCATGAAATTAGGTCTGCACCCTGCTGTGCCTAAGCCCCAGCCCCTATGCACCACCTGCAATTAGTGCACAGGCACAGAGAAGGAAGAGCACTGAATTTCGTTAACCAGTTTGATTCAACATTGATCACCATGTGTTAATGTTATGGGTCATGTGTTATTTGGACAGTATTCCATTAACAGTGTTTTAGAAAAAGATATCAAACACGTTAAAACAAATGTACTTCCAGCCCTAGGAATGTGTTACTCTGATTCCATTCTGTACAATGTGGTATTTCTGATAACGGGTATTTTTATCCAGACACAAAGAACTCAGTTTCATATACTCGTATGTTTCCCCCAAGTTAATTTCTTAATAGATGATAACACACTTCAGTGTTTCCCTGCATTTTCAGGGCAGAAAACCTTTTAGTGGTCCCCCTCATGGAGTACAACCTGGCAATAAACCTTTCACTACATGTAGATTTTTGACACACTTTTAAAAGGTATGTTCAAATGAAAGATCAGTATTGTCAGTACACTAAGCATATACTCATTAAAAATATCTGAAGGATATTCTTGAAGGCACTTTATAATATGCAAAAAATACTCTTGGAGAAACCAAATTTGTTGCACTTTGGTAGAACACTTGATGAGAACAGCATTGCTCAGATTTTACTTTGAAAGGCTACATGATATTTTTGTTTATATCCTCACCTACAAAAAAAAAATTACCCTATGATAAATCCCATTTTATTGGCTCAAAAAGCAACTATCTAATTGCCTTGAATGTATGATCTTCCAAAAGTGAAGACAATTTAACCTCAGAATAATGAGAAAGAAAAAGAAGCCAAGTTAAGTGATTTGGCAATATTGAAGTCGTCCTCAAATTCAGTTCTAAAAACAGTTTGTATATCTCCTGTAAGCAGGCAAAGTACAAAATAGTTAAATTTTCAGACAGGCAGCCAGGTAAATTAAGAAATGCCTTCGGTGGACAACAATAATGAATATATAATTTTGATTTTAGAGTTTTCCTATTTTTTTCTGTCCTTCAGCTTTAAAGTACTACAAAATTTACAGCAACTTCGACTACTGCATATACTAAAGAATGAGATGAAAATGCACTGTGGAGAAAGTATAACAGTAGTTAATATCGATTGATAAAAATACAAAATAACAAAAATATTACAGAAAAGCAGTAGTTGTGGAAATAGAAGTGTTCTTCAATATAAAACATTAAAGTTTTGTTCCATCCGAATAGTTTCACCTATACTGGACAGAGTACCTCACCAAACTACATATGCGCCTCTGATAAAATTCTTTAAGAATATAAATTATTTGCTCTGCAATGACACTTGTTCCATTATTCAGTCAAAAGGTCCTGATATTATCTGTTGTAAATATCTAATATTCTTATCATTTGCCTGTGTCTGAGCTTTAGGATAGCAACATGATCTGCTGAATTAAAAAAGAAAATTCTGCACAAGTGAAACTATTCAAAATGAACTGGCATTTCAGCTCTAACTAAAATTTTTGTCAAACAAAGAACTACATGCCATTAGAAAACTAACAAATGTCATCAAAGCTAGACTATTTTTCTCCATAAAATAAAGATGCATAAAATTGTATTCCTCGCAATACCGTGAGAACTCTATTTATAAAGTTTTATATTCCATGTATTTCAAGATAAATAGTTTCAAATGTCATAAATTAAAGGAGGAATTTCAACTGATTCAGATTCCTCATATCTGAATTTTTACTATCTACAGAAAAAAAATGGACTTTTAGGAAAAAAACTGTTGACATCTGAAAAGTTACCTACATTGAGGATCTCCCTCGATATTAGCGATAATTACTGCCCACTGAAGGTTACAAATCAGGAACTACCTGGGAAGTGTAAAGGAGCCTCAGACAGTGTAGTTCTAAGGAAGGGGAAGTGTATCTGTAAAAATATTTGCATAGATTTACATTCAATACAGCATTTTCACCATTTCAGTTCCCTGCATTCGTGTCGCTTCAGTCATCCACAGGTACAAAGATCACATAAAGGCAGCTCTGGGATTTGAAATGGATGTTGCTTGGTAATTTAGTGAAAGGTGTGTATTTTTGTACTTTCTACAGTCATTAGGAAAAGATCCAGTTTGACCTTTGGCTTACAGAAGTTGTACTCCCCTGAGCTAGGCAATACTGATAGACTACAGCAGAAGTACCAAAAAAAAAAGTTACTTGAATTAGCGTGGCATAAATAAGGCACTTTTGCCGAAGGAAAACCCCAGGTTTTGTGTTTCAGTGTACAGCAATTCTACCTAGAAATATTTTGTGCTTAGAAATGTCACATGATGCAACAGTGAATCAGGTGCCAAAACCAACAAATCACAAATTACTGTGCAATTAACTGCAACCTCTGAATGGTTCAACAAAGAATCAAACTGGTTTCTGTACACCATCACGTTTACCAATACACTGGCATCTTTTGCTCCTTTGCTGTGAGCCAACAGTAATTATAGTAATTTTAGAGAAAGAAAAAGAAAGTGTGGAATTAGTAATGCAGATGCTGAAAGGCAAGTGGCAAGACTCTACAAGAAGAATGCCTCAAAAAATGCTACTTTGTTCCCATTTCTACTGGCACCTATTCCCCAAGGTAAAAGGCCAGAATGACCAAAGCCAACTTAATAGTAGTGTGCAGAATGTCAGCTGACAAACAACATAAAAACAAGTCACGTTGTGTTATCTGTGGTCACGTTCTTCAGGGTTAGTCCAGTAACTCAAGACTTTACATTCTTCCGTCTTTATTTGTTTATTTTAATTAAACATGTAATGGTTAATAAACAGACATAGTCCAGAGTTAGTAGGTTGGTATTATAACATTTATTAAAATAATGCTATGGGTTAATAGAAACAGCAAAGAACCAAAGAATTAAAATGCAAGCTATGTAAAAACCCAACTAAAACCCAAATATGTCTAATGTATTCATCCAGTAGCTAACTAAAAGCCCAAGAAAGACAACACTCCCAATATAATAAAGTACTGCAAAACAATTGGCAATTTTTCAGTTATCAAAATTGTGGGTTTTGCATTTTGTATCCTTTTTTCTCAATCAGGAAAAAAATTCTTTTGAATGTTATATAACATACATATAAAACAAGATAGAAAAATACATTATAAACTTGTAACAATGGCTGTAAATACATTATCTTACATGTTTCTCATAGGCAATAGGTTGGTTATGGTACATACATAGCATGAAACTACTAAGATAATAAAGAATAGACAAATACATGTCATCTGTACGGTTACATACAAGCGACACTCCCATCTACCCACTCTAAAAAAATTACATAATACTGTCAGAAAGAAGTCTTAAAACTACTTATTTTAATAAAGAAAAAGTCATTAAAGAATGATAATACTGAGAACCAAGGCATTCAGAGATTTCAAAAGTCATGCTTTTTTTTTAAGTTGATCCAAAATTTTGTCAACTAGGTTTTCAGAAGTTTCTTCAGAGCAAACATTACTTTCACATGTCACACATCTATTCCATACACTTCCCCTCCCCCCTAGTAAAAGACCTTTGATAAATGTCTAAAATGTCCAGGTTTTATCATAGTTGAGATGAAACTGGATCAAATACTGGTATTCTTTTAGCAAATCTCTCTTCAAATGTTCGAGTGTCGCAAGTTTATTCAACCAACCAACCAAAATAAAATCAAAATGGCACAGCATATACTGTAAATAAAATCAACACAACTGTATGTGTAACAGGAAGACAAAGCTGGTGGCACGATAAACAAAAATCTAGCTGAATATGAAAGGATGAATGTCTATTGCATAGTAAATAAACTGATAATTATTTCCAGGTGAGACAACATGTTAGATGAGGTCACCATGCAGGTGCTTAAAAATGTAAGCCCTCTTAGCTTACTTTTGACCTTTCATTTGGAAGCTGTGAAGATTTGCAGGAGGAGAATAAGTTGACAAGAGGGGAATAAATTATCACCTGATATTTGCCAAGTTTAGCACTGAGCCCCACAAAGTAATACTTAATGTTTTCAGAATTAAATACTGTGCGTTCAACAGCTTCAGCTCTTGCAATTGCCCAGCTGTTCGAACCCCATGTGGAAACAAGGGTTAAAAATAAGGTATAGCTGGACTTCAAATGGCTGAAGTCCCTTTCCTGCTTATCTTCCTAAGAAATGCCAATGGGCCAGATCTAACAATAGTCAAAGACAAGCTGAAAACTAAGTACCTTCCGTGCTGTTTGCCACTGCAGGAGCTGCTCATGGAAACTGGGGATGTGCTCAGTCACTGACTGAAAACTGGCTAAGCACTTTCAGTTTCATTATCCGCAGAACATCCATTTTCCGGGTGATGCCGAAGCCTACTATACTTGATGTAGTATTTATTTCAGCCAAAATCAAGACAACTCCTCTCCATCCCTGAACAAAAATGACCTAACTTCCAGCTGTACAAACATTCGTCAGCTAATAATCTCCTTCAGCATGAGACAGTCTGTATCACAGAACCCTTTGGTTTACGTTGCACAAGTATGGCATTTGCTATGATTTAAAAAGTAGAGTGGTTGAAATAACAATAATGGGCTGGTTCGATGAAAACTTAGCAAATACTTCACTTAATGGGATTTTGGCAAAGTCACATCACACTAGTATGGCAAAAATCAGGTAATTAATATGGTCAACTCATCATTTGTCTTCCCTCACAGCTTCTTTCACATACTGGGCGACTGAGTGGCATGCAGTAACTTGTCTGAGGGAGAAGCTGATTATACAAGACATTTGACTAAATGACCATGAAGAAAATAAGGCACTTCCTTTTCTTTAGACTTATTCCAATACTTAAAAAATAAAAAAGAAAGACTAAAAGGCTCTTTTGGTCTTTTGTTTCTTGACAACCACCAGAAAAAATCATTTAATGAAATAAAGGGTTTCTTTGTTCTTTTTTTCTTTTTTTATAACACTTGAAAGTATAAAATGCTACATTTCCAAAAATATATTTTTTTTCTGCACCAGCACCCTTGTATAGTAAAAGTATCTACTTTTTTGTTCATTTTGTTTCAATGCACTACACTTTATCTACAATTTCATTACATGTATACAGCAAATAGGCAAGCATGGCTTTTACATCCTTAATGAATTTTTTTCTATACAGGGAGGTCTAAAAAAAATATTTGAACAGTTTGCCCAGTAATGTGACACATAATGCATGTACCTTGTTCTCATGTAATCTTCCAAGGAGATTAGAATATGGTTAAAACAATTTAAACTTGGATTTCACTTTAATAGTGTTGCTGTTTTGTTCTTTGCATTAATGTAGTTCTGAAAAGTCATCGTAATCTGCATTTCATGGCACACTTTCCTTTAGAACGTCCAATTTGGCAGGCAATAGAAAAAAGGCTGCAACATCTGCCCTTTGAGGGCACTGGTAGTGACTAAACAGCATATCAAATTTTGAATACTTTTTGGAATCCCTTCCCCAATGACATCCCTGACCAAAGGTTCATGCATGATGCATCATCACACAGTACATTCAGAGAGAGCTTTGACTTTTTTTTTTTTCTTTTTTTTTCTTTTTTTTTTTTTCTGAGAAGAAAAATATTCCTAGAAGTCTCTCACAGTAACTGCCTCTGTCATCGGGTAGTTAAGGGACATCTGTCTCCATCTCGTGCGAGGCCTCCTTACCGTTCGCTTGGGGCGGGACACTAGAGGATGATCAGTGCGGAGGGATGAGTTGGACCTTATTGCTTTACTACTATTCAGTGCAGGTTCTAGAACCACTTTCACCCAAACAGGAGAACAACAAAAAGCGGAGTTGGAGGACAACAATTTCTTTGTCTGTTTTGTTAGATGGTAAGACGAACGGACAAGTGCCCCAGCTCGCTGCACTGAAGACAGGCAAGCAAAGGCGTTTACCAGTTAACTGATCAGCAGGCAGGCATGGTCAGGTCATCATTGGGTGAAGAGTTCAGAGGTCAGAAGGTCATAGGTTAGTTGCCGGTGGCGGCTGGGTGGTTAGAAACAAAACAAAACAAAAAAAAAAAAACCAAAACAAAAAAACAACAAAACAAACAAAAAAAAAAAAAAGAAAAAAAAGAAAGAAAAGATAGAGAAGAGATTAGTTCCAGCTAGTGACGGCTTAATGACAACATGAAAACTAATCACAACTAATAAAAAAAACAAGCATGTTTAATTCTGACATACTGATCGACACCATCTACAGAATGCAATAAAATCATGACAGCCCTCCATCATGATTTGGACACGTGAAGGAGAAGCCCACTCCCACAAAATCGGTTAACAGGAGAAATAGAGATAAAATATGACTAACGACTAATGGTTAGTAGCAGTCGATGAAGGAAATTGGAAAACAAAAAACGATGAACAGTTTCTGAACTGGGTAGAAGATTTCTGGAACAACAGTCAGTGCACAGCATCAGTATCTGACTGCTATTAAGCATTAGTACCTCCCCAGGTGCAAGCATTAAAGCAACTATTAATGATGGATGTGATTATTAATAACTGGTTGTTAAAAGAATGGAGTCATCTAAGGAATTCTGGACTTAGAGAAACAATTTGGTTCAACAAACTATGGGCCAAACAAAGGGTTTTTGTTCAATAAATTTTTTATTGCCTTTCATTTATTCTATTTACAAACAACATGGAATTTCTTGGCCTCATGATACAAAGCAGTACTAAACTGTAGTCTAGCAACGTAGGCATCATCGTGGAAACCAGGAAAACGCTCAGCCTGCTACTATAGCCAGCATTTTCCCGTTCGAAATACTATTTTACACATATAGGACACTTATAAAATGCACTTGCATGTAAACACTGTAAAAGTCCTGCCATTTTAAAGTCTATACTTAAAAAGCTCTAAGTACATGAAAAAATAGAGAAAATATCTAATTGATACTAATAAGGCATTTTAAAACTACAAACAGCTCTCTTTATTCATTTTCAAAGCTAATACTCTGCAAATACAATAAAATCTGACATTTCATATACATTCCTGCTTTATATTTTTATATTTTAAAAGAAGCCACCTGTAAATACTATTTTCTTTTGCAAAAAAAAGGAAAAAAGAAAAAAACAACAAAACAAAACAAAAAATAAAACCCAAAACCACAAACAAATTACAGTAAAACATAAAAAAGTTCTCAAGTGGAAAGTCATCATTCCCAATGTTCTTGAGCTATTCCTTCTTTAATCATTCTCTCGCAATCTCCTTCACCAAACTTGGTCCACTTAACAGTAGTATGATTTTTTTTATTTTTTTTTAAGACTCATTCAACAGCTTAATTAGAGCTAATAAATTCTGAGGTTGATAAAAGTTTCTGTACTGTTGCCATTTTGACTAAGGCAGAGGAGATGAAAGTGAGAAAGGTATTCAGTGCAAACTCAGATTTGTGCCATTACATAAAGTCCAGTAGGTGTAATATTCACAGATGCCATCGATTTAACAATCTTTCTTGTGGGTTCATTTAGTTTCACATAATAAAAGTGGCCTATCATTTAGGATACAGTTCATAACACTACAAAAAATTTACTACTGTAACATAAATGAGACCAAACGCTCCCTGAATTTTTTTTCAGAATCATGCTAGCTGGGATTTGCTTAAATTATAACAGCTGTTTCAAAAAGAAGAAAAAAGTAAAAATAAATATTTTATGTGGCACAATCTTACCACTTTACAGGTATACTAGAAACAGACTCTTAAAGCATTTTGATATTCATTACAATTTTGATTAAAAGGTATTAAATTTATATATAAATTATGTGAAAATTGGTTTGGATAAAACATTTGAGAAAATTCTCAGCATTAATATTTCTTGTGGAGTTTAAAATCAAAGCAAGCTACCTTTAAAAAATACCAGTACACCTGTGATACATCCTCTGCCAAGTCTCTGGCCTTCTACAGTACACACAGGTTTGTCAACTGTGCAACACCGTTTATAGTTTATTACAATTAAATCAGTCAGTCTCTCTGTTATATGAATCAAATTCAATTTCGTATTATTTATAAACTGGGGGTTTATTCTGAGTTAAATTGAGCTATATTTTCCAACCCTTCACCAATTCTACATGCTTAGTTGTAAAACATTTACACATTTGGGGATTCTTGCTTTAAATGCAGTGCTTATCTCTGGAAAAAAAACCGAAACCCCAACAAAAAACCAAAACTATGCGAAGAATAAAAACTACTTAAAAAGTGAATGCAGTAGTACTACAAAGTCGTCTGAGAGTCAATTTAGAATATTTTTTAAAAAAAAAAACAAACCACCAACTTTAGACCCAATGAATGCAAAGATAGATTTAGTGACATTTAACTATAAAAAAAATTTTCTGCATTGAAAAAGAAAGTATTTCGGTTTGCTGACATTGCGTTTTGTGGCCACAGCTAGAGAAGTATCCTGGTGACAGAACAACCAAATAGGTGAGGATGGCAAATACTGATAGCATCTTAATTCTATAATATAATTTTAGTACATTAAAATAATTTTTTATTGCTGAATAAAATTGTCTCCAAAACCTTTTGTGTGAAACTTTCAGACACGTGCAGTGATAACCTAGGATTTAAAATTCAAAATACAATGAAGTTCACTTGTAAAATGAACTTCGTGTAAATTTCTTAACACACACTGGGATTATTTAGATAAGGCTTTAAAATAATATTCTCCTGAAACATCAGCATGGCTTTCCTCAGAGAGGTATGCATAACTTATTCCACAGGAAAAAGACATGTATTTATTTATCTACTTAAGGCAGTGGGTTTCCAATATTGCTAGAGATGAATGCTGTTCCATCAGAAAATGGCCATATTTTAAAAGAAGGTGAAATTATGCCAATAATTAATTTAAACTACTTCTAAGTGACACAGACGAAGCATCTAGGCCCTTGAAAAATATTTAAAATCTATGTTGATCAAATATTACAATGATAAACTTCAAAATGGTATTTTCTCCATGAAAACACCCCTATCCCCACTTTATCAGTGTATTTACTAGTTGTCTCAGGTAAATATCTAATTACACAAAAAGGTAGCCACATCTGTCACCTGAAGCTATCATAGCTTCATGAAGGAACATTGGCAAACCTGGTTTTTGTAACATCAGGTCAAATTTTCAAAGACAACCAAATCCTTATCACCAATTTCTCTTGAGTGCGATCTATAAAAAAATTTCTTCTTTACTCTCTTTTTTTTTTGTAAATATGGGCTATGACCTTCAACAGATTATATCCTGCTGCTCCACTAAAGAGTTCTCAAGAAATGAGAACTAGCCAATGGGCTGCAAATAGTGTGCAGTGATATAAAACAATTTTAGAGAAAACTAAAGTAGTGTCCTGTATCAGCTTTCTGCTTTCTTTAAAGCCTAAAATCATATCAAAGATAAAAATATTACATAAATACACAAAATATCCGGATATTTTGGATATGTCAGAGGGCCCCTTTTACTGTACTGACCAGAATCTGTGTTCTTTCTTGTAGTTAATTTATGGAAGGTTGTGAGAAGTGTAGTCAATGTTAGGAGATGTCAGATCTGTCACTGGAATTTGGTTTTTGACTATTACAATATCATGGAAACCTGCACAACACTGATTTGGATGAGAGCAGAATAATAATACTTGGCACATAATGCTTTGCATCCCCAAAGCCCTGTACAAAACAAGAACCCCCACAACACCCCTGTGAGGTAGGGAAGTATTATTATCCTTATTTGACCAATGGGAAACCATACACAGAGAGATTAAATGACTTGTTGAAAACCACAGTGAGTCAGCAGCAGAGATGGGATAAGAATTCATCGCCCACACTGCTTCCCAGCCAATGTCAATAAACCGAAAATATCAGTTTTCTCAATAAGCTTAAACACTTCATTCAGGGGTCCAAAGGCATGACACTTGAGGAACAGGAGAAAAATGAAGATTTACTTTCCATTCAAAGGTTAAAGAGAGATGCCCAAATATTGGATGTCATCTCGCCAACAGGTCTTCAAAAGTTGTTTCTCCTTCAGGTTACACATTTTAGCAGCAAAAGGCAAATACCGAGAAATAGATTTTGGGGAAAAAACCCAAAACCAAACAAAAACCAAAACAACCAAAACCCCCTCCCTTCCCCTACCCATACTAATTCAAACTCAAACAACTTTTGAAGTTATCTTCACAGCCCTTACCTTTCTGAATTCAGTTAGGTATCTGAGAACATGCATCCTCCTCATAATATACAGTACAGTGGCTCAAAGGTTTATTGGGAAAAAAGGAATCTAAATCTTCAGATTTCTCCAAGCACAGACAGGAGGCATTTATTCCTTTACTTCTTTCTCAATAAGCAACCATCCATTCATTTTATTTTGCAACACCAATCTGATATTTCCACACCAATTAAAAGAACAAACCGGGGAGGAAAGAGGGGAACACGACCAAATTAATTATTGCAGCACTGATTTCATAGCGTTTCCTGATGCAGACAGATGTTTCGTTTTTAAAACTGAATCAGTTATAGAATTTCTGTTAAATATATCAAAGTATATATATTTAATTGAGCTGGGAAAGCCAAGTTTAGTAAATGTTTTGAAATGGCAAGCATTCCCAAAGCTTTAAAATATTAACTGTCCATGTTTTTGAGAATAATCATGAATGGGTCAAGACAGGGTATTTGGTTAACCAGCTGTGGTGTTGCAAATCTCATGTACACTCAAAGCACTTCTTACAAACAAGAACTGCAGAACTAAACTAACCTCGGTCTGCGGTCACAATCCTTTGGTAAGGATGGACACGCATATCGTGCCTTCGAACTTTAGTAGCCACCGCACCTAGTTAAATTGCAATTACCAAGACAAAAGTTAGAAAACATTCACAGAAAACATTAACAGCAGGTTTATCAAAATGGATTTAAATGATCATTAACTACAAAAGTTCATTTTAAGAAAAGCAACAAGTTAAGGCACAGTAGTTTCAAATCTTAATCTTAAAAAGAAGTTTATCTGTGCAGATTAATATTGCATTTATTTTAAACATCCTGGCCTTAACCTGTTTAATCCATTCATTTACAATCCCAAAATTACAGTATTTCATGAAATCTATTAGACCCAAGCACATTTAAGCTTTACTAGTCACATATTCACTGAAGTGCCTTTCTTGCAGCAGGACTATTTTAAATAATGCCATCTTTAATACTGACAATTATTTGCTAACCGTAAGATCACTTCCAGTTCTACCACAAAAAAAGTTTTAAAGCAATTCTTCAAGCCTAAAGATTGTGATTTTAAACTTTAAGTCAATAAGTATGAACTGCAATGAATTAGGTGATTAGTAAAGCAAACACTATATAGAACACTTAGCAGTCAGTATACTACTATACACTCATAAATTACAGCTACTCTGTAATAATAGGACCTAATCCAAATTAATAGCACTATTTTATTTTAAATCTATGTGCAAAAAAGTGCAAGTAAGTCACTGACTGCTAGGCCAAGCTTTTTTCAAGGCTGCTGAAAACTAAGCATTTGTTAAAATTCAGATCTGATGAAGGATCAGTTAAGACCGTTCTTGAATTCTTAGCCTTTCGTTGGGAAAGCCATACCTGAAGATAAAAGGAAGGGAATTGAAAGTTAGTCACCAACTAAAATTTGATCTCAACACCAACATCCCCAAAAATACTGACAGGGATGCATTTCTCTGCCATTCTTAACAGGATTATTTCAAAACATCTTAAAGGTCCACCACAAAAATGGACAAAATACTATTAATGAGAATGAGCACATAACAAAATAAAACTCAGTGAAACCCAAATTTAATGCAATTAGCTCTATACAATTGCTCAGATAATAGAGCAGATGTATTAAGAGTTATTGATTCCAGGCAGCTAAAGCAGGAGTGTGGGCTTTTTCTACCAGCTCCCTTTTCCTTCTTCAAATAACAATTTTTTTATGAGGTCTGTTTTGGGCAATACACCTCACACAGTTAAGCCCAACAGTATGCAATGGTTTCAGATGCCATTTTAGAAGTGATTTTAATTTTTCCCTCCCATCTCTTTATAGAAAATCCTGTGAGAAATTCAAGTTCCCTGCATTGTAACAAACTTTAATCTGCAACGCTGTATTTCTTTCCTTGCTATTAACTGAATTCAGGAGAGGGGCTTGCCACTAACAGCTACTTTGATGAACTCTCTAACTGTGACTTTACCCCAGGATGTACCACAACTAGACTCACAGACTGGGGGTAGAGGAGCAAGGAAGAATGTTCATACATTTGTGGGAAATTAATAAATGATAACGTTATCATATGCTCACAGAATTCTGGCTATGGGTTAACTGACAACAACCATAAGCTGACAGCCGTACTGCATGCTTTTGTCCTGCTAGAATTTTTGTTATTGATTCACTAATCCTGCAAGACAGAAGTCTGAAATACATTTTCTTCCTTGCTGTACATAATGTGGAAACAGGCACGCATACAGATAACTCACTAAGTATTTGTCACGTGAAACACTGATTTTTTGCAATACTTTCAACAAAATATTGACTTTGAACCTCATTGTCTAGTGTTCATTAGAGATGTTTAGAATTTGTGTAAATCAATAACTGCCACTGAACAAACTAAGATCAAAGTCCTATAAAATCAACATTATACAGCACCAAGGTCATATGCAATTCAGAACAAACTGAAAAGATTATTTAGATTCTGTAGAGGGTAGGGAAAGAAGAAACTAGGAACTGCTAGTTCCATATTGGCCGGTTAACTGGATTGTCACGGCTGCTTAATCATTCTTGCCTTCACACACCAAGTCAGTGGTCTGAAATATTACGAATGATGGACATTTCAATGCAACGTGTATAAAAGAAGCCATCAGTAAAGTTGCTAATTTTATCGTCCTCTGGTCAGAACTTGGTTTGCTTTATATTCACTCACCGAAAAAATTTTCTGTTCACAATATAATTTAGAGCTTTCTGATACTGAGATTAATCAGTTGTATACTAAATAAACAAAAACTCCAACTGAACAAAAACTCTTCCACTCCCTCCAGTTTTGCTGCTAACATGATATAGCAAAGTAAGAAGTCCCCGCTTCCAAAAATTGCTGGATGTTAATTTATGTTAAAGAGAATACAAACCAATCTGTTATTCATGGGAGCCCAGAGGACATGTGATAGATGTCAACTTCTATTTAGCTTTTGTTTTTCTTTGCCTACGTATCTACCATCTAATATCATACAAACTTGAAGACTTTAATTTTGGTAGATTTCTTAATATAAACTAAGCACAGACATTCAGGACTGCCAAATGCGTTTAAAATGCATAAGAGCTGCACCACTCATGCAGCTCTCCTAGGTGGTTTTGATAGACCTGAAATAAGTTTGCTACTTGGGATTTTTTTCTTTGAGCTCCATGAGCCCCTACCTTGCAAACACAACAAGAAGCACCAGCAACACATTTCTCCAGCCACCCCCGTACGAAGGTCTTACCTAATACACCACTAGGTTCAATAGGGTACTCAAGGATTGACGTAGCTGGTGCCAGCGTGTAGGGGTATTCGTATGGTGTGTAAATTAAACCGGCCTCGGGTCCGGGTGGAACTATTGCAGCGGTGGGATGAGGAGTTCCGTTTGGCATGACAGCGGTTTGTATTTGTCTGATCAAAGGCATTATGGTAGGGCCAGCTGGCGTAGGAGTACGCAGGGCAGCTGGTGGGAGAACAGGCGCAGGCCCAGTAATAATCCTTGGAGCCTGGGCTGTTGCTGCAAGAGAAAAGGCAAGGGCTGCTACAGTAAGCAAAGAAATTCAGAGGAAAGTATGGAGATAGCAGTACAAAACGTGGAAAGAATGGGAAAAAAGGGAAAAAGTAGGAAAGAAGAAAAATAAAAGGAAATCATTAGTACATGCGCTGATCACACAGTGCCAAAGCACACCATTCAAATGCAAACAGCTTTCCATTTTCCAGTGTGATTAAGTATGAACATGCAAAATAAAAAAGCCATTGTAAAACAGTGAGGTAGATTTCTCAAACAGGTTACACAGCACAAAAGCTCCATTTAGACCACATTTCTTCATTTATGCTATCAAGACTGCATGAGACTGAGATGCATGCAGGAAATACAAGGAAAACACTGTCACAATCAAAATACAGAGTACAAAATTTAGTGCATCTCTAGAGTCCACAGACACTCAGCTGCTGTATGAGTCTAGAGCTGTTATATGTCTTAAAATTGTATTTAAACATATACACAATTCCCATTTCCAGGATCAGTGAAGTTGAAGATGACATAGAAACGTGAATCGGCCATGTCCTACTCTAACACGGATAAAGTAGGCTTGAATTTTATTTCCATATAACATTTCACCAAATAACATACTTCCTTTGTATCAGAAGTTCTCCATGGCCATGCTTAAGTGAAAGAAAATAGGTGTTTTTTCTGTTTTGGTTTGGTTGGTTTGTTTGTGGTGGTTTTGTTTGTTTTCTGAAGTGGTGCCAGCGCATTTCATCAAGTGTTATTTGAAGCCCGTTGGCACACCAGACGAACAACAACTTAAGCACTAACACATCTGCTGGTAACAGTCAATCTTGAAGGGTTATAATTTATGTATTTCTATGCACTACTGTTGATCTACATTGATTTAATTTACTTACAAGTGGCCTGAAAAGAGAAATGTGGCAATTTTTTTTTATATTTGAGACTTTTTATATTTGCATTTTTAAAATTATTTTTATTTTTTAAACAAAAATGCTCAGACAATTTAAAAATTTTTACTTCCTTTCTGAAACAGGAATAAATCAGTACAACTTCTACATCTTCAACTTTTCAGTAAAATCAAAACACAAACACTGAAATTGTCTTATCAAATAATGAGTATTAGTGTGGCAATCTCTAGTCAAAAAAATAATTAAGTAATTCCATCTTTCCGCTTACACTGATAAAAAAGACCAATGGGAACAGACCAGACAAAGAAATTGCTCAAATTAGTAAAAAATTTTCTGTGCAAAAGTTTGCATCAATTTAAGCTATTCTGAAAGCTATTTTACTCAGAAATTTGCAAAAATTTAGAGACTACCATATATTTAAAACTGATCTAGCTTTAAATATCATAGTGTTCATTAGGGCTGAAAGATTTACCGTTACCATTGTAGTGGTAAAAGCCCTTGCTTATGTCTCTTTTCAAACCAGAATAATTACACTGGTGTAAGCACTCTCAAATTGACCTAACAGCATTCCAACCTTTAAACATATTCAACATTGAAATGGGGACTGTGTGGAGAAACAAATTTGCAAATATCAGTAGGTCCTTAGTGAAAAGACTGATTTAACTGTGCTTACATTTGACATCTGTATCACAGCTACAGCAAAAATGTACTTTTGAACAGCGTCAGCAACCATATTTTCAGAAGAAATTAGATTTTCAACTGAAGAAAATAATTTGTATCACACACAATAGGTATATGCTTTCATTAGTAGGTGCGTGTAATTAATTTTCAAGTGTAAACTTGTGCATACATGCGTTTGCAAAAGCATTTTCACACAAATGTAATGGAAGTAATCGTAAAAACGGCTCATTTCATCACTGATCCGTGTGAACTCAGCTGTGAAATCAGTTGATGAATTGTTGGTAAAACATAACATTGGGGGTACACATGCAAGCAAGATGAAAGGAAGGAATATAATACAGAAAAATGTATTCACAGTATCCTGAACATCTGTAACATTTTAAAAGTGAATCTCCAAAAATAAAAATGCAAAGGTGTCTACTGTCCTTTATATGCTTTAAGGGGAAAAGGACCATAAAATAGAAAAATCTGGCTTAAGGGTTGAGGTTTTTCATAATATATATTTATAAATATTTCAATCCATACATACTGTTAAAAAAATGAGGACAAGAAGCAAGCTAAAAAAACCCCGCAAACTGACATAACTTATCCCCCAAAAATCTTTTGCAACAGCTACCTACAGTTTAGTTGGGTTCTTACTGCCTTCCATTCTCCAACTTAAGTTGCCACTGTACATTTTCCAAAGGAAGCTTTAAGATTCAAAACCTGCAAACACTTCTATGGCATTGACCCTTGAGCTCATGACATGCTTACGTGATTTGATGTTGGCATCTCTGTAGGTGCCATTCAGAATTGCAAGCTCCATCAGCTGCATCTTTTTAAGGCTGTCTTCTCCTTCTGCCTGCATATGAAAAAATGGGAAGGAAGTCAGGATTATGAACTCACTAGTGCGCAAAATCTCAGTGATTTAGAATAAAATTGTTCAAGTTCTGACCAAGCAAAATACCTGCTTACCATTAGTCATAAAAGCAGCAAGCCTTGTCAACTTTTCCATAAAATTAAGTGGAAGTTGCCTGTTGACTAGCATTAAGTCTTGTTGACAAATATCTTAAAAGAGTTTTGGAAAAGGTTCATAACAAATTATAAAAATAAAGGATTAAATGTAAGTTGCGTTTGGAAGAAATAATTTAAGGAATTTTTTTCTCAAATACATTTTCATGTACTCCTAAAGGTATCTTTAAAAAAACTGTATTATTAGGCCAGAGGAAGAATTGACATCATGAATTTTAAGCATTGCAATTTATTGTAATTTGCTCCACTACAGTCAATACTGACTACTGGGGCGGTGGGGCAAACAAAAATACAAACAACAATGTCTGAGTAGCTTTCCAGACAGGATATTGACAACTGCCCTGAGGCTGAATTCCTAATTCTGGCACACGAAGATATATTCCGATGAGGCCATAACTACTATGTACACACCATAAATTACTCTTGGTTTTGCTTCAATGAAAACTACTTCCCTGAACTACTCCACTCGTATCACGCAGGTTGCATAAATATTAAGTAGAGCTCAGCAATAAAATGCTCACTTTTTCATTTTATAATGAAAATATTTTGAACAGTGTAATTTCATTTTTAAGACCAGAGATTTTCTGATTTGTCTTTCCAAAAATACTACCATTTGTTTAGTCTACACTCTATGGAACAGAAAATGTGATTATGATATAGGACACCCAAGAGAGATGGTCAATGACTGCTTTCATGTTAGTTTACCACCTTGCCTCATGTATGGAATGCCACTGCTGAAATTCCTAAGTCAGATGCATAGAAAGGCAGCTTTCCTGTGAGCTGCAGTGCATTCTTCCTTTGCTAAACTGGATTTCTTACATTTTTACTCATCTAATCACGCAATATTTTCCCGGTATTTGGAACAGTATTTTCCTAGTTAATGAGCTTGTTATACATACTTTACTCCCAAACTATGGATTAGTAAATTACCAAAGTCCAAGACAAAAATAGTTTCCAAATTTTATCTAAGCAAATACAGTACTTATTGTGAGGTATGCTCAAGGGCCACGACCCCTGGCGAAGGGAACTTTTAGCAGCTGATTTTTATCAACAACTCAAAATCAACATGGTAAAATGAGTCAACACTGAATTCCTTTCGAATGTCAGAAATTGGAAATCCCAGCTCTAATACCAAGGACTTGCATAAACACCAAGATTATCACACAGTAAACATTCAGAGTACCACTGAAAGTTAGACATTTTCTTTATATGTTAAATACTGTATGACAGGGCAAGCTGACACTAATACTAAAAAAGTAAATACACATTAAATTACCATCTTAACTAGAAATTAATTGTACTGTTAAGTACTCTACCATCCAGAAATGTCAGACACCATAGTCCCATAGACACTTTGGAATACAAAATGTGCCAAATCTAGCAATCTTGATATTACACATAACAGATTACAATATTTACATGCAAAATAATTTTATCTTCTTTTTTTAATAAGCTATTTTTCCATTGAGTCCTTGCTGGTAAATTACCTCGGCAATCGTGACACAATAAAACCAATTCCAAATCTATTTCCCTATCCAGAGCTCACAAATGCTTGTCATTCTGGATACACCCTATTGAATTTATTTTGGCAATAAAGATTTTTTTTAACACATTGATTAATCTTTTCCCCTCCCCCATAAGACGTACTTTGTTATTTGCTTTTTGTTTGTATTCATTTATTTATTTCAAAGTGTGTAACAAGAAAACCTCCTTACAATGTCAGCTGCATGTCTCGTATAGTTCCATTAATGTTACTAAAATTGCTCACTTCCTCCAAATAAGACCTTGAGGTGATTGATCTACGCCATTAATGACTTTCAGTAAATGCTGAATATTACACTCCACTTGCTAGGATAATTTTAGTAACCCTAATCCCAGATTTTGTGCTACAGTGAATATTCCCCAATATAACTATTTCTAGGATAATAATTTTAAGACAGAAAATATTTTTATATCCTTTTGACAGGGTAAAAAGGAGATATAAATCCAAGTAATCATTCTTACTTTAACATTTTCCTATAGGTCACTACTGCTTTCTATTAGAAAAGATGTTGCAATTACTAGGCTTTATGAAGTATGTTAATGGAAATAACAGGGAACTTAATCAAACAAAGCAGACCAAGTCCTTTACTTTTATTTTTGAGATTTACCTCTCTAGACTATGCCCAGCAGTTGATAAACTTTTCTTCTTTTAAACAAAACCCAAAATACAGCTTAAAAATTTCCCTTAAAAACTGTATCAGTAAAAAAATCTGAGATGCAAGATGTGGACTTGCACTACCAGACATTAACACAGACTTTTGACTTCTGGTGATTTGATTTTTAAGGCATTTATTATATTAAAAAAAACCCCAAAAAACGACCCCAACAAAAAAACCAACGCCACCACTGTAACAAACAGGTGTAACGCTGACCACAAGGTCATCGTTCCGGCTCCTCCCAGAAGATGGCACTGTTTGTTGCACAATGCCATCTCTGCAGGACATGGGTGCTCAGCGCTGCTCGCACCACCCGCCCTACCAGTGCTGCTCAAAATCCTGCCACCCCCTCGCACCCTACACTTGGAACAGTCACTTGCCACCTCTCCTCACGGTGAAGTCACAGAAGCAGCCAGGACCCTTTGGGACACACTGTTGTGTCCTTCACCCTCTGGTACCAAGCTCTCCACTTGAACATCCTTCACCAATAGCCAACCGCTCAAATTTCCAAGAGCTGCGTCAGAGCAAGGGGCACATGTTTTTCCCTGCCCTATCCTCTGGCTTCTTTGCTGACAGATGATCAAATGAGGCACACGAGATCTATCTTAGCTCCAGGCATTCCTGCAGGCACTCTCTGTTAAAGCAAAGAGAGGTTGCATCAGGGATACAAAGGCAATCTCTAAAGGGACACTACATTACCTGTACAATAGCTGCAACAAAGCTCAGTCATTTGTACCAAAAGGAAGCTACTTTGAGCAAACATCAATAAGGTCACTTAAAACCAGATTTGCATTACTAAGTTGAAGCTCAAGTGATTGACTCAAACCTCTCATCCTCTTAAATCTCCAGTGCTTTCCTTGTATTTATCATGTACAATATAACATGCAGATTAACAAAAAAAAAGGCCTTAAATGGTATCTTGAAATGTAATTCTTTAAATGTAAGCAACTTCTTGCAAATGCTCACTGAATACAAATAGGGAAGAGATGGAAGCAGTAAATCCTAACAAAGCCAACTGTGCACAGACACCACTGGGTGCTGTTCAGTGAACACACAGCCTGTAACTCCTCACAGTAAGTACCTCAACTCTACCTGGGCTGGCAATAAATAGATCTGAAGGAGACCAAATGCCAGTGAGGACTATCATTTTAAGTAACTTGCTTTCTAATATTTATCAGTGCAGGATTAATAGTTGCAAGGCTCAAAACACAACAAGTGCCACCTACATGAAGTCTCTGAGAAACACTTACAAAAAAACCACAATTTCAAACTAAATAGACAGTGCTGACCATACAAATGCCCGGTTAAACCGCAATTGTCTCCCCTACTTTGGACAATACTGACAGTTTCACAAAAAAGAATGCAGTTTATTATATAACTGCTATTAGCAAGAGCCTGTTTCATGTCACGAAACAGGGAGCTCAGATAAAACACTCCAAAGAATTCTTTTCATTATCAATGTCCAAGCTATACTTCAACCTCAGATATCGCAAAATCTTCAAAAAAGCCTTTATTTCTAGGCACTGAAATGCCTCTGATTCTCATGTGCATACAGTGTACCCCGAGGAGTATCATACAGTTTATCCTCTTATTTATACACAAAACATACATACACTAGATCCATTTGTTATCCAGGTGCAAGACAAGACAGGCATGCAGAGTCCAAAGGTGAATGCCTTCATTGTGCAATGTCAACGAAGGACTTCAGCAGATGACAAAAGTTTTCAGAGGAGAAAGGTGCATTAGACGGTTAGATTCTGTCAACTCTGAGAAGCCAGTAACAAATTACAGCAGAGAAGGAAAGAAAGATACTATTTAAAAGAAGGATCAAGTAGCAGTGTTTAGGATAAAGCAGAGATCCATAAGCTAGACCTGTGTAGACAGCCAGTGGCCACACTGCCCTGCCATACTGCTGCCAGGCCCAAAAGGAACATCACTGCAGCTCAGGTAATCCAGAAACGGAACAATCCACTCACTTGTGTCATAGCTGGGATACCGTATTCTGACAGAGCTTCTTGAGCCTTACAGTCTCATGCACGTAAGTCTCAAAATGCTCTCTGATTTTCATTGTTACTACAGTTGGAAGGGAAGGCTTCCCCATATAATGCTCAATTTTCTTTTAAAGTAACTGCTTTGGAAAATATAACAGATACACTTTTTTCCTACATTCTTAACAAATGGATCCTCATATTTAGGTGATGTTAGTGACTTTCACTGACAGACTAGCTTCCAGATGTCATGCATTTTGGATGACGTTTTGCAATCCTGTCACATCCCTGCACTTCAGCTGAATTCTCATGAACTGAAGTGAGCCCAGCCCTAGGAAAGGCAGCAGACAGTTTTATTACTTTGAACAAAATGCAGCAAAGTCTGGCTTTGGGGACCAGCTCTTTATAAGCTGTTCCAGGGCTGTCCTTTCAGGCTCAGAGCATGAGCAAGCAAGTGGGAAGAGAAAATGGTGGCAAAGCTAAACGACAGACAGATCAGTCAGGAACACAAATGCCAAAAACCACTGTCCAGCTTCCCCTGCCAACTTCAGCAGGCCTGTCCCATCAGGCTCATGAAAAGAGCTATGAGGAATGGACCATGGAAAGATTATCAGCAGTGTGACAACACCGTAGAGCACTTCCCTCCCAAGCACCTCAGCAACCTCTCCTGCAGAGCTGCCTCCCTGCCTGCTCTGCACCACTGCTGGCTGGCTGAACAGGAGCTCTCTACAGCAGCTTTCCTGCCACCCTTGGAGAGAACTCTTCCAGCTGCCTAACGTTTTGTCCAAATCCATGCACCCTTCTACACATTTGCTTCAAGTAGAGAATTCTTCTTAGAACGTACTATATTTTTCAGAATGCAGGTAAGGCAATACATAATTTTACATGCACTCCAAGCAGAAGGGCAGAGGACTCAGCAGTTATGGAAAAACACTATACTAATGAACAAGAATAAATACTTAAAACTCTTCCTCAAATAGAAAAATAATTTAAAACTGCCACGTAAAATAAACATAACTTTTCTATCACCTGGAAATACACACATTAAATATGAAGAATTTAATTATTCTTCAGACTGCCTATCTGCATAGCATAAACCATCTATTATTTACTAATTTAATAGGAATTTTGGTAAAACACAACAGCACTGCTGAAATATTTTACTGTCATTGATCTTATCCTGCTTATGCAGGAGGCAGTGCGGCTCCTCAGGGCTCTGTCACCCTGCCTTCTGGCAGTCCCCAGCTGCTCTACAGCCCAACAGCTGCAGCCTGGAGGCTTGCACTCTGACACTGGCTGGACTCTGGGGCTCTAGAATGCTTTTATCTCCCTGACAAAGAAAAATCTTCCACTGCAATTCACTTGTAGATCAGTAAGTATTCCTAACATACCATGCGCCAGTCAAACAGTCTTTACACATGAATGTCTCCATTCAGGAACAAAAACCTTCCATTCATAATTAATAAATAAAAAGACCCCTTACAAACATTATACTACAAATTCCTAGACGTACACGTATTAAATAAAAAAACAAATCTCAAGCATTAATATATTGTAAAATACACTACAAAGGCTAAAACACATTGGAATTTTTGATGCTGAAGTATATACACTTATAATCCATGTTTGGAAGGTCTTTTTTTTCTATCTAAGTTGTTGAAAGTGATGTATCTATAGCAACAAAATCCTAGACGAGATGACAGGTAACCAGATGTAAAAGACAAAGAATGAGCTTTTCTTATACGACTCTGAATGGGAGTACCTCAACTAGTAATCAATTACCTACTGCAAGAGATTAGACTTTAGTCTGGTAAAGGCTTTTAGTTCTGGTAAATTACTCTATTACTCAGTATTAAAGAAAACATCTCATCCTCCCTTTCCCTCAAAAAAATCTGGCAGGGACCTTCAAGTTTCCCATGCCCAGAATGTAAATATTGATAGTTAGAAGTTGCTAGTAAACAAATGTAACACATGTAACAGACTTTCTCATCCTTGATTATACACTTCTGAGGGTGATGGAGCAGAAATCCCACACCACAGCTTTGTTTGTTCTGAGGAGAACTGGTCAAAGAGGTCTTTTCTGTCACACTTTGGGAGCTATTTTTACATTAGAGGAAACCTTCCCAAATACTTTTACGACAAAGACTTCCAGACCAGCCATATTTCTTAGAGTACTGTATGTCATCAACAATCCTATGGCACTGAACAGGTGGTAAAACTATAGCTCAGTTATTTCTCTATTTCCTTTTCAACACTGACACACACTGCTGTGGCTATGAGGACAGGCAAAGATAAATTAGCATCATTATTTCTTCTGGGTAGCACAGTCTGCTTATCTTCTTCAAAGCAAGCTCTCTGTTCAAATGGTATGCAAAGAAGACTTGTGCTGCTTCACTTGACAAATTCATTGGTCATAATGTTAAAGATGCACTAGGGGGAAAGGCAGCCTATCTTTTTACACTTCTCATCACCTTATCTGACATATCCCTGTTTAATCATGATACCTGGTTTACCAGTAATACTTCTGAGAGTCCCGATGCTCTCCCTCCCCCACTTTCTATTTCTGCACAAAGAACATACAGATAAGGTACAGAAAATCGACACACAGCATGTTTTACAAGCCAGACTGAAATACAGCATCAGTGGAACTTACAAGTTTGCTTCACCTTATATACCCCCTAGATGCCAGCTGGTAGCACACTGGCGTGGGGGGAATTTTGCTTGACCCTAACAGGTCAACATTTCTTTAGGACAGATGTGATAGGCCCATATTTAAATCACAGGGTTTTCGGCTTTAAGGGGAAAAAAAAAGGTCACCTGGATAGGTTAAATCAGACCCTCAACAACACTTAATTTCAGAACTTGCTTTTTGCTTTACTTTTTTTTTTAAAATTCTCATTCCTATTTTCCTTGCACTTTTGTTTTAATGTTTTTAATAAAATCTGTGATAAGAATCTCTATACACCACACTGGAGAGCTTCAGCAATTAATAAACCTTGATAGCAGGAATGCATCTTTCATGACACACATATACACACTAAACCTCAAATAATACTAAAGGGAAAAAAATTTTACTGTACATTAAATATTTTTTTTTACAGTACATAAAAATGTTTTTAAAAGGCAGGATAGTACTGAGATGCATTCAGATTTATTTGCTAGAATAGACATCTGCTGATATTTGTATTAAGATTCAAATGAAATACCTATCAATCTAAAGCCATCTATGCAATCTAAAGCATTAGATCTCTTTTAGCAACATGCAAGCCCAGCTTAAAAACTTTCGGAGCTGAACACTTTTGGTATTTCTAGTTTTAGAATGCCAGATATTCAAAATTCCTCCTCACTGGTTAGCTCAATTCTGAAAACATCAGTTAAACTCTAAGCACACTGAATGAGATAGTTCCAGGCACACCTCTTGTACAGATTTCCCACATATGGCTCTACCAGCAAAATTCTGAGTTCCATGAGCATCCTAGGAATCTGAAGAGAGCAGAACGCAAACACGACCTATATTATGCAGGTCTTTATTTCAGCTGTAGCCTTTGGAACCGACTGAACAGGGCAAGAACACTCAGACAATGTTGACACATTCCACTTTTATCAGGACAAATTCATTAACCCATCCTGAGTTTTAAGTAAATTATAAAAACAATTTAACTAATACATGCTACAAAATGATCTATAATCAAGGTGGTTGTTCTAACAGGTACAAATTAGCAGGAGTTGTTAGTAATATAACAACGGAATGATTAATTAAAATATTTAGTTAAGTGTGGCCTGACCTGTAACATTTATTATCCCTCTGTCATCTTAGGAAGTCTCTGTTGAAAGTTTTGAGTTTATACACTCCAAATAGCTGTAAATTCCCCTGAACTGCAAAGATACCTAACTCAAATATTGGAGTGAGTGGGTACGGGGGCGGGGGCAAGATGGGACTGGAGACATGGAGAACCCCATTTAAGGGTTTCTAAACTAGTATTTGTTGCAAACTCAAGAGATCCCAATGCTACACAGTTTTCTTTCCAGCTATGCTAATGGTTTATTACATAAACAGAGCCTTTCATTTTCAAAATGGCACTGAGATATGACTGCACATTTTCATATGGAAAACATGCCCAGTATGTTTTGAATCTGTTCTCACCCAGAAATAATTAAAAAAAGGGAAGAAAAATGACATTTCATATCAAATTTAATAACCAAGAAAGAATGTGAGGAGTCTCTCTTTAGAGCAACAGAAGAAAACTTAACTGCTGATGACAGGGAGCACAAAGACTGCTGCTGTGAATTAGTACGTGTCTTTCAAGTGTATCTTCCCTCACGTGTTTCATTAAACACAGGATTCAGGGCTGCACACTACCACATGGGAATTCAAGCTGCAGTAGTAACTTCTAAGACATTTTTATCTTCAGCATGGGATGTCCTGAAAATGCAATATTGACTCATTAAACTACTTTATTACACTATGGACTAAACCCATGAATGTTTAGGTTTTTCCAGTTTTAAAATATTAGTATTCAGGGAGCACTGAGTTAGCTTCTTTAACTGTCACACTTACTGCTCTAGTCACATTTTCAACAGAAATCATGACAGCTAAATGTGATATAAAAAATTGTTTCTGCATTTCACCTACACTCCCTTTTGTAAAATGCTTGCATTAATGGTTTTGTTCTCAAAATGACTGTTTTCTGCACACACACAACCTCTAAGGTCGAGCTCAGCATGTGATGACTGTTTCATGTAGAACTTTATGTAAAGCAATCATCCAGAGAAGAAGTATTGTTTTAAACCTAAGATGCCAAAAAATTCAACCAATTTAAGTTTTACGTTTCTAATCCAACTAACGAAACAGAATAATGGAAGTTTAAAAGGAGATATGCACTCAGGATAAACTTGCAGCAATTTTTTTTTTTTCAACAGCTGCTAAAAAGTGAATGAGTACTAAAAGGTCACAATTACTTCCAAGCAGCCCATAGCTGTGTTGAATCTAACACCACATGTGTGCCTCATGTGCACTTTACTGGCACTCCAATACCAACGTTTAAATACTGTTTAAAAATCAAAATTAGCTCTTCCATAAACACCACAGATGCCTCTCCAGCTCTTGAACTCTCACAGCTGATGAAGTCCAGAAGAAGGGGGTGATGGTATTCCAACTGGCCAGCCTCCCCTTGTGTGGCTGCTAAAACCCACTTTCACACAGCTCAAAAATACAGAGGAGTAAAAAAACGAATTGTGCACATTCTGTTCAGGGGACAAATATGTCAATCACATGCCCTTCCGTTTGAAGGCTCGGGCTGCTGGAGGCAGCGTGTTGCTAGGGAAAGCGCTTTCTCTGCTATTTACTAAGCCTCCTTTTCAGCTTTTAGACGCTGGCCAACTCTTGTTTTCCACAGACAGGAGCGAGAACCGGCGCTGCCCGGCAGGACTGACCGGCACAAAGGGCCTTTGAGGAGCGCCTCTTCCCCAGGGAGCCACAGCCCTGCTGGGCACACCTGACTGCTCACCACATTCCCTCCTCCTGGCACAGCCCCAGCCGCGGCTTCCCCACCTCAAGGAGGAGAGGCAGAGCCATTCTGGCCGCTGCAGGCTGCCCGGGAGCCCCAGCTGCACACAGCAGCCACAGGCATGTGCGCTGTGAGGAGTGCATCACTCCAGAGCAGCAGCAGCAAAGCGCAGGTTTGATCACAAACCGACAAAAGGCGGCTTTTCTTCACTGCTGGCAGCCCCAAAAATTTATTTGTGCTGTCACTTAGGGGCTGAGGGAAGGCTTGGAAGTTCTGCCTATCAGTTTGTATCATTGTTTTGTTTCTATGTAACATAAATTTAGCATTAAGAACATTTTTAAAAGCCTTTTTAAGATAGTCTCGATTTGCCAAAATACTTCTGACATTTGCAAATATTACGTAAAAATATACCTGCAACAGATTTTAATTTTTTAATCCTTTAATCTTAGCAACTTCAGTTACAAAAGTTAGTGGATTCTCAGTAAATGAAAATCATGCAACAGGCTTCGGTTTCTGCAGCTACTCCAGAATTGATGATAATTTGACTTTTTTTTTTACTGTAGTCACGTAATTTTCCAGTGTAATCACACAGAATAATTCAAACATACACAAGTCTTGTTTTAATTATTCATCATAGTTCTTGGGGGGAAAAAAAGGGAACCTGAAGCTGGAGTAAGTGTCAAAGAAAATTAAACTAACTTCATGTTTGAAGATATTTACCTTTTGGGCTTTGGGAATTAATCACGTACCTTAAGATCAGTATTTCTCATCCAGATTTTGACAATAAGAACTATCTATTTTTCATAATGTATTAATATGAAATCAGTCTCTTACAATATTCTACTTCGTATATGAGATTTTATTCTGCTCCGCTTTAAGACCAGATTACAAATACTTATTACTGAAAATAGAGGACATCAGCAGTAACAAAAATTTAGTTTTGAAAGTATTCCTCGTGCTTTAAAAAAAATACCCCTTACATTCTAAAAAAGATACTACATTGCAATAAAAATACCTTTCTGTTAACCATCAATTTGCAAAAGAAATTTGTATTTCAGCCATCTACCTTTATAACAGTTAGAGACCTTTCCTAAAACTAGTTAAATTAAAAGAACCCAACCAAAAAAAAAAACCAAAACCCAAGAAACAACAAAAAAACCACTCCAAACCAACATGCCCCCCCAAATAAAACAAAGACTTTTATAAAAAGTGTTTTAAGGAATCTACAGTAAAACCTACACTATTTCCACCCCCTGCCCAAGACTATTCAGATGCCATGCATAAATAAACTCTACCAGTTTTGCATGTGGGCCATGTTTCAGAACTCTCTCTCACAAGCAAGTATAGGTTATGACAGCTCACATATAGAAATGAGACTGTGGTATAGCAAATATCATCTCCCGTTCAGAAGGTACTGGCATCATGAGGTACCTGACTAGAGACTTGCCAAAATAAAGGACTGGTTAACCTATCTGGAAAATCCCTGAGGAAATTACTGACCAGACATTTTCATCTCTTTTTTTCCTAAAATCCTACCTTACCAGAATCAACTAATTATAATTTGGTTTCTATATAATAATTGAGCCTATATGAGAAGACAATTAAGTTCTTTAAGTGTAATCTTCTGTCCTAGAATGAGAGAAGTATGTATCAGGCCAATCTTAAGTAATTAATTTGACCATGCTTCCCTGCTGTTCTACACACTAATTTAAAAATCTGCCTCCTCAGCAGACACAGACACTAAAGTAACCATTTAGCAGGACTCACAGTATAAATTTGATCAAATTTCACTGCAAGTTAAAGGCTATACTGGGACAGAAGTATTCAAGACCTCTGCGCTTCTCTTTGCTGATAACTGCATGTTCTACAGTGCTGCATCTGAACAGCTTGCTACAGACTCCAGATCAGATATTACACCAAAATTTCATTTAATGGTTTTCCTTTTTCATTTTCTAAGCAGCTGGGTACCTGAACTGTGGCTGAAACAAACTGCAGCAACTGAGCCATCCCAGATCAATGCTGTCATGTCATGCTCAGGAAACCATTCCTGACAGGATACTCCTGCAATATTTCTGCGTAGCGTCTCCCCTGTAGCTTCTAACTAACCTTAAATGCCAGATGCATACTTTAGGACCTTTGCAGAGAACAAGCAATACTGGTACTAAAAGTATTAATCCACCCTAAAAACGCCAAACTGTGGTAACTTAATTTCTTCCTACACACTCCCTACCAGTGCCTTGCCCTTTGCTCTCACTCTGTATTGTATTGATATGAGATTTCCACCTGCTTTCTGAATGATCCACTGTCCCATCTCTAGATTTCTGACTCAATTCTTCACATCTTTCTGTCTGAATCTGAATATTTTTCAGACACTCTGGTTCTCTAAATATTTATTGTTCTAATCCAATTTTTGAGAAACAAATCTAGACTTAGATGTTAGAAATATGTAGAATTAAACTGTCTTTCAGAGACTGTAGAATTGTACTTTTGTATTGTAGTAGACAAGGTGCACAACCATAAGCAAAAGCAGCTTAAAATATATTTTCTACAAGACAAATCACCTTAGTGCCTCGTAATCTCCTGAGCCTCAGAATCTCATGAATATTTCAAAATAATACCTACATTCACAGAGTCTCTAATTTTATGGACTATATTCTTATACATAGCACTTCGCAGTTAAAAACCTCCCTCTTAATGTGCGTATAAACTAATACAGAGGAAAAAAAATTCAAAACCAGAAAAAGTGTAGTTTAAGCTTTCAGTTACGTGACGTGGCTGAAAAATTAAGAAGTGAACCTAAAAAGTGATGCAAATTTTTTACACTCAGTAACTGAAGAATATTAATTTATTCAGCATTAATGGGAAGAGACAAATGAAGTTCTTTTCCTTAAGCCAAGAGACTTAAGGACAACAAAGGTACAAAAGGTGTGAAAAGCAAGGCATATAATTCTGAAGTGATTCAAATGAATGGATAAATTAATGGAATTTTGCTTCCAGAATGTGTAAAAGTTGCTGTGCATCCATGCATGACTGAGTTCAGAAAGCTAAGAGTTTGAAAAACAGAGGATGGAATGGGAATCAATCAGACAGAAAACTTAGGGAGAATAATTTCAGAGGAAACAAGTTCAGACAAGTTTACCTAGCAAATACAACAGTCGATTGCAGAATATAAGAAATTAAAATGCCATCCTTAAGACTTTTTCCCAGGCTACAAATTAGTTCAGGATGATTAGGCTGAGGTTTTACATTGCTGTCAAAGAAGTCAAAAATTATTTTTCAAGATGTAAAAAGCCTCTCAACTGTGGTACTTTAAGCCAATTTAGCTAGTGGCGGTCACAGTTCTACTCTTCCTCACTGCTGCTCTCCCGTATCTCTCACTGTATCCAGGACAGAACCATGCCAACCTGCTCATTTGGCAACACTTTTTTCTAAAAAAAACCCTATATATTTTTCTGCCAGGCTACAAAACTGGAAGAGCTCACTGCAGACTCACCAGTAAGGGAGGAGAGACTGATGGGAGCTGACACCTCAGTGTGCCAACTGACTCAGTTCCATGTGGAATCAGGAGTCTTAGTCTTGCTAATTCTGAAGCCCAGTAGTTTAATCTTCTTTTCTAACGGGAAACCACCACTTGACAACTAAATGAGTTTTGGTTTCATACTAAAATATTCCATTTCATTTTTCTTATTCCTCATTCCCCTACCTTTTTTATAGGTTTTGTCCATTTCTTTACTTACAATCTTTCTCCTTTCTGTCTTTCTTCTCTCTTGATGCCCATCTTCAGAGAATAAATACTATTACAGCTTCTCTTAGCCAACTGTGCTGCTCACACTCCTCTAGGTTACCTTAAACTATGAGAAGTGTATTCTTCCATTTGGAGATTTGCTCATCAGGAGCGATGGCCACAATCTCAACCATTTACCTACTACCCTAAGTATACACATTCATGTTTTGCAGAGATCTTTGAACTTTTTTGGTATTTTCACTCCATGCTCTAAAAGCACTGAAAAAAACCTATTTTCAAACCTCGAAAAACAACATCATCTGGCAATTCTTACACCCTATATCAGAAACTTTAAATCCACAGCAGTTAAAATAGTGCATCCAGTACTTACAAAGCTCCATGGTAAAAAAATGAAAATAATGTTTGGTTTGATAGTGTGAGGACTCTACAAAAATCAATTTCCTCATTGATATTTTTTCCCTTTTGTGTATTACATGCTTCTATAGAACTACCCCAAGTGGGAGCTGCTGATTTTCTTGAACCAAGAACTGTACCACTTAGATTATGCATTTTGTTCTCATGTCTCTGTATGCAATGTTAATGTTAGCATAACAATATATAAACACTTCCGACCTGGGGCTCAGATACCTGCAATACACATGCAAAGAACCTGCTCTCAAAAGGTTACAAGTTAGTGAGTGAAAAAATTGCAGAAGGAAAGAAATTCTTGAAATCTGAAGATCAAAGGCAAAAGTAACAATGCCCCAGCAGAAGCAGAATTAAATGGAGACTGGATAAAAATACTTGCAAGAGAGGTTATTAGAAAAGAGGGATTGCCCAGAGAAGAAACAGCTGCTATCCCTACTGGTCTAGCAGCATGCACATTTCTTTGATTCTCTGGATTCCTGGACCAGCAGGAGCCAAGAACCCTCAAAATATAACAAATTAAACATAGAGAACAAGTACTTTGCATAACTTCCCACTTCTTCCCACTGTGGTATTCCCACCTTTTTTGTGTGCATACCCCTGACACTTTGTGTTCTCCAGTACTTGGTGAGACATTCAACAAGGTGATTTACCTCTCCAAAAACACCAGAAAATTTGAGAGTTACTTCTCTAGCACTTAGAAAATAAAATCAACTCACAGAGAAATCTGGTAGCTGTTTTTTTATTATATCCATCCACAAATTTATTAGCCTGCAGCTTCATTCAGCAGTGAAGCAAAAAGGGGAGTTTTGCTTTCAATATGAAATAACAAGCTCATCACAACTCATGAGAAGACACTTTACCTGTAATCAGATTCAGATCTAAGCAGACCCATCTCATTTTTACCTAAAACCAGACTTTTTTTCTGTATGCCATACTTTCAGTGGTGAAATAATAAGGTCTCTCCTACACTGCTCGTGAGGTAAAGGACAGAATATCCTTTAAATTAAATATCCATCTTCTGTCAGGTAACTTGCCTGATGTGTTTGCATGTACTCTGGAGAAGGATGTTTCTGATGTGACTGATCAGTAAGTTTTGGGTTATGAAAATCCTTCATTAAAAAAATTAAGTGAAATACCAAGCAGCAATTCCCACCTTCCTCTTTCTCAGGTACTGCAAAACTGAATCAATATTGTGTAGCCCAGATTCAGTTATCAGTAATTTTTCAATATCCCTGTCTCAACATCTGACCCAGCCAAAAACTCCCATGAGTTCAAGTTTTTCCTGCACTCCCACTGCCACTTGTTTTCACCTCAGTTTTGCAAGTCAAGCAGAGAGGAGAAGAGGAAGAACACACCAGATGTGACACAATATAGGTCCCAATCAAGCCCCACAACCTATGGAACTAAAATTCTAAAATGCGGAAAAAATCCCAGAGTATGAAATCTGAAAATTGTAAGACCAATATAATTATATTAATAACTGTAATACCAATACCTTTTTAGTTTTTCAGATTTTTTTACTGCCTGATTTCTGTAAATATCATCAATTTGCACAGGTGCTGGAAGGTATTGGAACTAATAAGGACTTAAGTGATGCATTCAGTTCAGACCAGTATCCCAAAGAGTCCTCTGTAGCACTGCTTTTTCTATATATTTTTTAATGCTGAGAGTGTCCTCTATTCATTTAGCAACCCTCTTGTAATACAGAGTGTAGAAGCTTTCATAGTTTCAGTTTCTCAACCCACTTCACAAACACTTAGATAGTATTTTTATTTTATTGTAAATATTTATTTATAAATATTTTATTATAAAATTTTGCCTTCCAGTAACTCATCTAAAAAATAAGAGAAGAAATAAGAAAAGAAAGTATGGGGGGAGGATCAAGTCTGATGGAATCAATTCCCTGACAATATTTCTCAGAGTAACTTGAAATGAACAGTTAAAATTTTGAGTATTGCTCTTGTATTCTAATTTCTTTGGAGATATTTCTAGTTTCACAAAAACTGCACCCTGAGGCTACCAAACAGCTTCAGCTGCATCATTAGTAACTGTTCAGGAATTTGTTAGAACTTAGCAGCTGTTCAACCACTGAATCACCAGCACAAATTTACTATTTTCCTCTGCTAATTTACAGGGTTCCTGCAAGTGATGTAAGATTATTTTAAGGAGTTCTAACCTTATTTTTATGGCTTTAAACTAAAGTTAAAATTACTGCCATTACAGCAGTACTGCTCTCTTTTTAATTAGTTCCACCTCCATATCCTAATACTTATGAGTAAAGATTTGAGATATGTACTAGAAAGGATCACAAGGCAACATTTAAGCCTTAAGCTATAGAACCGATATAAATTATTTTGGGGGAAATATTGCACACTGTTTCAAGTATGACATATCCTTGAATACACACTTTAAAAGCTAGCATCGAAGTATTCAAGCCCTATGATCTTTCCTATTTCTTTAAGTTACCCGCTGGAAGTGGCTGGGAGAACATTAACACATGCTTCCAAACAAGCGGAGCAAAACACCGGCCACAGTTTCTCCGCAGCCTCCTACAGCTGACTTCTTGAGCACAGCCGAAGGTTAAACAAGCATAAGTGATGTTCATCACTTGAGGCACTTGTGAAAGCACCAAGTCCATCTTCTCACATTTCAATAGCATCGGCGCTGACAAAGAAGTCAGCAGGTCAAAGCCCAACTCCCTTCAGAGAGAAGGCAGGCAGGCTTGAGCTGGGAAAACATTTACATGTGACCCGAGAAAAAAAACACTTGGAAGGGCCATAGGACCTTATTTGTTTTCGCAAGAAACCTCAATGCCCTCCCTCCCCTTTCAGAAGCAGATCTGTCAAGTGTTGTGATAAATATTACATGCACATAGGAAAGTTGAAATCAATAGCAGGTTAATGTTTATTGAAACAATACAGAGAACCATTTTTAATAGTATTACTTGAAAATAGATCTAATCTAGCAAAGGAAATTCAATTTATGTTTAGAGCAATCAGATGTTGCTTTTTACTCGGGGGATTTGTTGCAAACTATGTCTCAGAATGTGCTTACTGTACTGTATTTAGCAGAAACAGTTTAGCCTTAATAAGCTGATAGTCTGCAAGGGAGCATGGATCAACTTATTCTCATTAAGAACGTAAGCAGCTTTCTAACAGTCTCTTTGCTGTTCAGCCCATGCCAGAGAAAGCAGGGATCTCTCCTCTAAACCCCGTAATTTATGAGTTTATTCAAACTCGCCAAATTGCTTTAAGTAAACGCCTCTTATATTTGAAAATTCCCATGGCAACTCATTTAGTTTGGCAGGAAGGCAGACCCAAATTCAATCCTTTTATCCTCCTGCTAAACCATTACAATGGTAACTCTGCTCTGACACTCTGAAGAGACTGCTAATTACTGTACTCGGGTCCCCAGACAGATTCCCCATTCAGATTAAAATGGTGTGCACAGCAGAGGACAGCAGCAACACCTTTGTGCACAGGAAGGGATGTACTCTCACATTACGGCTTTTTGCAAGAGAAGCTCCAAGACTGCAAAGACAAAGCATCTCCTATCCACTAAGTCATGCAGAACAAACACTGAGGAAGGCAAAAAGCCAGCGGAATGACAGCGAAGGAGACAACCGGACCGCTAACTTCAGGGTGTTGACTACTGAAGATACTTAGTCACCACCTCTCAAATGAAATTAATTAATCTTGTTACTGCCGTTATATACCGCACGTAATAGTCTACACTACAGACCAAGGAACTACTAAAATGCTACTGAGTATTGTGTCATTATACTCCATGTGCAAGAGCCCACTGCCTGCCTGTCCTGAGAATGTCTCAATTTTAAAAAGCCACACAGGCCCTTTTACAGCATTATTTATTTTGAGAAGGGGACGTGAGGATTTTGTAGCCAATCTTCCCCCCATCATTTTTACTCGAGAAAATGTGAAGGAAACTAATGACTGCAGCCTTGCTCTTTTGCCCCAGCTGTTCCCTCTGTCATAGAAATGTAAACAGCAGCTAAATGCTTAAGAGAATAAACATTTGCTGTCTGAACTAACAGTGTATAGGAAAAGCCCAAAGCCTGGCTTAACTCATTCTTCTACAAAAAATGGTGGTCCGTCCTCCCAAAAATTTAATTTTAGTCTGCTTTGGTCATATCACCATTTCTTTTGGAGCAAGAACATCCACAGTAAACATTCCAGCAACTTTTCTTCCTTTCTCCACATGAAACTTACCAAAACTAGTAAAAAACTAAATGTGCAAAAGACATATTCTTACAAAGTTACTCAAAAGGGAAGTCATCTTTTAAAATGTTAAGACATCAAGTAATGCATTTAATTTCAAAACGTATTGTTTTCATTCCTCTTTTCATCTCAACTGAATAGCTAACATCTCATACTTGTTTTTTCAAAGTACGACTTTAAATTGTGCATTATTTGATTTGTAACATTAGAGAAAGTTAAGCTTTCACTTTAAAAATCACTGAGATATTCTAAACCAACTGCATATTTGTTTTAAGAACAGATTTAGTTCTAAAATCCTATATGCAATGGCAAACAAGAAACCCAAAGACAATTTTATCACGAAACATTTCTAATAGAATGCAGCCTTACTGTTAAAAACATCATTAAAGTGTAGGCTGACTCATCTAACAAAGCAGTTAGATCCATCTGGCCCAATTAGTGAAGCAGTCTACAACTTCTACCAACAGAAAAGTGGAAAAAAAAAAAAAAACACACAACAACAAAAACCCAACCTAAGAACTCAAATAAAAAACCCCACAACAAAACAGTAACAACCGAACAACCACCATCACCAAAAAAATACCAAAACAAAAACACCCTCCCCCCCCCAAAAACAAACCCACAAAAACCCCCCCTCACATATTGCTTCATCTGAC
The DNA here is from genome assembly GCA_013397195.1 of Hylia prasina. Lineage (NCBI taxonomy): Eukaryota > Metazoa > Chordata > Aves > Passeriformes > Sylviidae > Hylia > Hylia prasina. The sequence goes on from VYXD01010899.1 coordinate 1,146,889, forward strand.
CTCTACATGCAATTCATTCAGCGGTTTATAAGGATGCTGATGAAGTCCACTAGAACCAAACAGGTACCAACAATCTGACAATGTACTTTAATCTGAGATGTAAAGAGCATTTGAGATAAAACTATACTGATGCATTAATTATGCCTGCCCATATATTATACTTGCCAACTCTATTAATTTTTTAATTAAGTGCCTATTGGTGTTCTAGATAGTCTTTATATGCCTGTAGAATATTCAGTGCATCTTACACTGCACATACAGTGTAAATGTATTAGTATATTACATGTGAGACACCACCTATGCATATTAAATGCAGCATGGTCCCAAATACTCCATACAAATTGCACAGAAAAATGAGTGTCACTCCCACTTCAAGAACAGTTCAACATCAAATTTCAACTACAGAAATATAGCTCATCTTCACTTAAATAAGAATTAGTGCCTGGTATTATTACTAATAATAAGGATAAAGTAATAATTTTCATTTTGTGGTTTCTGGTAATTTTTTTAAGGTTTAAGACTGTAGTATCCACTTGTATTTGGCACTTTACAAATAGAAAAAAGCTCCTTTGCCTTACTCTGATGGTAAAAACACAGATTACCACCCACGCTTTGTTTTCTTGCTTTGCCATTTGAAAACATTTCATTAGCCCAGCTGGACAGCATCTGAAATCTCTATATGGCTTCATATTTTGGATTGCAGTAAGTTTGTTCTTCAGCCTTTTTGGCTATCCCATGAGCCACCATTAAAGTAAACAACAAAAAATTCTGTTTTGATTATGAAATTAATCAGTAAAAAGGTTCAAGTCACCCTTATTACCACCTGTACCCCCAATTCTAAGCCTTCTGGAAGCTCCTATTTCAACTAAGACAAAACATACTGTCAATGTTACTGGGGAGGGGAAGGGGCGTCTCAAGAATAAGAAAACCCAAGTTTAATCTAAAGATAACCATCAAGTAACACAGCAGAAGCTTTTGTGCAAGTCAGCACATCAAACTGTTGAGTGAGGTCTGTATGTTAACTACAGAGGCCTAAGTGACAGACTGGTTCATGGACGATTTTATGAATTCTTTTAACAAAACATCTTTCAGAGAAGGCTGCAGGACTCAGCAATGATTCAGAAATACCAGTTGCTACAATTTGCTGAAAGCAATGTATTTTAAATCAGGCAACACAGAACAAATATTCTGGAAGGCGGTGGAGAGTTTATAGAAGGAGTTTTGGAGGTAGTTTCCCTACAGTTATGAAAGCAAGTGTGCATAGATTAGTGAACCAAAGAACTGCTCTGGAGTAAGGTCGTCACAACTGAGATGAGAAGCAATTTCACTTGCATCAGATCCTTCTGGATTTCAAGAGTCTGTCCACGCAGGATGATACTCTTGGTTTGATACATTTTTGTCCCTTTTTGAGAACTCACATCTACAAAGAAAAATGACAGGAGAACCATGCTCTGACTAGCACCCCCCCTAAGATGCTGCACTTCGGGTATCAAGAGCAAAAGAAGAGCTCTGCAGTGCACTAAGTACTTCTCATAGGAAGCAGAACTGAGACTTAAATCATCAACAGATCTATTCATACTTCTCAATCAATGAACTTTGACACAAATGAAGACACAGACAGACACATGTATCAACCTCTCTTTTCCAAGAAACTACATGGAAAAACTCTTAAACCCCGTTTTTCTAGATGGTGCCTTTTTTCGTCTCTGAGTTATACAGCATACTGCTCTCTGCCATAACCTTTTGAGAAAAAAACACTTTAATCACCAGAAACACAAAATAATCCTGATAAAGTTAAGGGAGTATAGCCATAAGCCTGAGGTCAAAGCCAGAAAAAGAACTGGTCTGATTAGTCAGATATCTAAAGGATGCCACAGCAGTAAAGTGAGAAGGTAACTGTATAAAGAAGCACGAAAAGCTGATTTGAAGAAGAAGAAAAAAATTCTTTTCCTCCAGAATCCACACTAAACCCTTATTTCTACGCTTTTAACTGTAATATTTACTTGTTTGGATTGGTAACTGTGATATTTACTTGTCTGGATTGGTAATATATGCTATTAATACTAATCTTTTAGAGCAACATGGACATGTTTAGTTTCTATAAATATAACTATCAAACTATTTTTTTTTTCTGAAGTTGCTTTTTTAATCATAAGTAACAGGCTGATATTCTAAAGAAAATTTTTTTCTACTCTTTACATAAGCTTGCCTAGAAATACAAGCTGTTTGGAGAGGCCAAAATGTCACAAGTCTACTGATCTTATGACAATTAAGGTTCCCTGCTAATAAATTGTTTTAATTAAACAGGATTCTACTTGGACATTTCTGTGAATGAAAGTAAAAAACAAAGCTTGTTTAAAAAAACCAAACTCAAGGTGATTGATATGAAAACACCAAAAGGAGTAATTGTTTTCTCACNGAATCTAGAAAGACAAGCCATGCCTTAAATTACAGATGCTTTACATTAAATGACATGGAATCGTATATCTAGTTTCCTAGGTTCCCCTGAATCTTCATATTGGGCTGAAAGCTTATGTGTGATTCACATTTGAAGAAAACTGACTAAACAGAAATAAATAAAACCAGCACCTAGAGTATGTTGGGGATTATGTCTCAACTACATCACCATAGAAATTGTCTTAGCAAAGATTTCCAAAGTTTCCAAGCCAATTTGAGACTTCTAGTAAAAATCAATTCCCTGATTTCAAACATAAACCACTCATGCAGACAACTATGCATCTTTCAAGTTCTTAGAAGTAACCTAGAGTAAGATTTTTAGAAGTTTGTACACTTCAGATATACCAAGTACTACTAATCTTAATGGGATCTTGTTACTGAAGCCACATCGAATCTTTTTAAAAAAATCCTATAGACAGTAGTGAAAGTATTATTTTAAAACTATTAACATTTGTGTGTTGAAACTGTTACAAACAGATTGCTTCTAAATGCTGTAAAATGTATCGAATATAAAGCACAACATAGTAAGAATAAATTGTGCTATTTGTCAGCTTTAGTGTCTTATGTGCTTCATTTTATTTTCCAAGCACCGCAGAATGATTTACACGGAAACAAGGGATGACTTTTTCTCATATGATAGTGGTAGAGTTCCTTTAAGGCTGTCCAGCTGAGCAGGACTCCTATTTGATTCTGCACAACTGCTAATCTTCCCATTTACTTTGTAAGGAAGACAAGATATATAATTTAATGCCTAGTTTACCTGTAGCACAAAAGCAACACAGCTGAAGATACATATATATAATGTTAAAAAAGTTCCTCCATAAAAATATTTTGGCCATACACAGAATTTAGATTTATGCAACACACACAAAACAATTATTTTGAATTAACTCTAAACTGAAATCAATGAAACCACTTATTACAACTTTTTATGAACACCAAGAACCTTCAGAGTCTCCCCTGCAACCTCAAATCCTACAGGATAATAAAAACTTTGCTCATTCTTCTGTCTCCAAGAATCAGTGTAAAAACTAGAGATTGCTACAAAAGAAAGAGCATTCCAGTAATGACCTCTCACATATTTACTGTTAAGTAAACATTTACCTCTCACAGTATTTAAAAAAAACAGTAAGGTGCTCTCACATTTCACAGATGAAAAAGTTAAGGTTGACTTAAAGTACCCTTGCTGTCATAGGAGAAAACAAGAGTTTCTGTGACCTGACGTATTTTAAAAGCCTGATTTTTTTGTGTTTATCTTTCTTGAATTTAACTGACCTTTGGATCATTAAAAGTAAGAGAGTTCCCTGAAGCTGTCCTTGCTTCGGAGTAATAAACTATCTCTTTGAAGAGTTCTCCACCATCCACTAGGAGAGGAGTTGATATTGCAAGGATCACTAAAGGGAGACCCCGTCCACAGCCCAATCACCTCCTTCAGAAATGAACCAGTGATTTCAGAAATGACTACTGAAAGGCAAATACAGGCTTTGCTCCTGTAGGCACTAAGAAAAACCAGTGTTCTTCCCAATACTATCATTAGTCTATCTGTTGCAAATGCCAGGATACCATTAATCAGACAAATCAGATTAGCACAGTATTACCATATATACTACAGCGGGTTTAAACCAGGAGAAAGCCAGACACACCTCTTAGCTTCCTTGGTCTTTCAGAACTTATCTTCCAAGATGAAAAAAGTGATTATACTCCTGCAAACAGCTTTTCTGCACAATGTGTGAAGATTTTGCTATTCAAAACATCTGATGCCTGTTGACAGTAATGATTTTGACCATTAATTCTAACAAACTAAGTAAGCAAGCTTACTTTTAAAACTTTGACACTTCTAAGACCCTCTGAGCTACAGCTCACTATAAACTGAAACCTCAGACTAGCAGACAGAAAAATAAGGCCACCTGCTGCCTGACACAGCCAAAAGGCTGGACAAGGAAGTGGAATTGCCCACGTCCACCACCACGGCACTCAAGTACCCGTGTGTACATTTGGCAAGTCCCCACTCTGCCTTCTAGTTCCATTTCACCTGATGTATCATTTGCTGGCTTTAGTACAACTGTATTAGTATAGTTACTATAGCTGCCAAGAAAGTCAGGGTAGCCTAAGTTAAAATTCTGTTTTCAAACTAGGACACAAGCTAGAGAATGAAGCAATCATAAAGATTCTAAGATGAGGGCATAGCAATGCATGCAATTATGTGACTGAAAATCAGTCTTCATGAAAACTGCTTCAAATAAGACAGCCAACTCCAAATGGTGACTTTGGGGCTTTCATTTTTTCAGTCTCATGAAAAAGGATTTGTAATGTACTGTATAATTTTGGAGGCTGTAGCAAAGTATCTATCAAAGGCTGGAATTATTTATTTATAAATAAAGTAGCTGAAATTCTTAGCATCTACAGCTGTGTTTGGTCAAATAGAAAACTTCACATCTTCCAATCCATTTATAAAAAGCTGCAATATCAAAGGACTGGATATAAAGCTAGAGACCTGACTTCATTAGATTTGCTAATTGTGTTGAAATTTCCTTCTATCAAATATTTCCAAGTGATTTGGAATATAAAACACAATTTCACTTTACAACAAAAGTTGAAACTGATGAACATAATTTACTACATACACCGATGTTGTGAAAATATTAAAAATTAGCAAATAATTGTAATACAGAACATCTAGAAAGCAGTGCTGTTTTCATTAAGCTATCCCTATTAATAAAATAAGGCAGAGCTTTTAAAATACATATTGAAAATACTTATTAAATACTTATTGAAATAGTGAAGATAGGAGACACAAAATTATAAACCCCATACCATTTCCAACAACATACAAGACATATAATATTACTACTTGATGGAATCTTAAATGTTTTTCCTTATTAACTGTTTTCCAAGCAATGCAACCTTCCAGTAAGATCTCATCTAATCACTTTCCAGGATGTTTTACCACTCTCCAATTTAATATAAAATATGTTACAAATGGCCTAGTCCAAAATAATACGAGCTATTTAACATAATCAGCTCCAATCTCTTGTATCATGCCCACCTATGTTTATCCTGCTAACAGTATCCATAACATTCCTGTATTAAAATCTTAGCTTATAAACAATTTATGGAAGAAAAAGAAACCATATTACTCCTCCACTGAAAGCTCAGGTATTTCTGTACTGTCTAAAAATAGAAACACTTAAGTTTTCTATTGAATAGTAGCTGAAAAACCTTTGGCACTTTTCCACAGGTTAGAATTTTCTGTCTGACATCAAAATAGCACAATGTAGAGCAACTAAATGACTGTAAATTATCAGTCAGCATAAAACCACAGATGTCTGTATGACAAACTTTACTTTTGTATAATTAGAAATCTAGATTTCAAAACTAACACTGGCAATAAAGAATGCTTTAAATGGCTCCAAAGGGGAAATGATTACTGGTTACTTTACTAGTGTTTCACACAAAAATCTTTGCAATTGGTAAGATCTTTCCAGAAACCACCCCAAGGTGACTCATACATGAAGTGATCTGACCTCCTTAATACTATCTGGCACTAAAATGTGTTAAAAGTGGAGGGTAACAAAGTCCTACTCTTTTATATCTCCCCAGGAATCACAATTCTACAATTACCATTTCTTTCGATTAGGTATGAAGTTGAGATTTCAAAAAAGAAAATCAACCAACCAAAACCCAGCTGTAACTAGAAATGAAGGATTTGTCATCATCTTCATTAACATGGCCTGACAAGGAGAATAGTGGATTAATCATCTGCTTTTTGAATAAGTGGAGAAATGCTTTAGCAAGATTTTATGTAAAGATACCAAATTACATGTTCTGTTCCAGAACCATCAACAGAAAAAGAACAAAAGTATGGAAAAAGAAATAAAAAGAAGAAAAAACGAATAGAGGAAACACTGGGAAAATAGCCAAGAGTAAAGTAAGTAAATTGTAAAGATGGGATGAAAAATTAAAAAGAAGTTACAGGTACCACAAAAGAAATTACCAGAAAAGGTCAATACCATTTTTTCTTCCACAACTATGTCTACAAAAAAACCAAACAGATTTGGCACATTTCTGGAAGACAGACAAAACCCATACAGAACCTAATTAGAGTTCCTAATCAATGCATAATCCCGCTTTGGAAGGGCATGTCCCTACTGAGTTTCAGGCAACAGAATGTCTTTGTTTCTCTTTGAGAAGAGACTATTTTTCTAAGTTTCTCAAGGTCTTTTCCAAAAACCAGATCTACCATTTTTCAAGTTATACATTTGAATAAACAAATACAGAGGACAGTGGAGAAGAAGAAAAAGGGGAAAAGAGAGGGTCATTCAACAATAACTATATGTAGGCACAACTCATTTCACTGGGCTCTAGAAGTCATCAAAGATGTCCAGAAGAAGATTCAGAGTAAACACTCGGATTAAGGTGCTTAGAAGTAACTGCTGGAGAAACTTCTTTCTCCCGTGAGTATAAGAAAAACCTAGATGGAACAAGAATCCCTATGAACTGCTATCTTAGTTATAAGCTAATAAAACTAGACATATGTTATAGACATAGTTATATTTGATCATGACTGTATGTCCAAATTTGTAAAACATTCAACTAAAATATGTGAGGGCACATATCATCATAAATTTGTACTTACTATTTCATTATTTGTCAACTTTCTGAAAACAGAAAGTTGAAAACAAATTTATAATCATAATCAGAACATTTTATATCTCCTTTCAAAATTATTCTCATCACAGAATCACAGAATGACTGGACTTGGAAGGGACCTCAAGAGACAATCTAATCCTCACACAGAGCAGGTTCCAGGTGGGTTTTAGATACCTTCAGACAAGGAGACTTCAAAACCTCTCTGAGCAGCCTGGTCCAGAGCTCTGTCACCCTGAACAATATTCTGATGAGCACTTCTAGTTTTCTCCTTTGTACTAAGATGATAATTTCAGGAGAGTTGACAAATATAACAAAATTCAAACTAGCGATTTACCTCAATTCAGCTGAAAATCATCAAGACACATTGTAGTAAATATGGTCTCAAAAAAATATTTCCATTCAACAGACCTTATTTTCGTGGTAATGAATCACTGGTCTACAGATTTTCCACCACAGTACACAGTGATGGACAGAGCTACTTCTCACTTGCAGCTGTCCCAAAATAATTCTGTTAATACTAATATGAACACAAAAATGTAACACTGCAGTGACATATCAAGTACAATATGTAAACATTTCCTTTGTGAACTGGTGTAAGAAGTTCCTGTTCTCATTTTTAAAATTCAGACGTGCACAATAGTAAATATCTTCAGGGAAGTTAGACTGCTAAACTGAATAGCAGAATTTACTTAAAGACTGATCAACATAACTCTCATAATTCTTTATTCCATTTATGGATAAGCTACTGAAATTACCAGTACTAGACATGCTGGACAATGGAACACATGAAGAGGAACATTTACAATCCTCTTTTGTTTTTCACTGCCACAATCAGAAATTCACTGTAGCAGGATATTTCACTCTCATGCTATTTGCACGTGAACAAATTCACTCGCAGCCCTACAGAAATTCATGTTTATTTAAGGATGGTCTGCTGCAGTACCATTTTTTCCTGTCTGCCTGTTCTCATGCCATCACTTCTGTCAGTGCTAAACCTGACCAGGTCTAGCAAGTCATTCCGTGAGGTTCAGCTCTCCACTACACGGTCAGATGAAGGCCAGGGCCTTCCAATGCCAAACAGGAAGCAGGAACAGCAAATCATGAAGGAATGGCAGGACTGCAGCAGCCCTCGGTTCATACAGTCATGGAAACATTAAGCCTGCTCCATGCTGCTAAAAATAATGCACTATCACCTCTCCCCCACATCAAAAAGTTTACCACGTTATCTAATAGTCATTGCCAAGACATTTGGAGGCTTCGCTGCCCTTGGTACAGAGTTTCCTGTCTGATCCTTCACCCTGAGAGTCTTGTATCGGAACTGACAAAACAGACTAACTTAGGAATTTCCTAAAATGCTCTTTAGGACAGCAGTAGCCTTTTTCTGCTACCGTATCACTTATTACTTTCATTACTTGAACTGAATGAGCAGCCAACAATGGACTGCACAGCATGACCAACATTTCAACAGGGAAACTATACACAGCAGCACTATATTCTCACTTGTGAAAGCAAAAATGTAAAACCAACACACCATGCAGGAATGAATTAGGAAGAGCTATTCAAGGAAGTCAAACCTTGAATTGTGTCAAACACAGAATTTACTGTGGCTTTTTAGATGGCTAATAAAAAAAATGAAATCTTCTCCTAATAACTTTCAAATGTCAAGCTTTTGCTAGTCTTAATTACAGAGCAACAAATTATATACAGCATTACTATAATAACATTCTTTTTTTAAACTAAGGCTAAAGCATGGTTAAACATTCTTAAATTGATTTTTTTTTTCTCTGTATTTTGTGACAGAATTCACAGCACACAAAATTCCCGGGGTAAAAATTAAGACATCCTTCAGTTTACTCTAAGTAGCTGAAAATAAAGCATAAGGAAAATTTACAACCACACTTATAAGGAAAGTATTAGAAATTCACTTTAATTAATAAACAAGCCCCACGTCATCACACTGGCTGTAAGCAAGTCTTTTAGAAAGAAATGCTTTTAGCCTATTCAACTGAAAAATAAACAACTCCATCAATACTATTGCCCCTTCATAATATTCTCTCCTATTATATAAAGAAAATGTGTTGCATATAGGCGTGAGTAAAAACAGAAATACCATCAAAATAACATCTCTAGTAACAGGGACCTAAACAGGAGGACAGTTAGTGAATGAGTATATACCAAGCACCACTATCAAAAAAGCTCTAATTTGTAAAAAACATGCCGTATACAGCACATTTATTTTCCCATACAGCTAAATTTAAAGATATTCAAGACTGAAAATTATAAAATCACTATTACAGGCAAGATCCAAATGTAGGAGCAAAATGAAACAAGCTTCTACTGAAATATTATCTCCTACCCCCACAACTGTAAAATTCTACATAGTGGAAATGATACACAAGTTTGACAGAGAGCATCACTGAATAATTCTGTGTTGTAGCTGTCTTCCAAGAAGATGGAGGCAGCAAACAAGTAAAACTACAGCTGCCCCAACATAAGAAAAGCAATAAAAAAATCTGAACAACACTGACACCAGACCAACTTAGAATAGTTAAGCAAAAAGCAGAAATATGATCTTTTCCTCAGAAAGGAAACATGTGGAATCAAAAGAAAAAAGGGGTAAAAAGTATCTGTCTGTAATTTGAATTCTGTTATATGTGCCTCATGCTTTACAAAGACAGCTAGTAAAGGTGAATTAGTAATTAAATGGGACCTGGTCATCTATAAACTGCAAGGATTATCTAGATAAACTCATTCAGATAGAAACATGTATTCAACACTTCTCCGAACATGCAGAAGGCCTAACATTTCTGGCAGAGGAGTTCAACCCTACAGTCTAGGAATTCCCAAGAAAAACTTCAAACCCTTAATGATGCTCTTGTTTGGTATGCCATACTTCAATTTTTATGTGTGCTCCCTTACAGGGTTCTGATTTTTCTCGTCTGTTCTGCAGTGAACAGTCAATCCAGAGCACGTTTTGCCTTTCCTTTGCAAGAGAACCATCCATCCTCACTTAACTCATCCAAATAACAAACATAGTTTGTTCTCAAAAGCTCTCACAATAAAGAGAGATCAATGATCTGGAGGATTCACTTCAGAGGGAGGCGTAAGGACAGTACAACTTTATGTGATCCCAAAAATCTGCAGACTGCTTTATTAACTCTACTTTTTTGGAAGGAAAACATAAAAGAAGTAATACTGTGTGATTTTGCAGGTGTAGATAAAAGACCAGTATCTCACTGAATTATGGGAAGAGGAAAAGAATTAATCCTATGGAACTTGAAGTACAGCGAAAAATTTTTAAAAAACTGCTTCATACTAAAGAAATGTAAATTAAATACAAATGAATAATAATGAAAAAAAAATGTTGACCTTTCTCCGCAAGGAGAAAAAAAAATGGCTTATTCAGCCAGCCTTCCCTTAAGTTGTGCTTTTCATTTCTAAAGATAAACTACTTGACTATATCACTATCTTGGTAAAATGCAAGAGCAAGTGAAAAGGGAAAATATTAATTCACATCCATAAGGAAAAAAAATCACTAATGATCCAGATTCATAAATGCAAGAAACACACTTTAGTACTGAAATAGTCTCAGTTCACCCAAGTACATTCAAATAGAAATCCACTTTAAAAAATGTGCCTATTTCTGCACTGTTACTAGAAAATGTAATTAGGCTTTTTAACATCTTGAGTACAAAAATAACTGATCATTCAAAAAAAATAGCAGCTAATTTCCATCTCTGAACACTAACACGTTTCTGAAATTTATCTCATAAACCCAACGCATTGTCAAATTGTACGGCAAGAATGAAAATGAGTCTTCTCTCCTACATAGTCTCAAATTTGAATCAAGTTGGACAGTGACAGAACAGAAATACATAATTTTCTTTTCCATTTTAATCCTTTGACATTTATCTGAAAAACATTAATAGTTGCAGGTATTCTACCACACAAAAGGGAATTTTACTTTTTCCGTTCTTACATTTTAGAGTATCTTTGGAATCCTCCAACATCCACAGCTTCACTCATATTGTTATAATTCACTAGGATTTCTCTTTTTTCTTTATGCTTATCCTGATTATTTGAAGGTTTATGACTTCCCTCATAGAAGTTTGCAATTACTATCTTTTAACACTAAACTGCATTTTTCAGCTCTCAAACTGCCTGAAGCCACAATTCCATTCTTTATACTAATTGAACAGCTGCAATAGGTAGTACAAACCCAAGTTCACCTATATGCTAATTCATTACTATGTACTACACATACCTGTTTCAGCAAGGCATAATTTTGAGAAATTAGAGCCAACAGACCTTTAACTCTTGTGCAAGTAATATGTACTACCCAACTCTCTTATGCCTATGCATAAAGATGATAATGACCTGACAAAGCGTATTTCAAGTGGTGTTCTAGTTGGACAATAGTTAGCCCTGTGTCGTTATTTTTCATTAATGGGGAAAACCAATGATTTCTGTAATCAGGACTACAGTGCTTCCCCAATTGATTAAGCTACTACATGAGGCAGAGTGCTTTCAAGACATAGAGCTGGCTGTCACTTTCACAATGAAAGAACTACTAATGCAGTACATTGTTTTTGAGGCTCAGAACAGACCCATCCAACAGCCCCACAAAACAAGCATAACACAAACATACACAGAGCATACACATCAGTCCTTCAGACATACTGGGGTTTGTAACCCTATCATCCTGAAGATGACCCTTCAGTCATATTATTCACCAGTAAGGGGGGGTAGAAGAACGAACAGACACCTGGCAAAATTAATTCACACGGAAGTTTGGTTTTTAAACTGTTTGCTCTGTAGTAGCCAAAGAATGCACATAAGAATTTCAAAGTTTTACCCATATAAAAATCCTGGCTATAAACTCAATCCTAATGCGCTCAAGGTCTCTGTAATAAGTGAGTAAATTCTGAAGATCTACTTTCTCTAGTTGCCTTCTGCTTTCAGATATTGACAATGTGCAATGTCAAGAGGCATAAATCACAATTTTCGTACCTCCTGCTTAACATTCTACCTTTTTTTGGTAATTCAGAAATTAAGTCTCTCTCCCTATCTTCAGCAATTTCTAAAAGCTTCTTCTGAATAAATCTGCTTACAGAGACAGCATGTGTCACCACAAGTTTCCTCACAGTCAGCATCTATTAGCATTCACTAAGTACCCAAAATCAGTAGGTCATTTTAATACCACCTACTACATTCTTTCACAAGATAGTCTCAATTTCCCTTGTAATATGGAAAATTTTTCCACCACTGAAAAAGACCTAATTTATTCTTATCATTTTACAGGGACACGAAAGTGGTGGCAAAGATGAGCACAAGATACAAGTTAATGGCATGGGATGTACTACACAGTCACACTGAGTCACCTTGCTTTGAGTGAGAATACAGGGAAGATCTAAGAGAAGGGCTCTCACAGGGCAATTCTGGTCTCTGAAAAAGGATTTAAGTCATCTAGCTGTGCAGAAGGCAGTTTATAGTCTCAGGAAATGAGAAAGACAACCATTTTCCAGTTTCACTACTTCTATTTTTCCCCAGTATACTGACGGCAAAGTTTTTTGATACTGAAGGGTTTTGTTCTTTTTGCAAAATGTTTAATGTGATGATCTAAAAAAACATGCCTTCGTTTCCTAAAGTATCAGAATCCTCTCAAAATGAAACATAAAAGCATATCATACTTTCCCAGCCTTCAAGTGAAGAATACTAATACTGAAGGAAAGAAAGAAAACAAGTGTTTGTAAGAGCTCAGCACTGCCTTTTAAAGGTGATAACTATTTCCTGTAACTGTATCTCAGACAAAAAAAAAGTCTCTTTAAAATACTATTCTCTTCTAAGGCATAATTCCATCTGGGACGAGGCAGTTTAAAGATCATTAGAGTATGATCACTAGATCACAAAATTGTATCTCAACTTCCTTTTAGGACGGCACTCTGCACGCTTACCCTTACGCCTGTAATAAATTAGTTGTATTTCAAAAGTACCTTCTGAAAATGGAAATCAAAGGCTTGCATACAAATACTTACTGCAGGTATCAGTAACTTTTTTACTTCTTCAACAGCCCTCTTCAGCTTTATTTCTGCTCTGTTTTGAGCATCCTCCACAGTGATAAGTACATGTAAATCTTCATTCAGGTGTTCCCAGTTGGGCTTGCCTCGATTCTGTTCTTCCTAAAAAAAAAATAAAACATGGAAGCTATGAAGCATTTACATTCTGTATAAAACAATCACAAACAGTAGACAAATCCTATTCTGTAAATAGTATGAACTTTATTTTCAGCAGTGTTTCTTCATACTTTGGAGACTGTCCTAACATATTAACTTAGCCTTCAAAATACCATTTTTGGGGTTTTGTTTATGTTTTGGAACCTCCTATTCTATATGATACTTTTTAAAGACTGCAATACATACGTTGTTTCTTAGGAGTACCTTCCACAGCTGAGTAAGGAACAAGAGGAAGAATGCAAACATAGTATTACTTTCAGTATTATTTACAGCCTTTCATGAGTTAAACAGGTAAGACATACTAGCAGTTAAGCAACCTATCTTTTGAAGAAAAGTGAAACAGACACCAGACACAGAAACTCCATCTCAATCACTACAAAGAACAGGAAAGCAAATCTCCAGTGTTAAGAATCATTTTCAAATACTCATGAAGACAAGATTCAAAGAATCAACCACTACAAAAGGAACAGAAGTTGCCATTTTCAAAGGAGAGCTGCATGTACTGGATGAAGAGAACAGAGGAGGAGAAGAAAAGTCTTTAATACTGAAGTTACTGAAGGGCAAGCGACAAGATGGTCACCATTACACAGGTACTCATCACATCCATGGCACTAGTAATACGAAAGATAAATATTAGAAATGTTTTCAGAATGGGAAAGCATCCTAAATAAAACATTTCAATTTTAAACAATGGAAACCAATAAATGTAAGCAACACATTCAAGTATCCAGTCTTCCAAAAAATAAGATAATGAAACATAACACAAAAGAAACTTCACAACTCCTTTTTTATTAAATAGTGAATAAAGCTAGCTAAATTTTCATGAAACCTCATTCAAATTTGACAATATTTAAAATATAATACAACAAGTTAAAAACCCTCAAAAACCTGAGCCTCAAAAAAAAGTTTATTACAACTTTGAATCTATTAAAAGGTCTACATAAACAAACCCATCTTAAAACTTGAAAAGCTGGGTATAATAGAAGAGCCTTCTATTTGTAAGACAAACCCTTGTGGCTTAACCACAGTTCACACTTTAACCATTTTTTTTAAAAAAATATTTTTTTTTAACTGCAAACGCATCTTTTTCCCCAAATTTCATGAAAAAATCCTCCAGGAAATCAGATACATTGAGGAAATGTTGTAAGATTTAATACCAACAAACGTGCAGCGCCTCATATTCATATATAGCTGAGGGAGCACTGCTCCTGAGAGTGTTTTATTTTTATTTCAGCTAAGTCTGAAATATTTCATGGAATAGACAAAGATAAAAATGGGGGAAAAAACCTGAACCATGAGAGATGTATGAAAAATGTATGTAAAAGAATCAGTACTTTGAAACTACTTTTCACTATGCATCTAACCTGCACATATCCATTACTCCATACTATCAGATCCAGTGGTGAGTTTTGTTGTTTTTAAAGTTATCTTCACCCACTTTTTAAACAAAGATGGCTGTGAAAATAGGTCTGCCCATTTCAGAAGGTGGAAACAGAGTGAAAAATAACTCTCGCTTATGATATAATACAGAATGTGATGCAAAGTGCAGCTGACATATTATTCACTCTGTTGAAATGCAATCTCTGAAAGAACGGTCTATGACAAGGTATTTGCAACTTACTTATTCAATCATGATCAAAATTTCACTATTACTTTTTAAATAATTCCATTATTTTTTTAATCCAAAGCAGGAGTGAGCTGTTTGCTTTTAAGATGGTGACAAGCTACATCAACATGAGGTAGTATACAACAGTATACAAAATAAAATGTCACAGGTATGAAGAATGAGAGAAGGCTCCTAAACTGGCAGAGGGCAGAGGAAGAAATGTGCAACTACCTCTTCTTGCACTGACACAGCGTTGGAATGGGAAAGGGCCCAGTAACTAACACCAGAATCAAGAAACCTGCACAACTACACTATCACAGGAGGCAAAACAAATAAAACAAATTTTAAAAGGCCAAGAGGAACAACTGAGAAGGAAAAGTGTCCCCCAAGTAAAGTAGCAAGTTCTGTTCCTGAAAGACAAGGAATGCCCAAATGCAGTTTTAACTACCACACCATTAAACACCATGCACCATGTTTATACACAGTGTGGGCAAACATAAAGGGGCTTTATTTCCTTTTCTCTCACAATGAAAAAAAAATATGGTGCAAAATCTCCACAACTTGTTTCAGATTCATGTTACATCAAGTATTGGCACTGTACTCCAAATTACTCTGTTGCAGCGTGAGAATTTTTTGTTCAGTTTAAAAAGAGAATAAAAAAGCTGCATATAGGACAAACAAATGATACTGAAGATTTTTTATCCCTCTAATTTACTTTTAGGTGGAACATGTTGTGCATAAGGTTTATAATCACAGGTATTATTAGGGTGAGACCTCACAGCACAAGCCATCATACAAACTACTTATCGGTAAGATAACTGCAGTATTGTATGACTATGACAAGCTTTTCTACAGCATGAAGTACAGTAATAAAAGCGCAGCTGTTGAGAGTGCTATTTATTAAGTCAAATGGTAAGACTGAAAGAAAGGCTAAGAAGAATAAAATTCCACACTACATTTAAAAAAGAAAAGAAAAAAAATCAGAAAAACTGGACTGGGCTTCCAATTTATGTTCTACCTCAACACACTGGGGTTATGATTTCATCCAATACTCCCCCTTCTGTCTCAGAAGACTGTTTTCTTAGTGAGTTAACAGTTTTCTAAGAAATGTCTTTTGTTCCACTGAAAATGCTAGTTGAATGTTATATCAGCAGGTATATCTGATTATTCACATGTTTGGTTTTACCCCAATTGGGAAATTCAGGTCTTTACTAGTTCATTCATTCCGACAGAAAGTCAGGTGCAAAACACAGAGTTAGTCATGAAAGAGAGACAATCTGCAAACCACTTGCACTCAAGAGCTACCATTTTCTATACTACCACATTCTCCTTTTAAATCCTAAAAGGATCATTTGGAAGAAGGTATTTTCCCCCAAGTAAAATCTTTATTTATATTAAACTCATCCTCTGTGCAGCAAGTCTTGAACACATCTTTTTGCAACCATGTTTTGTTACAGTAAAGCCTGAACAGAGAAGTTGACTATGTGTGGAACACAACTAGGAAGGTATCTTTCTGAAAACTCAATAAATATGGCCCAAGATTTTAAAGGTTCATCAGGGTTTTCTTTTGAATTTTTGGGGGGAGAAAATGGTGAAAAGATGGGCAGGAAAGTATTACTACAACTTGCCTCATTTCCTAACTTGATACCAACAAATTTCAAGGTGTGGCAGTCTTGAAGTGAACAGGAGGTAAGGCAAACCAGTTCACTTCACAGATTCAGAAAACGTCTGGGGTGGGAAGGGACTCTGAACATCATCCAATCCAAACCCCCTGCTCAGGGCAGAGTCGACTCAAGCATGTTGCTACGTGCATGGGCCAGGTTTTAAACATCTCCAAGGTCAGAGACTCCCCCCGGGAGACCTGTTCAGTCTTCAACCAATGTTCAGTCACAACAAAATAACCGCTTTTTCTTAGGTTTAAACAATTTCTTTTCTTTCAGTGTGCCCATTGCCCCTTATCCTTCAGCAGCAACTGTTGAGCCATTCAGCCTAGTTGCCAGGTCTAACTATTGAAAAAGCAGTCAG
This sequence comes from Hylia prasina, assembly GCA_013397195.1. Lineage (NCBI taxonomy): Eukaryota > Metazoa > Chordata > Aves > Passeriformes > Sylviidae > Hylia > Hylia prasina. The sequence continues at coordinate 1,163,860 of VYXD01010899.1, forward strand.
AAGTAACAGAAATTGCCATGAGAATTATTTTGGGAAAGAAACATTTGCTACTGCAGCAGGAAGGGTATGCACACTGAAGGAAAATCAGAAAACTTGACTAAGACTTGGGGAAAAAGAAATTCAACCGAATATATTCAAAATTGCATTACATACACAAGAGGCAATTGGCAGCATGAAGTCTTCCTGCATCCCAGAGATTGTTTATGGAAGAATTATACAAGAAAAATAGAGACTGAAGATGTAGGAAACGACAAAGTAAAATGATTTATGCCACAACCTTGGGGAACAACAATATTAGAAAAGCTTAATTATAACCAAACTATCTTATCTGCTAAATTAAAGAACATTAAGGACAACATAAATGGCAGATGAAATTTCACTGTGTTCCTTGTTTGGCAGAAATTTCAGTATCCTTAAATATACTCTAATTTTGTAGACAGATTTGCTTTCATTCTCTTGCCTGTGCATATACAGTCATTAATCCTCAGAGTACCTATGCACAATAATGGACTACTCAATACTTATCTTGCTACTAGGGTCAATGTATTAGGAAGTTAAAAAAAAATACTGCTACAAGTCCTCAAAATTATGTTGCACAAAAAAAAAAAAGTAATGTAACTAGAGGAATTTTCTTGGAGTGGGATTTAGGGGGAAGCAGAAAAGCATGTAAAGGATGCAACTGACTTGAATCTGTAAAATCAAACTTAAATATTAGAAAAGTTGTTGCATGAGGGGAGCCACTGCAGTCCACTGGAAAAATGTATCCCATGTTTTCCACACACCTTGCCATACCACAGTAACTTCAAGTTGTGGTCTTGCACCTCCTGCATCTTGGGCCTAAATGGCCGTTCCTACTTACATCTTCATGTCCCACCCAAAGCTTTCTTCTTAATTCCTCAGTCTCGGACTGAACGAGAATGAGATAACAGCTTACTAGATTTCTGTAAGCTACACAAAGCAGATGATTAAAAACTCCTCTAGAATATAGACTATGAAGTTAGGTCTCTTCTCTGCCTAGCCAATACATTTCAAAAAACTGCAAACCCAAATGCAAGAAGTGTCAAGGTTGACTAAAATTGTTACAATTATTCAATTGTTGGAGAAGGAAAATATCAGCACAAAGAAAGGCATCAAAAATATTTCATCATCAACTTAAAAAAAACCCCCTCAAACCTTATTTCTCACCACAAAGACCTTCAGAGTATGGCTAACTGATGAAAAATAAGTTGACAAATTAAAAACTGATGAATAGGATCCAGTCACTTCCAACTCTCAGAGTACCATTAAAGAAAAATGAAATAAACGCTGAAAAAATACTATGCTAGTATCTGTTCATATGCAGCCAGAGAAATATTAGTTAGACAATAAAAAAAGAATGAAAGAATGAATGCAATGTGGTAGGAGTGGAAGCAACTTTCCCACACGGCACTTTTTTCAGAAAGCTGTGGCTACTCTAGAGTAATAAAAAAAGTGCAGCTTCCATTCTATGCACTTTTTTCCACTCCATCTCATACAAATTCCTGTAATGTAGGCCACTAAAAAAATATGGAACCAGCTCACTACCAACAGCAGGGATCTTCTAAAGAAGTAAGGTCACCAGCTCAAGCAAGTGTTGAAAATTACCCTTAGTATTCTCACTCATCTTGAAGTGATAGGCTATTAAATTCTGTTTTCACCAACCTATTAAACAAGCTGGTCTCCTTACTGAATGACAAAAACCACAGAAAATATAGACTAAAAGGGAAGAATGTTTTCATATAATGTCAAATTGAACACTAAAATTAAAAGGTATCAGAATAGCTTTAGTCCTTCACACCATACAAAGGTTTAATTCAAGTACACTCTAAGAACTTTAATTAAAATTATCCTAAGATAGAAAAACCAGTATAATCACTCACCGCGACTTCTCACAGTCAAATGGAGGAGGTAAGATGTGGAGAGAAGAAATTCAGCTATTTAGTAAAAATCTCACAATATATTATGTCTAATAAATTGTGCTGTAGGTACATTAAAATTGACAGTAGCTCTAGGTGAGTATTTCTTTTCCATAATGAAAACATTCACACATATATATCAAAGTTTCAAGAATAATTCAAAGAGCAGTTTAACATAAGCTGTGTGATTTTAAAAAAATAAAGCTAACATGCTTATTTTAAAGAATTTTGAAACAGAAGTTAAATTTAACTAAAAAGTCACAAATAAGGTCATGATAAAAAAAATTCTACTCCTGATCTAATTTTAGTATTTTTAAGACAGACATGATATGTATTGCAGCCATGCAACAGTATCTGAATTAGTCCAAGAGAAACATTATTCAACCATTCAATACAGTTTACATCTTACTTTACAACCTTTTGTTGACACAGTTGAACTGGTAAAACCAAGTCAGAGCAATCTTAGAAGAATGCACTTTGCCCTAAAGTCATATACTGCCAACCTTTCAAGAATTGTCTGTCTTGTGTTGTTTAATGAAACTTCCATTCTTGCAACTCAGGTTCTGCCAACCTGAGCTATAGAATTGTATTTTTAAGTTTTTGGCTTCTGCAGAGATAGTTCAAAACAAACATCCAGAAGACAGAAGAGTTCTGTAACATTGTGCAAGGAGTAAACCACTCAGTCTACAAATAATTCCACATCAGCTGATCTGCATTCATGAGAAGTCCAGACGTAATGAAGCAAAACTCACTTGGATAATCTCTTACTGTTGCATTACGGCATCCTTTCCTGAGCAGTGTAACAACGTGCTAAGGTTCACTGCCCTCACCAGGCAGCCCTTACTGCTCCCACTGGACTGGCCCTAGCACCACACCAGCCTTTCACACCACAGGCTGATGCAGGAGATGCCTCCCCCCTATCCCCCTCATTTTCTGCTGGACAAGGGAGTTTGCAGCCATGAAGGGCTACAGAGTGCCAACACAAGGTCAAAAGCTGTAGCTAGGGAAAGGAGAAGGTGAGGGACCATTATTTTAACACAAAACTGCCTCTTAAGAGACTCTCACCATGTCTCATTAAACTATCCCAAGTGAAATCCAGGGACAGAACACAGTTATCTTTGTTATTTGGTATGAAGCAACCTGCTCATCTGTGTATCAGATGCCAGTATTACAGTAACAACTGTAAGCTGGGGCTTCCTCCTTCCATTTTTGTGACTGAATCTCAGGTCTTGACAGGACTGACTGGTAAAAAACAAAGAAAAAATCCTAAAAAACAACCCATCCATCCCCAAACCTGCAGTTGAACACTACAGTCCCAATATCAACAATTCAATAGAAGTTGTTCATTTAGATGAGGCCTGCAAACAAAGTTAGTGCTAAGTACCAAAAATAGAGGTTTTTTATCAGATCAAACTCCAAGCCAGCCCTGCAGAAAACCTGTTTAAAATGATGCACTAATTACAGTATCTGTTTGAACAACAGAAGTAATTTTATAACATGAAGCATCAGAACACACTGATTGTCCTAACCCCTGCTGATAAACTGCTTTAATTGTGCAGTTACAGTCAGGCAAATTAACACAGACTTTTGCTCCTACTGAGTTTCTTATGTCAGCAGTTCACAAGCAGAAAACTGGTAAAAAAAGTCAGGTTACAAAGCTGTGTTGAGGGAATAGCACCTGGTCAGGGAGAATATGGCAGCTTTCTCCACATTTAAAATCTCTGATTGAAGTTTCCACCTACAGAAACAACCGATCAATTGCTTAAGTTAACAGTCACATACTTGTTTTGATTATCAAACAAGTTTGTGCTATTTATCGAGTCTTTAATTATAAATTATTACTGCATACCAAGCCCCCACACCAAGACAATTTTGGATTGAAAAAGAGGGAGTCTTCCAGCACACATTAAACTAGCCAGTAGCTGTCAAACATTGTCAAAGGGCATTATCTAAAGCATCTTTTAAGAACTGTTCTAAAAAAATATACAAAAATCTAGTGGCATGAAACAACCTCATGTTTAAATGACACAAGAGGATTCTGTTCTCTGTCTCAAAGACCCAACATAGACTTTGTGCTCAGGAGACTTCAAACCAGGCACCAAGTTCAGATCTGCCCTGCAGTGGAAATGGTTCCTGCATGCTGGGAGCAGCACCCTGGGTGTTTCTGAAGCTGCTGCTCCACAGCAGGAGCGAGCGGAGGAGGAGGAGGTTCCACAGGAGGAGGTTCTGTCACCAGCCCAGGAACACTCCGGACAGCCTGGACAGCAGAAACTGGTCAAACATGGGGACTTTCTGTCAGTCTGGCAACAGGACTGCACCTCCCCAGAAATGCCTTATGGAGTACTTCTCTCACGTTGTGCCCATGTGAAAAATAAGGCTTGTGGAACAAGCTGTATTGTCGAGTGCTATCAAAGCCCAGGAGCCTGTTAAGACTGACATTTCACTGTTGTGGGATAAAAGTAAAAAAGTTTTGCATGCATCGGTATCCACAGGGAAACAAATGAGAATTTAGCACATGAAATGCACAGCATAAACTCAGTATCTGGATATACGGGTTAGAGAGGAATGCAATTTTTAATACTGATACTTAAAATTACTATGATGTAACAAACTTTACCCAGGCAGAGCAGAGAGACTGTTCATTTCTTTGACTTCAGGACTACAGGTAAGAGTTTTAACACTTTATTAGTATTCCTGGCATAGTAAACTTTATATGGATACAGTTACACTGATATCCAAGCGTGGTTTTGTTCCCCTACAGAAAAGGGAATAAGCAGTATGAAACATTTCCCAATACTGTGAATGATTTTTACACACTGACCACTCACTAAACAAACACCAAATTCCCTTGAAAGAAAATGAAATGCCAATAAATCCTGAATGCAAGTCTTCATGGTTCAGAGCTAGCTTTAGATGGTTTTTGAAGGGAAGTACCTCCATTTTCTGAATTGCAAGGTACAAGAGACATTTTTCAGTGCAGGCTTCAACCAACAAAACCTAATCTGTGAGAGTGGACACATTCCTCAGAGCATTCTCTAATCAGGAAATACAGGCAGTAAGTCTCTCTTAACTCATGACTCAAGTCCATTCATCATTAGTCACTAATGAAATTGACTTCAAAATAACCCACAACTGTTCTAAAATCACTTCTGCATAAATATATTTGCCTCTGACTTTATGAGCATTATTAATCAGTAAAAAGCTGATTCCACTATTCAGCTTTAGATGGAGAAAAGATGACAAAAAATAAGTGTTCTTTTATATACCTTATTATCAAGCAGCACCTATATACCATGCACACATAGCAAATTACTCAATTTACTTCAAACACTTTACAATTTTTATTTTAAAAATGATTAACAGGATGTTAAAATTACATATAATATATGTAATAGAAAACAAACCTAGAATAGCTAAGTTTTTATGAACATGAAAAGGTATCTTTTAAAGCAGAACCAACATGTCACTAATATATTTTACTATACAATACAATTAAATTTACTCTTTTAAGTACATTAAGATTCATTTGCATATCTCAGTTTTTTATTTAGGCAGTAGTCCAGCTGCATTATGTTTTAATTTACCATTTAATTTCCTTCTACCCAGGAAGAGGACTAAGGACACCAAGGTACTAGCCTTGCTAACACAAGCCTCTATTCCACCCAAAAACTTAGCAAGGTAACTAAAACTCTGCTAAAGTTCATACTGACATGCAAAACAGTCTTAATTAAACTGAAATCTGATGACCATTTTCCATCTGGGATTCTCATACTAGGAGATCTGAAAGTACTGACATCCAAAAGGACCTAATTTAATATACTCTCCAAAACAACTCAAGGCATGGCAACTTCAAGAAATTTGCTTAAAGAAAGAAGTTGCAACTCTAAGAAAATGCAATATAATTATCCAGTGGTTTGTACATGGTCCAGGAACTGAGCATCAAGATCCTAGCACTGCCTAAAGTAAAAAAGGTCACCGACATGACCAGGTGCTGTTCCAGGAGTGCCCTAATATTGGGCCACAGAAACACAGAAGGGGGTGATTCTCACTTTGCCCTCCTGCAAATCACTGCTCAGAAGGTGGGAGAAAGAACAAAGGGAGGCATCCCCAGCTCAACCATGGAGGACTTCATCAGGAGTTAGGTTCCTGTATTTTTACTTAGGACTGGAAGCTTTTTGCAGTTGTGAATGATTAAGTAAAGCATATAAATAGCACACTGAGGTGTATCCTTATTTATAGCTTCAAGCTAATCATCCTAGTTTTTAGTTTCTCCATTAATATGAAACTTTTTCTTTCATCTGTACAATGAACATAAATGGTAGAAAGCATCATAGGCCTCTCTAATTTAATGATTTGGGAACTTAGGGAAATACCTGAGCAGTGATTTCACATTTTGGAATACTTACTGTATTGTTTATAGTCAAGTGCTATCACTATTCCTCAACTGTATTTACAGGCAAAAAAACTGTCTGCTCATTGTTTTCTCAGTCTTTTAGTCTATACAGTATACTAATCCCAAATATTTCTCTGAGAATCTTTTTTTTTAATGGTTAAGAGAAAACCAAGCAAACAAACAAAAACCAACAATCTAAAACCCCAACCCCGAAACACTGTTCTTGACTCCAGTTTGGAATGCCATTTACAGCATGCTGTACTTGGAAAATTGCACTCTATGTTGCATTAGCCACTAGCACTTGGCCAAGTAAAAAAATATAAAACAAATTACACTTTTGTATTCAATGGATGACATGATCTGCTCCTATGCTAGTAGTGTAATTGTATATATTTTGGAACATTTTCTTTCCTCTTTTGAAGTACTATCATGTAACTTTCATCAACAGTAACAGCATTGTCGCATCTGTCTTTACTGAATTTCAGCCAGTTTTATTTCTCCATTCCATGTTTTATTTTCTCTGTCTTGTTCTGACTTGATTGCTGCTTTGCACAGCAAACCTGGCCAATGTATTAACATTCTCCTCAACAATAATTTCAATTCAGTGTTAAATTGATCTATTTCACAGCTAAACTCATCCTCAAACCTCTGGGCTCCTGCTCTTTTATGACAGCTCCACATATAAGTGATGTTGAACAAACTGAAAGGGTCAAGAAGTATCAAAATAAACCCCCACTTCTCTTCAGGTGCTATTCATGCTTAATGTAAACACGAATTCCAGAAACTTTCACTCATTTATGTTAAAAGCCTACAAAGCAGACAAAACTACAGTAATTCATACATATGTTTGTGAAATTTCCAATCTTTTTTATGATTAGGAATAAGTGATGGGCTTTTTTTTCCAAAGTGTATTTACAGATCTCTTAAAGAAAAGGAGGGGAAAGAAATATCAAGAGGAGAAAAAATTGTAACAGCTAAGTGACCTATTGGAAGCATCAGAATAAACAGCTGTTGATACCTTGCATTTTAATGCCAACACATCCACACTTCTACTTCCTTCCTCTCAATTTGCCTATTGCTTCCAGAGTCCACTGGCTCAGCCTTTGCCTGAAAATGCAACCACTCTGCTGTTAGCACTTCTTCAAGGAGAAGCTGCACATGCCTTTCATGTAGATAAAAATTACAAGATGTATCAAAAGGGGTTCCTCTGCGTAAATCGTAGTGAAGGTCTTAAGGCAGTATATTGAAGACAACTTTGTAAAATTGCAAAATATTCCCACCAACCCTTTGTGCTTTTTTGTTACAAAATAACTGTAAACTTTTTTGTGAGTATTTTTCTTCCCAATTTTCCCATGGTGCTAACATTTACAATAATACACCATTACTAACATTAACATCTTTTCTGAGACTATTTAGTAAGAAAAGTGAAATTTCACTAACTCCGAGGCTTTGCATAGAAGTATACAAAGATGTTGCTACAGAATATTTTAAACAGAAACTTACACTGAACACGTTAACATAACCTCAGTCTGCCAAGAAAATTAAAAAGCACCACCTCTTAGCCCACAATGTAATAGACAAGTTTCAGATACAGCATAAAACTATGCACAAATGTAAGAAAACTGAAAATTCACCCCTATTTCCTCCCCTCAAAAAATGAAGTAAAAAAGTAACAAGTTTATATTTTTTACTTTTTGTACATACAAAAATGTGACCCTGGTTTAAGAACATGAAGTTACTACTGTTTCTATAAACTGAAATGAGACTTGTAATGTAAAATAAAATTACTGCTATAGCAATATGCTGTTAGCTTTATTTTAGGACATTGTGATCTTTGGGATTTTACTGTTTGTCAAAGCAATTAAAAAAGAGACTCATGACTCAAACCAAACATACCTAGGTAGTAGTTAAGTAACTTCAGGTAATTTCCCAAGCCATAAAGAAACTGTTTTGCTCAGAGAAATGAGGAAAAAAAAAATTAAGAGCTGAAACAAACATCCAACATCACTGATTTTTTCAGAATGGTTCAGGGACAGGTTTGGGAAGGGAAACGATAGAGTACTTAATTTTAATACTTTAACCTGTGACACTCTGCCAACAGAAAAGCCCACCTTACTTGTAGGCTACAAGAATGCAGCCAAATACAGGAAAGAGGCCATGTGCAGGAAAGCAAAGCTGTTTTTTATTGCTAGGACCAGGCTGACATGGTTGTAATGCCGGAGTTTTACCTCAAAATCTGTATCCTGCAATTCTTGAAAATGGTTCTTTGTGATTTGGATGTGTAACTGAACAATAACCAAGTTTTGACAAGAGCAGGCAGAGTCAGACAGGAAAAAGCAGGGCGAGTGGGAGGGATGTAATCAATGTTAGAACAGCTCTCATAGATAAACTCAAGTGCTTTGTGGAATCCTGACCTTAGCGAATAACAGTGTATCATGTACTTATATGATAATACCTAGTATTTCTGTTATTTCCCCTTTCTAATTTCAATTCTTGGGATGACTCTTCATTGGAGATTTCCTCAAAGATGTACTCCTGCTTCCTCTATGTGTGCCAAGATAACAAGAAGACTCAAGTACTAAGGCAGCTAAATGCTACCCTGTACATTTGGATTAAAAGTGCCTTTTATGCCAAAAAGAAAGCAGAATGCTAAACATAAACCAACTTTTCCACAAGTGGTTGCTTAAATGAATATTGACAACTTTAGACACAATGTCTGTGCTTAACACTAGTCTTGCATAGTCACTTCAGAGAAGGAACGTGTCCAAATCCCCGGACAGAACTATTCTGAGTTTTCTTGTATAAGAAGGGTTTTCCCCACAGATTTCAGTTTAACACAGCTGCAGAAGTAACTGCCTATTCCCACAAGAGAAGTGGATCCATTTCTCTCTCCTTCCCTCTTTTTTGTACCAGCAGCAGCTCTTGCTGGGGCCTTCCAGAGCCACTTAACACAGCAGCAAACAACCGCTGTCAGATGAGGTTGTGCCTGTTTAGCAAGCTGAACTGGCTCAGGGACGCATTCCACAAGCTGAAGGCTGAGCACAAAGGAGGGCACAGCACAGGCAGCTCTCCCTCTGCAGGGAGCTGCCAGCTGTCAGTCACACCTCTGGCAGGACACATGGCAGCCCAGCCGCTCCCAAAGGGTGAGGGTGGGGAGCCCTTCGCTCTGACTGCCCAGGGGACACATTGGCATTTGTAAGAGCCACCTAGGCCAAATGTAATCTTACCTCAATACATGAATTACTATTAACAGTTAACTATTCTGAAAACTCAGTTTCCATTCCGAGTTAGGCCTGCAAGAGCAATCATCTTCCTTCCACTTCAAATGCTACATCTCAGTTTACCTGGGAAACCCGCACACTATGTCCCATGTATTTAAGCAAGGCTGTGTCAGAAAAAAACCCTGTCATTCACAGCAGAGTGATTAACTCTAAAATAAAGTTCACTTAGACATAAAGGTTTGGAATCTTCTTTAAAATGTGTAATTCCATGGGAGATATTATGCAAATTAAATAAACTCACTTATATTTTAGAAATAAGTGAAATTTTCTTACAAAGAACCGAGAAAAATTAAATTTGCCACTGAGTACACAACTGACAAGCACTGGCTAACCAACTAGAGTCCTTGAAAGAATTCAGAACTCCTGTCTCAATCTCAGCACACAAGTTTTCCCTGTATTTAAGACTGAAACCTTGCACACAGTCTGTAATTACAGATTTATTGCAGCAGTTGCCTCAAATCCTTGCTACAATTACATGGGATTTGACACAACCAAGCTACCACCTAGATAACTCAAAGTATGACCACTGTTCCAAACCTTCTTTACGACCAATTTCATGCAACTACTCTGTTGAGTATAATGATTACAGAAAGAGGAGTACTCCAGCACATCACACGTTCTCAAGGCTGGATTAAAATGTAATAATACAGTTAAAGATTGTATAGCTGAGTGCCAGCTTGGCACTGGTATTAAATGGCTTTTGAGAATACCACTGATAATATATTAGGGAAATCCTTCGTGCAGCACAGAAATGATGCATGTTCAGTATCCCCCTTCATTGCTCAGACAGCATTAACCCAGTGATTTTAAAAAATCAACCACAAAAAAAGCCAAACACAATCACAAAAAAAACCAAAACACCCCAAAACCAAAAAAAAAACCCAAAAAAAAACAAAAAAAAACCCAAAACCACAAAATCCCAAAGCAAACAAAAATTAAACTAACCCTCCAATAAACCAACACCACCACCACAAAAAAAAAAAAAAAAACAGAAAAACCACAACAACAAAAAAACAACAACAACAACAACAAAAACCAACACACCTAAACAAAGAAAGAAAGAAGCAAGCTAGTGCATAGCAATATGACTTCAACATTGCACAGAGAGTTCCCTGGCCCTTCAATCAATCTGTCCTTATGGTCTGGGTTTGGAAGTCTTCATTCACTATGTACACTTAATGAGCTGAAAACCACAAATATTTTAGTTCATTTAAAATACTGTACACTAGCATCAGCTCTTTATATAGCACCTGTGCAGCACATTTAAAATTAAACCTTTGTGAAATTAATGAAATAAATAATTTCTGTAAAGGAGCACTAATGAAAATTATGTCCACTTTTTAAACTGGAAAACAACATTTAATAAACCTCATGCTCATTACATAAGCACAAAACAAATATAAGTTAATAATTTTGATTCAACATCAAATATCACAATATTTACATGTATACTGGTTTCAGGAGAGAATGTCTAGATGCACATCCTTCAAGATCCCATTCAATTAGCCCTACAACTGCTGTGTAGGAGACCTCATCATCCTTCCAAAAAGACACCTGATTTCACTAAAACTTTTTGAATCCCACAAGTTCTGGTAAAATGTACAAAAACTTCCACCAAAGGAATGTAATTTTCTAAAACACTCATTAAATAATGCATTTGCTGACATCTTCACTTTGAGTAAAGCATCATTTTGAGTAAAACTGAGTATGAAAACTAAGATCTAAAACTAACCAAATTATCACAGCTCCATTGCAAGTTACCGTAATATGTAGAATTAAGGTTTATTATGAAAAATTTCAAGTTCTGTTTTTTTTAACACATTGCCCCAGCTATCAAAGATATTAATGCAGAGAAAAATACCATTCATAAATACAGGACAGATTAAAAGAGGTAAACAGCATGTCATTACAGTATGAAGCCACAGAAGCAAAGTAAATCCTTGATGTGCTATCCAATTCACTATTTTAAAATGAGCAACTTTTAAACAAATTCCAGTACATTATCAGAAACATGCACAAAGTTATTAAAAAAATTAAGTGCTTCTGTTCTTCAAAAGACAAGTTCCAAGCTTCTTTCATTACAATACTCTTATATAAGTTTTCAGATTGTTTCAGATTTTTGTGGGGGCTTATCTGCCCCCACAAAAAATCAAATGGAAGTTTTACAATTTAACTTAATATACTTCTGAATTACAAAAGTTGAAAGAGGCAAGACTGGGTAGAAAAGATCATTATGTGGAAGCTTTTCTTACATTCTACAATGGTTTCATCTACTTTAGAAAATAAGACAGCATTGTACATGAATTGAGGACAAAAATAATTACACACTTTGCTCACATCCTCAAGAGACAGGTAGAAGAAAGGTCAGTTTCTTCATTCTAAATGTTTCCTCTTCTTCAGAAAAGCACAAGCATTACAGCTTTTTTCAAAATGCATTTCCAAGAGATGACAAGGATTTACTGCCAACTGACAGGTCCTGACCTCCCACCTCCTTTTCCCCATCCTCTTCCTTCTCAAACTGGCACAGGTATTAATTTGGCTCAATACAGCTTATTAACTAGCATTTTTTTCTTTATGCCCACTGAACTATTCTCTCACATTAGCTGACCAAAATCTAGCTTCTTTGCTGTTCCCACTGTAACCTTCTAACATGGACCAGAATATTTGTTCCCACCTCCCAAAGCAGAAGTTAAACAAAACTTGTCCAAACGTGTAATCCTGTGTTCTTATGCAATGATGCAAACTGTCTGCTTTTATTCATAAAAAAGAATAGGAAGGTCCAAAAAAACATCAGTGGAACAGATGGATAGTTCTCTCCTGTACCCCTAGCACAGCCCTCAAGATGATGTGATGCCATCAGGAGAAACTCAGTGTGAGTTTTCAGAAATGGCCCTAGCACAAAAACAGTTACAGGTTTCCTACCAGTACATAAGAGATTGCTCAGCTGTCCACAGTGAGAAGGCCAAAGAGCTGATTTGAACACCAGCAGCTCGAGGTAAGAAATAATCAACACTTTTTTTAATTTTTCTAAAGAAAATCACTTATGACCCACCCAGCAAATTTTCATTTTGTAGATCAGTTCGAAAGAAAAAAACTTCAACAACTGTTATCACAAAAACCTTTCTAATATTAGAGCTACCTATTTTTACACCAATTGGGTATTGCAACTGTGTGTAACTGATGTGAAACCTGTCAATAATCAATAAAAGCTTAAATATATTCTTCCTCACATAGAATCACACAACGCAAATTTAGGAAAGGGGGAGAAGCTGAGGCTCTTTTTCAACCAGTCTCCTCAAATAACAGGTGATTTGCAAAAAGTTACTGGAATGTTTACAAGAAGTAAAACATTTACTTGCCTCTACCTCCAAAATTGCTGCATCATGGCTGTCTCTGCTCTTAAAGGAGACCTGAAAAGCAAAAAAAAATTGGGCTTGTGCCCTATTTTGCTTCTTTAAGATGTTCGAGAGGCATGAAGAGCTGGAATTAGGGCTTTTTTTTGCCCTGTGATTATTCCTTCTTGTTTACACTTGAGACTGAAATTTCAAGAAGCCATAATATAAGACAACCTAGTAAAGGAAAAACAATGCAAGAATCAACAGAAACTAAGTCACAAAAGAAAGAACAAACTTTTTTTTTTCCCTCTTACTCCTACTTCTTCAAGTTCTCCTCCATTTGAGTGATGAGTAACACAAACCCCTTTTATGGAGTTAAGCATTCTTGTGCTACCACTATTTGTGATTTGCACACAAATTTATGTTTTAATATTGTGCATGCTAAAGAAAAAGAAAAGGGGAAAAAAACCCAGAAATTTGACTGATAAAAAACAACTGGGGAAAAAACAGGTCTTTTTCAGAGACTCCTTATGGTTCAAATTAAGAAGATCAGTAAAAAAAAAATTATTAGAAGTTCTCTGCAAATGGAAAAGAGTGAAAAATCCATGAACTGGCTAACTACAAAAGGGAGACAAACATGACTTGCTCTTCCACTACTAATATAGCCCATAAGTCATTTCCTGTGTCTGCTGTAGTGACGCAGTTATCAGAACAGAAAAGCTGCTGCAATGTATTTTTTAAAAATTAGCATATTTCATCTTATAACACTACTAAAATAAAATTAAAATTTATACTAGATGCAAATGAGCAAAGGGTATACTTTATTTTACAAATGCCTATTACTGCTGGGGCAACTAGAATAGCTCATTAGTATCTTAAGTGAGATGAGATGGCACCATGTATTTCCACTCAAAAAATTATTCAAAGCCCCTTCCTATTCCTTCCACCCACAGTTCAACTATGTAATTACCATATACAAAAAAGGAAAGTCTAATTATTTTTTTGTAAAAAGGGAAATTTAAAATGCTGCTTATAAAAAACATGCCATCATCAAGAAAAATAAAAGCAGGATGCCTAAAAATAAGGAAAATATATCCAAAGTACATCCTTAGAAAACTATTTAAGATAACAAATTCTCATAAATTATGTATTATTCAAAAAATACATTCAACCAGTACAGGGTTGTAGTCAATATTTTAAGCCAAATCAGTGAACTGGCTGAAGGTCCTCATTACACACAAGGAACGTGATCTTCCTGAAATGCTAAACCAACATTAGACAGGCCAAAGACCTGAGCATCTTTACCACAGGTCTGTTACTCAACTCAGCTCTCTATTTTCAACAATTATAGTGTTACTTCTCCAGTTGCAACACGCAAAAGGCACCAATTCACATACTGGCACTTCACTGAATGCTCCAGTGGCATAATTCAAAAGGAGTTATTCGGTTGGTGGGTTTTGGGATAGTTGGTTTGTGTTTGGGGTTTTTTCGGTATATTTTGCTTTTATGGTTTCTTGGTTGGTAGAGAGGGCATGTTTGGTAGGGGTTTCCTTCCCCCCCACATATGAATTATAAACCAAGACTAGAACTAAATAAAACCAGGAAAAAAGCAACAAATTTCATGTTTCTTTAAAATATTGGGAAAAAATCTTTAAAAATTAACCACAAGAAAATGATGTTTCATTTAGTAGTGACTTAAAGGTCTATAAAGAAGCAACTTTCAAGATCACACAAAAAACTGTTTCAAAGCTATGAAGAAAACAAAAATCACATAATTACGGTTTTTTTCTCCTTTCTGTTGAACAAGAATTATTTTCATCAAAGACGTCTTACTTTTCTGGGTGAAATATATGGTCACACAGCAAGCTAGAAGTTAAAGTGAAAATATTTTAATGCAGACACTCATGTATCTCATATGATGGAATGTGAAGGTGAAGTTTAACTTTGCAGGTTGAGTCTATTTAACAACCAGCTGTCACTGAAAATAGCAGCCCTGACTCTGCTACTTCCACTGAGCTGCCCCTGCTGCTTAGACAATTGTGCAGGGGCCAATTTAGGAAACTCACAAACTCAATCGACTCCTGAGGATGCACATGAAGCAGTGGGAACAGATGTCCTAAGGCCTTGAATGGGAACTGCCCATCAGATCACTCTAAACATAGTGCCATACCTCTCACAGAAAACCTAAAATAATTTGCAATAGAGAGAAGATTTTGCCCTCTGAGGACTACTAATATGATTAGAGTTCAGGCATTACTCTGCTTAAGAGTGTGTGAGCCTCTTCAATCCTACATAATTTGACACAAATTTAAGTAAAGACACTTTGAATTAAATTCTAATTTAAGGATATCTGTGGTTACTTCAATATCCATTATACCACCTTCCTAAGGAAAAGTGTATTTATATAGCGTAGAATTCACTTCAGATTAACAAATATGTGAATGAGACAAACATATTACTTTTTTTTAAATTATGTTTTTCATACCCTTTTTACTATGCAACACATGGTACATATGCAAGTACTTATCTCCACACCTCTTCTGCCTATGCAATCACTTCGTACAAAGTATTAAATCCCATTTAAATGTTATGGAACAGAAGTGCTGACTGACTTTGGGGGAAAAAAAATCTAAGTAATCAAGTAAAATCAAGTAAAAATCAAAGTACCTCAACTATCAGTTTTAATCTTCTGCTGTAGTTTACAAGTAATACTTAGACCTTATACTCAAACTTGTTGCAAAACCATATGGTCTCACAGGGAAAGACACCTTCACAAAAAAAGTGCTTGCCTAAGTCAGAAAAATCATCAATGAAAGCTGTTGATAGGAATTTTTTCCTCTGTTAGTGAAGCAAATTTTAATTATTCAACAAACTACTATACTACTCAACAAAAGTAAAACTGAAGTTTCCAATGCAAGCCATGCTTAGCTAAGCATACACAGGGCAACCTCCATATCCTCCCTGTTCTGCCCCCAACCCTTAGCCTGCAGGCAGAGTTAATATGACTTATTCCACTTTTGTAGGATGTCACATTCTTGTGATGGGGACAAAAAGGTGGAAACCATCTGCACTAAAACTTTATTCAGTGACTTGGTACATAACATACAATTATTTAGCACACCAACACTCAAGCTTCAGAAGGCAAGGAAGGTGTACACTGCAGCTGTAGTGAATGCAAAGTAAAAAGTAGGCACAGCTCATCATCTATGAAAAGGAAGGTCAACACCATGAAATACACAGACAAATCAATGGATGAAGAAAGAAAATCACGTTCAAAAAAACATGAGGTGTCTCAAAGCAAGACAGGATGATTTTATTTGAGCACTTAAATACATATAAGCTCTTTTAATAGCTTGCTCTAACATGACACAACATGCAGGATAACATACCTATTGGAGTTTTAAAACATTGCCCCATTTTAGGCAGGAGATGTTACTTCATTACTCTGAAGATACCAACAAATAACCTCTTAAATATGATGATGAAGCAGTACACAATAACGCCACAAATATTCAAAAACACAGGTATGCAACAGTTTTTCTAATATACTTGTATAAGAAAAGGCACTAAGAAAATAAAGAGAAAGTTTGCACTGCATAAGTTTACCTAGAGTCCAAAGAGCAGCTGTGTTACCTCTGAATAAGCACATAACACCTGAAACTCCAGGTACAGAAACTATTACTACAAAACTCTATGCTGAGCTTTTCATTTTGTACATTTCAAATGTTTCCCTTACATATGTGAATAAGCTTGGGGATTTTTTTGTGGTACGTCAACAATCACACATGGTCCCAGGACACTGAATTCCATGCATTCTGCAAGTTCTGTATGTCCCAATGTTTACCCCATCCTCAAGTAATTACATGGCTCTTAACACTATTAACCACTGTAAAAGCTGGTATGAAGAGCTGAGTGAACAGACTAGAATTCAAATATCTAGTTTGATATATGAAAAATCTCAGCTGCAGAAAGCAAGAAACTGTTTATCATCATATAAAATGCACTTGCAAAAATCACAGATAAATAAACATCTATGAATATGATTAGAAAACCCCTTTTTCTACTATTGTCACAATTTTGTGGAGACTGAAACTTGTTCTCAGTGTCCTCCTGATCCCTCAGGCCTAATTTTGTTCATCTCAAACTTGCTGCATTTCCTGTTGGCTGTGGTGCCTCACTTCCTTTTTAATAACTCTCTTGCAGAGTCTCAAATTGGTTGCATAGGTGAGCATACTTTACTTCTTTTTCTGACCAGAAAAAAAACAAAAAAAACCCAAAAAACAAAAAGTCCCCCAAAATCTAGCTTCTTTAAACTGTGTTTAGTTTTTTTAATTTAAGGCCAGTAACAAGACACAAAAAAAAGACCTGTTCACTAATCATTTAAAACTTGTTGCTGAATACTACTCAGGATTAATGGCAATTGGCTGTTACAGAAATGTCACATGATATGACCATAGCAACAGCACTTAATGTAACAAAAAACAAAAACAACAAACAAACAAACCCCCCCAAAAATATATATTTTTATTCTATGATTAAAACTTTAGTTCTCCAAGATTACATGCAGACAAACCATACTGGAGTATCAAAATTTTAGCTGGATCCTTACCAGTAAGCTGTTTTCATTTTAGCATATAGGAATGTACGAAGTCCATGATGCACAAAACCAGATACAGAGGAAAAAACCCCAAACACATAAAATGCAATTTGATTACAGAACTGTTATCTACTCCAGCAGCATAGACACACACACACACAAACACACTATACATAAATACGTATAGGTACAACGAAGGTTTTTATGACCTGTGTAAGATTTTGTTAAATTAGATGGTACATTATACTACACTGAAATTTTATTCTATACATCCTAGCCATTATACCTCTTTTTATACTTAAGCTTAACTCCAAGTAATTTTTTCCCAATTTTGGAGACTTTGACCAGAAGGAATAGTCAGGATGATTTAATCTGGCCTTCAATATATCATAGGCCATTATTTTTCAATAGAAAAAGAACTGTTCTGACAGTAATCATTAAAAATTGGTTTAGAGTGTATCCAAGGTCATCATAACTTGACTCAGCTACTACATAGAATTAAAGTTTCTAGATGGATTCTTCACATTTTCTCTGAGAGAAATCTCTATCACTCAAAATCTGATTTAAAGAAAATTCTTAGCTTTGAGGCACAGATATACCAAGGGCTACCCTTACTTTCTTTCACAGTAAATTCTGACATTTTTTACCTTAACCTCATTCTCAACTCCCCAAATGGCTAAAAAAATGGACAAAAGGGATAAAGAACATCAATATCATTGCTATCTACTTTTAAAAAGTCTTAGGTAATTGTGCTCAGACTGACCTCACTAGAGCAAGTACTTCAAATACCAGACGTACCAAGTACACTGTTATGCAGCCAAAACTGGAAGTACAGACGTGAGACATACTCTATAGGTTCCAACCATAAACAAAATATAGTTCATATTTTCAGTTTTTTAGTTGTTGATTCTACATAAGCAGGATCTGAGCCTGCAGGAAATTATGATTCATTGCGTACCTCTACAATAAAACCAAGTTTTATGACATGCTTTCAGCAGGGCTGTTTTCATCAGAAAGAAAAAAGCATGTTTAGCAGGTGAATATATATTTCAAATGACAAGTACCATCAACTCAGATTACAGGGGGAGACAGAGGGTCTGAATTTTCCTCAGTGGTACATAAACCCTGTCAACAGGATGCTTAACAGTGTTCTTCTGGATGACTATGTGGAGAGCTGCAAGCTCGCAGCTTCTAGATTTTTCATGTTTTAAAGCTTAGTGTAGAAGAAAGTTAAACTTTTTTTTTTTTCAGAGTTACCAAGATAGTGAGATTTTCCTATTTGACAAAGTGTATAACATAACACAGTCATTTCTGTCCAACTTTTAAATTAAATTTGTGAAAAACTGTCCATGGGGTGAGTGCAGAAAACGACAACATTTGTGCATTGTAGCTGGCATTTCTCAAATGGGAAAATCCCCTCAAAATCTTAGACTGGAAAAGAGAACTCCCATTCAGTCTTAGACTTAAGAACCTCACTCTGGAGCACAATCAGACACACAGCAATTCCTCCAAAGAGGGACTGGAAGTCCTACAAGAATAATAAAGAACATAAAGGGAAAGCATGCTCGTGCAAAAAGGGTCCAGGAAAGGGAATTCTTTTCCACATCTTGACACAGCATAAATTTCAACACAGAGATTTTCCTCTCTTCAAGAAGATCTGCACATAGAGATTATGTGAAAATATAGTAAATTACTATCTATTCAAAATTGGGTATTACAACGTTATTTTAAAATTTTGTATATGGAAATAAATTTCTCTAAAAGTGTATACAAGAAAGAGTTCCCCAAAATTGTAACTGAACTACATAACAGAGAAAATCCCCAAAAAATGCTACCAATTTTTTTGATGTGAGCGAAGTCAATGAAACATAATCAGAGCAATTAAGCAGAAAAAATGTGACAGCCTTGCTGCATTTTCTTTACAGGCAACAAAAAGTACAGTATGTTCATTTAAGACTATTCATTCTGGAAGAACACAGTCCTTGACTTTATTTGAGGCTGGGAATTCATACTGAATGCATGATAGTCTGAGGAAACCTTAACAGAATGGCTTTGGGACTACAAAAACTGTCTGTGACTTGACAGTGTGGGCTGCAGTACTCGCCTACGAAGTGAAATGACCACTCAATGTCTGAGCAGAGGAAGCCATCGAATCACTGCAGAACCTAATCCTAAATGGATGAGCTAACACAGTTACACTAACACTCTGCTGCAGCACTGCCGTGCCATGAAGTAAGTCTACTGATCTGAATGCATGTCAAACTCACATTTCATGGTTTTTTGGTTTTTTTTGGTTTGGGTTTTTTTTTTTTCAGTGCAGAAAAAAGAAAACTGGAAAAAACTGTTAAAGATACAGAGATAATTGCATTTCAAAATGCCAGATCATAAAACACCGTATCAAGTTCTTATTTAATGCTTATCTCTGTTTACTTGGCATGAAAGGGCAATTATGTGGTGAGCAGGAACAAATCTACGTTTATTGACTTTATGGATTACCTACAGAAAACGTAACCAATAATCATGTAACAACTCATTATTAAATACAATAATTTAAGGAAATTTATCAGTTAATATACCCAGAAGAACATTTACTTTAAAAGAAAAGCAGACTACTTAAAAAACATGCCAGTTATTTATGATCTAGGATGGGCTTTCTAGTTTTCTTTCTGCAAACCATGACCAATCCACACAATTGCAACTTTACTTTTTCTAAGCCTAATTTTTCACAGCACTTTGCCTGCATCCTGTGATATTACAATGTTCCAATACAAAACAAAATCTAGCTTTCTGCTCTTTAACGATGACACTATGCCTAGGTTTTCAACAAAACAAGAAAATGTTTCAAGTTTCCACACCTTACAAATTCTTTTAAGAAACTGTTTTATCTGTCATGATTGTTTGTTTGTTTGTGTATGGTTACCTCTAAGACCAGTCATTACTGCCAGCCATTCAGTATGCGCAATATGCCTTCTGAGCAAACTTTATTAATTGTGCCTAATTACTGCAGGCAACCACTCTTACTCTGCATGTGACCTCTATTTACCTAATAGTTGAAGCTCTGAAGTTCTACTTGAATTGCCATGCACTGCCATATCCACTGAGCTCCTCAAAAGAATTTCGTGTATACCCTTTAAAGTTGCTACAGTAATTACTCCTTTTCACTTACTGTTTCACATTTTTGGCCAAATTAGTCTAGCATCAAACATTTGGCTTTCACTCCAGAATAAAGCTGTTCAAGCTTGCTGAACACAGACCTTGCAAATTTCATAAGGAAAGCAACCAACCCATTTCTTAATTTCTCTGGATGAATGAAATAAAAAAACATTAAAGTGTTCCTGTAACAATTTTATAGCCTTTCTTAATGCCTACTGATGTAGTTTGTATATTTTCACTGCTAGAATATTCTTCAGCATTGGTAGCGGAAATAAACAAAGACTACAAAATCTTTCATGTTATTTTCTTTGCTTTCTCATCCTTGTTATTTCTGTTCAGATATGAAAAAAATAGCTGCTACTTAGGGAAGTCCATCTCAGACTGCCTTAGGAAACATGCTTCACATACTTGGAATAGAAAAACTCAGTCAAAAACTTTAATGTAAAAAAAAATAAAAATCTGCCAAGTAAGAGTAAGATGGAGGGTGCCATGTCATGATACAATAGATTTTCAAAAGCACTGAAATAACGACCTATGGCAACAGATGCTTCACACGGAAGAATGAGAAGGAATAGGAGCAAGCATCTTCCAAATTTGCAACTCTAACACTGCAGTTGAGGTTTCTTCTTTCTGTTTCTACTACAGCCACTGTTATTAAACAGCAGGATTCAAGAGTCACAAAGATTGAAAAAAATAAATAAAATTACCAAAGCTCACCACACACTACTACACCAAAGAAAATCAAAACTCGTCACTAGGTTCATGAAAAAACCAAAGCTGCCTCTGAAGAGATGGAAATATCCCATTAATTTTCTTCACCTCACATCTTCTCCACTAGATAAATGAAGGCATTATCATTGTTTAATACAAGTTTTAATTGAGTACTGTCACTGGTGGGAAGAAAAGTGTGGAACCACTACTTTCCATATCAAACAAAGCAGGTAATTAACAGCTACTCTGGCACAATCCCTTATCACCAAAATACACAACACTGTTAAGTTCTCTCAATGCGAATGCTTTGCTTCAACAAAGGAAAGCTGATGTTTCAGGGTCACATTCACTCCTTTAATACACAGGCATAAATTCACTGCTCAGTCAGACACCTATAATTAAACACAAGAAGAATATAATTCTAATATTCAGACAGGCTTGTATACGAGTGGGGTATCTCCTCCTTTAAAGATGATTGCCTTTCATTTTTTTAGTTTCAAGCAGCTACAGTTCACTTAGTTTTGATTACATAGCAATTAGATATGCAAATACAAGACATCTAAAAAAAAGCTTTTTCAAATGTCAGATTGTAAGCAATCAAGCTTATTCTTTTCTCCTGTACACACAAGCTATTCATTAAATAGCTATTGTCTTAAAAACATTCCAACAGATTGCATTTATCAGTGTTGTAGAAGCAATGGGAGTGCACATTACTCAGAATACCACTCATCAGGGAGCGAAATCGAACTTACAATTACTTTAATATATTCATGATCATGTTTAACTAAGGTGAAAGGAAGTCTTCTTTGGGCATTTTCCCCACCATTATTGTTATCAATACTGAAACTCACTGCATCATCAAATTAACCAAAACTTGTTTGTTTATATATTTAGTGACAAAAGTGTTATTAATAAATGTCACGGCTAAAACCACTGAATTGTGAATAATATTTTTTCATCCTATATAGAAAATCAATTCCAAATTATTACAAATTATTTTTTCCTTGTATCTTACAAACATGCTCATATAAAGGAAGTCACTATGAAATGATGTGATTAGCATAGTTTCGGCGGGAACAGCTATTCTGATACCTGTTCTTTTTCTCCCTGAAGGCCCACAGATAAACACAGAACTTCCCATGCATCTAGACCACAAATCTAGGCCAAATCTAGACACATTTCACTTGGAAGCAGTCCACAGCTTGAGATCCACTGATCCCTGGTTAAAATGGTGGGAAAGGACATTTGGCAGCAGCTCTGAAGAGATCAGGAAAGAGCAACTACTGCAGAACTGTATGGACTGGTCTGTAAAATATTCTCACCCACAGCTATGGACAACCACGGACAGTTTGAAAACTTGCTCTTGCAAAACTCTGAAACAAAAGAATAAAATGGGATAGGGGCAGGGGGTGGTCAGTTGTTTCTTTAAAAGATCACAAAATCACCTCCAAGCTAACAGGAGGGGAAAAAAGATCTCTAAAGCAAGCCCATGTGTTCAGTGACTCAGCTGTGCAGAAATGTACACTAACAGAGGAAGCTGAAACATTTCTTTCCTCAGGCTGAGCTTTCAAGCTAGTTAACTGAAGTAAATAAAATGATTTCCTTGCTGTTTCCATGATCACCAACCACCTTTCAAGATGTCTCTCACAGGAGCACAGATCCTTTTTCAAGGTCAGGAGAGCAGCAAAAATTACGAGATGCCGGATTCATAGGTCTGTTTAAAAACCTGAAAAAAATCCGTTTAGTTCTGCAGCCCAGCTGTAGGCCCCAAAACGTTCTGCAAAGTCAGATGGAAGAAAAAGTTGGAAAGGCTTTTTACAAGAACTGACATTTATGAGCTATCAGATGAATATATAGGTGACAAATTGACATTTTTGAGGGTGTTCAAATTTCCTTATTTTTTTTCTTCCTTCCCTTTAAACACTCAATATGATTTTCTCTTCCTCTCCCCTTGCAATACAGGACCCTTATTTAACCAGCCAGTAAGGTAAAACTCATTGCCTGTCAGCTTGCTGCTGTTGCCCATGCAATGTTTATATTCTTTCTGTTGCTCCTTCCCTAAGGGTCACTATAAACAACTGAGCAGCAAACATAACCTGTGTATTTGAACTCCTACCCACTACAGCCTAACATAAAAAAGGATACAGCTGACAGGGAAACCTGAATTAATTCCCTCCAAATGGTGCCCCTGCTAACACTCCCTCATCTATCACATGGTTCTCCAAGAAGACACTGGGAAAATCCTGTATTGACTACTGTGAAATACCAGAATTCAAAAAGCATTCTCAAAATGCCATATTCCTGCCAATTTCTGCATCTGGCAAGATTGGTGATATAGCACTGTCCAATCAAATTTACAATACTCAATACTCCGACTTGCAGAAACAGCCAGTTGCAAGTGAGTTTAACAGGAACACAAGTAATATGCCAAGTATGAATTACTTAAAATCATTACACCGTATTCCACCTGGTAGGTTCTTCTACTCTGAGTCATGAAGCATATATTTGACCGCAAGTAAAAGGTCTGAAGCCTGCAATGACCAAATCAGACTTCCTTAAGAGAGCCGAAACACAATCAATAGTGAATGTGTTTTCCTCTTCAAAATGTTTCTGCAGGAGTATATAGATAAGAAGGTAAAATCTTCTATATATCCGATTTTCTTAGAAATGGAGAACTGTGGGGGTTTTTTGTTTGTTTGCTTTTAGGACGGTTAATTTTATTACCAAATGAACTATTCCAAAAAGGTACATTACAAGCTAAATTGAACTTAGCATTTGAAAGGCTGCATACTGAAAAACTCCACTAGTCAGGCTCCAAAAACCAATTTTGGTATTTCCAATACTCTTGTGTCCTCACTGCATACTAATTTCCAGAGTAGCTTCAGTAGTTCAAACCACATCACTTTAAAATTTATCACTTATTTTCATTCATAATACAGCTTATCTTAAGACCTTTTTCTGATTCTTGCTGTTGTGAGTCAATGAGAGCTAACAGATTTAAGTTCGAGGTCTTTTTGTCAGTCAAAATTTAAGTGAGTATTCAATTCCAGCATTGCCAACTTGAAACATATGAGTATGTCACAGCCACCTCAAAGACTGCTTGGTCATCTATGGATCACTTACTTACAAATCGAAAATGACTACAACATATTTTATCAACAATTTTATCAAATTCAGAAAAATCTGAATTTCTCTCTGTAAAATTTAATTTTAAATCTAAAATATGTCAAATACTAGCTTTTAGTTCTTGAAACTATGTATCAGTAATAGTACATTTCACAAGTTCAGCAAGCCAGTTAAAATATCTGCCAAGTCCTCCAGCAGCCTAAATATTTAAATTCCCTTGAATATATATGGTTGTAAATACAGGAACATTTGAAATCAATAGCTCAAGAATCTTAAGTGGCTCCGAAATAATTCCATCAAGTGGAACAATTGAAACAGTCAGGTTCTTCAGGTGGATTCAGTCAGCTAAACATGGTTTTCAATTCTTTATCACTCTGATTGCCACAGAACCATTAATTGTTTTCTCTGTGGCTGCAGGACTGAACAGCCCAGATAAACATTTATAAAAAATACTCCAAAGAGCCGACAAGAAGTGGCAGAGCTGTTATTAATTATGTTATGGGTCCCATCTTTCTGAAAACTATTCCTTTCTTACTCAAGAGAAACAGGCAATTGCTAAAGTTCACAGTAGCTTTACCACAGAATGGACCCAGTCCTGTCACCACTTCACTATCACAGTGTTAAAAAAAATCCAACAAAGAAATCATCATAATACCAATATCAAATCAATATTGAAGAAAATAATTTCAAAAAAACCTCCTCCACATAGTTAAATAACCCTGTACTAGAATATCCAACTCCATGAAAAACTGACCTTGCCGGAAACAATCCTATCAACCTTGTGCCACAGCACCTGATCACAGAACACTACAGAAAGATTAGAAAGAAAGTAACATTACATCAGATTTAGCAGGAAAAAAAATTAATAATTTACATAAGTATTTACATCCAAACATTTAAATTATATGCACTCACTGCCCACATGCCAGATAAAGGCACTCAATTAACAGCCTGTTCTTTGCTCTTTAAGAAAAATCCCTTCCATTTGTGCATGCAAAAATACCACTAGCACACTTGTAGAATGATGCATAAAAGAAAGGACAGTTTGGTTCATAATTACATTGCCTATTTTTAGTGGTGTCAGGAATCAAAAAGGTTTCAGGAATTCTAGTTGAGATACAAATTAATCTTAACCTTTTATTTCTACGCATTTCTCATGTCACACTCACAACTTACCTACAGAAATCTCTAGCCAAGTGTGAGAACAACTTTGCTATCTACTCTCCACACCTCTTCAAAACCTACTGCATCCAGAGTCCAAGCTCAAGTAACTTCAAGGCAAACAAACTGGTGAATCTGCATTATCACCCTGACTCTCAGAAAATAATTTTCTTCATACATTTTTGCTGTTGGATTTTTTTCCTCCCATTCAGGTAGTCTTATGCATGTTAAAAAATTTCAACTGTTAGTTAGTAGCACGAAAAGTGCGTCATCATTTCCTTTTACCCTGTGTAATCTTCCTTGCCTACATTACTCAGATTCCCCAGTTACAACTCTGTTTAAACACCAGTCTTTATATCATTTGCTACCATAATGCAAATATATAAAGTGTTGCTAGAAACCAAAACACAGTTTAGTGAGCTTTCATGTAATCTAAATGTATTTTCAGACAATGAATAAAGCACTATATAAATTAACCTTCCTTTTATTATAATAATTTATAAAGCACGTGATCAATAAGAAGGAGGTACTCAAAGACCAAGACTGAAGAAGACAGCCAGATTTTTAGAGAGAACTAAGAGGAACTTTATGTCAAATCAAGAAAAATTAATGTAATTTATGAAACAAAGGAGAAATTCATGAAAGACAGAGGGGGGGAAAAAAACCCCAAACAAACAAAAAAACCCCAGAAAAGTTGACCTAGGTTCCAAGTAGCAGAAACATTAGGAAGAGGAAGAAGAGAGGAAAGGCGGGAGACTCAGGCTCCTCAGGGAAGTGGTCAAGCCTGACAGAGTGTTTGGACAATACTCCTGGACACATGGTGTGATTCTTGGGGTGTCCTGTGCAAGGCAAGGCTAGGACAATGATCCTGAAAGGTCCCTTCCAAATCAGTATACTCTATGATTCTATGTAACACTCAATAAGAAAAAAAAATATTCCTGTAGCTTTGGCTGTGAAAATGTAACTGCTCCATAAATTATTTTAGGTTACTTTCCACAGTACTGTACGTTCGGTCCCCATAAACTTTACTTTTTCACACAGCAAAACATCCTGGTGTTTTCTAGCATCTGTGTCAAATTCTTGACATTTTTGTACTGACTAGATGTCTCTTCTCTATACTGATTCCATCCATTCTTATCAGTTTTTTTACATAGCTCTGTAACACCTTCTTATGAAACCAACCAATAATTTGGTAGTCCCATTTTTTTCCTACAGCCAGAGTTTTCCTGTTACTTCAGCTGCCAATCAAACTGTGCTGTCAGGCCCATGAAAGCCACAGCCTGAATGCAGTCACTGTTTTGCAGATCTTTCAACACCCAAAACCAGCCTAATGTTTTCCTCAATTCAAGCTATTAAAGTTAGGATAAGATTTTGTTTGTCATATAGGAATATAGTGCTGCATTGACTTATGAGTCAAATTACATTCAAGAATCACTAACGTCAACAAATGCATCAAGAAAGCATAAATATTGTGTGTTGTGTTTGTTCCATGGCTCAAGATTGTGGCACTTAATCAGATAATTTACACAGAATATCAGATTCTACTAAGTTAAACAGTCTCCAAGCATTGCTTGGAGTGTTCTACTACTGTAAGAGTAACAAGTGCTCTCTAAGAGAAAAACAGATTTGTGTACTTGGCTTTACCAAACATTCAAATAAGCTTTCACCCTGCATGCATATACTTAACACACATTTTAAACAGAACTGTTTTGAGTTTTAAGCAAATTTTTAAGATATATTCAGTGTGCATGCACTTCAGTGAGTCTTCTATTTATCAAAACATTCCCCCATTTACTGCCCAAAAAGACGTGAAAAAAAGTAAAAATTAGAAGACAGAAGCTGCTAGTTACTCTCATGAAAGGTTAACAAAAAATGTCTAACCATCTGTCAATAAATGCCTCCCTCTACCTTGGAAGTGTAAAAACTAACAATAAAATATTGCAGCCA
Organism: Hylia prasina; assembly: GCA_013397195.1. Lineage (NCBI taxonomy): Eukaryota > Metazoa > Chordata > Aves > Passeriformes > Sylviidae > Hylia > Hylia prasina. The sequence continues at coordinate 1,191,498 of VYXD01010899.1, forward strand.
TAGCTGGGTAAACTCTAAAGTGAGGAAGCTGCCACATCCTCATTAGCATGTACTCAACTATCTGAATTTCATTCATATGCTTAACGTATGGAACTGTATGCCATACATAGCAGAAGTGCAGCCTGTGATTAACAATATCATTTCAGTCCAAGTCTAGGCACGACAAAGGCTAATACTAAGCCAGAAAACCTAAGGAAAGTCACCATCTAGAAACAAGTTTAAATGGCAAACTGATCACTCATTTTAGGAATTACACTTTGTGACTGTTACCATACAATTGGCAAGGAATCCAGTACTGTGCTGCAATGAAACAGATTACTTGTGTCTGTTTGGAAAACAATAAAATAGCACAAAGTCAAATATCGCTATCTTCCAAATATTCAATTAGTAATTTAAGTATTTGGTTTCAGCACTAGTGGTATCTTATTTTGTGCTTACTCTTTTACTCCATGCTGAAGAGCCTTCCTACCAGTCTCAATAAAATTGCTAAATAAGACCCTGAGGAGCCATATACACTATGGTAAGCAGCCACCTGCCTGTATTCTGCCTGCCAGAAGCCACCTAAAAAAGCAGGAGAACCAATAACTGCCAGGAACTGACAGCTACCCGGGAATCACACAAGCATGCTGCTTTCCCCCCTGAAACAACAAGCTCTAACTCCATTCCCACGTTGAAGTAGACTCAATCTTCATGCAGGCAGAAGAAAATTCCCACAAGGCTCAAACTAAGTATGGCCTTTGCTGCACAGAATTGCAAACACAGTTGCAATAATACTGAACTCACACACTGAAAATGCAAACCTGAACGCAAATTATTTCTGGTAAGCAAGATTAGCATGGCATTAATTCTTAAGAAAGTTAGAAATGCTAGCATGAAAAAAGTTTCTGGTTACAGTAGATTTTCATTATTTAAACCTTGCTTCACTACTCTGCTAGATAAAGTAAAATGCAGATTAGATGTTTGCAGACAATTTCATCAGCATCTCAAAACAATTCTGTATGCAGAGTTTCCCAAGCCTTTCAAAACTTCTATTCAAATACCAGATACAAACCGCTGTGATCTGAAACCTGGTCAACCCTTTAGAACACCATTAACAATCTCTGTGCTTCCCACCTCACAAAAGCTTAGGAGTAATTCTGCAGAAAGAGAACTTCTGCTGTGCCACAGGATGAGTCAATTCCTGTTCAACAGACACAGCATTTTAATTTATAAGCCAAACTTGTTTACACACAGATGTTCAGGCAATGATTCAGGATTCCCTTGATATACTTTTTTCCACTACACTTCATGCTACTTTTCTCCAATTTCAAAATAATCTAGATTCTCTCACTTCTTGCTTCTAAGGGTTTTTCCTCACAGGGAACTGACAGGAAAACAAATATAAGGAAAGCATAATGCAAGCTGATTTCAACTAGCAGGGCTTTGATTACACTTCTACGGTCTACAGTTTCCAGTGTATTTAATGGCATTAAAAAGAAGTATTTTGTTAAAGTCAGTTATTTCCATTTTTAATTAGCTCAATAACCAACTAAACTGTTCTCAGAACAAAATGACATGAAATGAATTTTTGATAGCAAAGTTAATTATAGCCAAAGGCTTCAGCTATTTTTCACATTACATAGGAAAACCCATGTCTTAGCAGTGTTAAAAACTGCTTGAAGCTGCAACTTTGTATTGAGCTCATGTAGAAATATATCCAATATACACTGGATATATTCAGTATGTAGCCAATAAAGGGCAAAAGTATGTATGAAATAAACCATCTAAAAGATGCATTGCATCAGGTATGTATCAGTAATTTTTTCTGAAAGACTAATATTGCTTTGTAATAATTTTTAAGGTCTCTCAGGCACCTAATTTTTTTTCCCTTCAAAATAAAACCATTCTGCTCTTGAAAGTAAAAGCGTTCCCCTGGCTGCTATGAAAATACTCTTGAAATAAATTACTTCAAATAAGAAGCGTTTGTCAAATCTTATATAAAACTTCAGGAAAATGTTCTCTTCTTGTAAAATTTGCATTCCCATACATAACTATGCTAGTTGTGCCTGCGTTCTTCACTATTGTCATTGTGAACTCAACATTTTTTACTTAAAGAAAAGATGTATGAGGGTAAGATTCCAAAGATAATACTCTAGAAACTCTGGAGTACAAAACTCCCGTGAACAGACTTGAAAGGAGCCTTCTGTCAGTGAGAAATAAAATCTATTAATTTCACCACTGTCTAGTAAAAACTCTAAAAGAATTAAAAATTCACTAATCTTTAGCTTTTAGTTATATAATTAAATCAGTAACTTAGTACGAGGATTTTTTTCCTGTGATTTTTTTTTTTGTCTATGCTATTAGCTAATAGTGTAAACTCCATAAAGGGTCACTGGCTCAAATTTACCAGGGCTATAACTTGAGAGACCTCTGTTTTGTCTGTGAAAAGGAAAAATACCATACTTTAACAATTCTTTAATGAAAATAATAATAAAATCCAGCTTTACAATTCCCCTTGTATTCAAAATAGCTAGTTACAAATGAAATGAAGGTTTTGAAATTGGAACAGAAAAGCCCATTTTCTGAAGTACTCACTACTGAAAAAAAATTAGCTTACAAGCAACCAAAAATATTTTCAGCACACCTTATGTGTTACAATGAACCTCTAGGCAGGTATAGCAGTATCAACCACCTAATATATTCTTGAACTTCTGTATTAAAACAGCAGTTGTGATACAGCGAATATACATATGTTTACATGAATACTTTTTTGTTTAGAGTTAGTTTTAAAATAAAAGGCCAGTTATTGTATTAGCCAAAAATTAAGCATGGAAAAAGGTCTCCCAAGCCTAATCAGTTTGAGAAATCAAACTTAAGACGTACATGCTTATGAAAAAAAGCACGTTCAGAGGAAACGTCACTGTAGAAGACGCTGAAGTTTACTGGTCCCAGATTAGTGGCTTAAACACTTCATTCTGAGTGCCTTAAGTAATTTGCTGTTCCAAGTTTATAACCTGAATGCAGTAGATTCAGGACATACACTGTATAAGCCATGTCTCAGTCTTGGCTAAGGAGCCTGCTCATACTGCTTTTAATGGATAGGCACGGAAGCCAATGGCAATTCAAACAAATGTAGCAGTCAAACACTTGCAGCTTTGATTTGCAACAGAAATTAACAAAGCAGAACCCAGCATCTCAAACATGCTGCTCCACACTGTCTCAGTCAGTTTCCAGTAACTAGAGGTCAATTTTAATAAACAGTATCCTTAAAGGTGGATGTTGACAAGGGATTCTGCTAATTATAGTTCTAAATGGAAAAGTAAGCATCTGACATACCTCCAGAAACTTCGCCAGCACTGTCAAAAAGGGAAATTTTTTCAATAAAAGGACAGTCATTCTAGTCATGTATTATGAACATTAAATTGCTTTTACTTTCACATGTCTCTGTCCCTAGTCATTTAAAGTATTGTTCCCCTAGTACCCCTAAAGGTACTGACAAAGAGTCAAACCTCCACTTTTGCAACTAGTTACAAAATTTTTTAAAACTGCCATTCCAAACCACTATTTGCCAACACAGACACGTGAGACCATCAAACACCACTGGCATGCTTTTGTGTAGAGGCATGTGCTAGAGGCAACAGGCCTCTGGCAAGAAATTGACTCCCAGAATACAAGAACAATGATGGCTGGTCAGCCTTCCATTTTGAAACACAGAACCACTCCATGTCCTCACATATGCTAAATATATTCCATTTCAACATGCATGTCAGCACCAGAACTTTATGATTTGTTTAACATGGTACTTTACACAGAGTATAAAAGCTAAGCATCTTATAATTAAGGTGGCAAGAACAGGGCTTGCTCAACAAGACAGTAGAACGTGACATACAAATCTGATGTCAGTAACATCACTTTATTTAGGTAAACAGAATGTTTAAGCCTTTCCATTGGAAAATAAACTTTATCAGATGATGTTTCAAAGCTTAAGAGGTAAAATAATACTACAAATATGTAATACTATACAGCATGTACGTTTAATAAAATATCCTGATCACAAGACAGATAAATTTTTTCTCTCTGATATTTTCCTCAAACTTTGTACAGGTACCAAGGAGAGGGGTTTTCTAATTCCTTTTTTAGCCATACTATAAAAACAGAAAAATTGAGAGTTTGGAGAAGTGGAATTATCTTTTTACTCTAAAAACTCTGTACAAGTCCAAGGTCAAGACTGAGAGCATGGCTTTCATGAAACCTGATGTTTTTGCTTGCAAGGTGAACAGGATTGTAGTAAGTAAGCTGGAACAAGTAGGTCAGAAACCATGAATCAGTTCAAATCACCTAATAGAGAGTGAAGTGCAACAGACTTAAAGCTGATACAGAGGATGAAGGCACAGAGTTCTTCAAGTTTAGAACAGCATAGCTGCCTACCCTTCTATTTGAAACTACCAATTGTAAGAAAAAAAGTCAGTGTATCATATTGAGATGGCTTCCTCATGAAGTAAAAATGAATGATGGTCTATCACCACACATTGTTCTAGGGGATATCTTGTCTAAAAGTAGAAAGAAATGGAAAAAAACCAACAAGGCTGACCAAGTTGACCAAGGCTGCCACAAGTCAGTAGCCTGATGCTGTTGGGCTCCATATCCCTCTCTAAAGTGAGATGATGGCAATGTGTTAAAGAGCACAGGGCTGACTCCCTATGAGCGCATCAATGCCTATTTTTTTTGCCTAAACAGAATTCATTTACGACAAAGGAGATGTAAGAAAATCATTTTGCTTATGTATCATTGGCCCTTCATGACTTTAAGTTTTCCTTAACTGGTGTGCAAGTTACTAGTTTTCTTCTCTACCTAATGAAAGGTCCATTCAGACTAAGCCAAAAAATGCCTTGGTCTTAATAAAGTTCCACATTCATTAGCTTTTGATGAATGCCTGCAACCCCCTTCCCCTCCCCAATAATCTCCTTCAAGTACCCCTAGGCTCTAATCACAGTATTCTCAGTAATTAAGGTTTTGATTTTAAATTTGTTGAAAGCTGCCTAGAGAGATGTTCTGATTACCAGCTGAGCCTCAAATACAAATGATTTGAAGATCTCCCCTGCTTTCTGGGGGGATTCTGTCAGCAAGTTGCAAAATGTGATGCCAGTTCAAGCGTTTTGGCCACATGACAAGGATTCCTAATTCATTACTTCTTTCACAGGATCACACAGCAAAGCAAAATTCTCTGCAGAGCATATCTGGATGGTTTATTTTCCAGCATGTCAGACTTTGTATTTTCTTTTAGATTCCGCAACCACTGGCAAGGCAGGAAAAGTACATGGACAGTTTACTCGAGTATTTAGTACCATGTAGCTGTCATGTAAGATTGACACTGCTTTAGTAATTATTCCCTCCCACAACCAATAAACTTTCTTTTATAATTAGCACTGGGAAACCAGATTTGCAGGTATAAACTGTACTCGCAAAATACACATAAAAAGTTAACCTGCATCTCTTAACTCCTCCAAATTTCAAAACTATTCAGTGAAAAAAATCTCAAATACTGACTTTTCTAAAAAACACAGACTCTAGAGAAAGGGTTTCAAAAAAGAGTTAGTGTATCCTAACCCGCCATGAAAAAAATAGTAGTACTTCTGTGTTTTATACTCTGATGTTAATTAGCATTTTGAAGTATAACCTGCAAACAGAGAAGCCATTTGAGAAAATGAAAAAACGTAGTTATAATTAAAGGCACTGCAAGACTAGGGAGTTCATCTGCAAGTATAATTCATCAGGAAAAAGGCAACAGTCACCAGCAAGAAGTGTATTTGTGCCCCAGACTGGCAGATGTCACTCATTCTTTCTTTTGTCTGTGAGCACCGTGTCTTAAATCAGCTCCCAACTCATTATTTTTACAAGAAACATCTTATTGGTGTGAGTCATAATGGAGGAAATTCTTCCTACTTCATCAACAGTGGTATAGCACCAAAAAGTCTCCTCTGAAAAATGTAAACTAATGCCCAATGTTAATCACCTCAGGAGAACAAATGAGCTGAAAATATTAAGAATGGCATGAAAATCAGTTTTCTAAAGAAAATTACTTGGCACTCAACACTGGTTTAGAACCTGTATCATACTGTTTGGTATACAAATACATTATATTATGATATCATTCAAATACGTTCCACACTAACTGTAGTATTATTTCTTGGAATTATCAATGGTCAAGTACTTCATGTTTAAAAATTATGAGAGAAGCAACTTTCAAGTTGTAATGGGCATTCAAGCACTGACTGGATCAACTTCTAATTTTTCATGTGTATGAGTTTTTATCTGATCTTCCATACTTGTCCATGTTGAAGGTATTTTCTTATCTTACTGAACTTAAAAAAACAGATGACTCACTCAGAGAGTTTCAGTTGTTCTAGTATTTTTCTTGAAAACAAAACTCCCACTGGCCTATTCTTCTGTGAATCATCAAAAAATACAATTAAAAAAAAAACAAAGGCATGGAGAATAGGGGAAATCAGTCCAAAAATACTTCCCCAGGGATTAAACCTGCCCAAGATGTCTAGAGAGATGATGCCCCACAGGCAGGACAGGTTTTGAAGCACAGTGGTAGGAGGATGCTATGCCTAGCAGGCACCTGGACAGGGTCCTGGGAAACTGGACATGGTGACTCTGCCTGAGGAGTGAACCTCCACCACTGTGATTCTCTAACAGACATTCCACTAAGTCCAAAACCTGCAGCGATGGCAGAATAAGACCAAGGACAGTGACAGTATTACAGCAGATTATGAAAACAGAAGACATTAAATGAAATTTGAAGGTAACACATTTATAAGTTCTGGGAAGGAAAAGATGTTTAACTGGGTAGACATTAACTTTCTATTTTAGTTGCTGTGTATACATATGATTAGACTGTTCCATGTGGCTGATGATGTAAGGAAAAGGGGAGTGGGGTTTCTCCTAAAAAAGAATCAAAAGAAACTCTACTTCTGGGAACAAAGAGGAAACATTCAAAACTACAGTGGAGATGGGGGTGTAATTTCAGCAGCAACAGCCAGAGGTAGAGGGAAATAGCTAGAAAACAAACCTAGAAAAACAGAGTTACCACAAGAGTAACCTGACATTCAGGAAGGTTCTGTCAGGCAGTTTCCCTCTTCATATGGGCAGAGCATGCATACTACAGGACAAGGCAAGAACAGCCCTAATTACTTTGCAACTCCACCTGAACACAAAACAAAACCAGAAACACAATGCTTTATGGTTCACTCAGACAGAAGTGACTGCCAGAAATGCATTTAACTCTCTTCTTTTTTTCCAATCCACACTCCATGTACAAATCATTACTTTGGTAATCCAATACAAGAAAATTATTAATAAGACCGCTGAGGTTAACAGCTCTTTCCTAGAAAAATATATTTAACTTCAACTTTTACCTTTACCTTGTGAAATGTAACATAATTGTAAGTTACTTATTACCTAAGAACACTTTATAATTGCTATATAGACTCCCAATTGCAGTATTATGGAGCAGGTACATTTTACTTCTTCGGGACAGCCTATGTTATTTACTAAGTGTGTAAGACACTAGATAACAAAAAAGCATAATAGTAAGAACACAAGTAAGAATGAGAGACATGAGCTTATCCTTCACTAGAAAACAAAATTATGCATCTGAAACTACACTGCTCTTCAAGACCTTACCTTCTTTTTGTCCCTCATTGAGCCCTTCCCTCGGACCATTATCTTGCATCCTGTTTCTGCCTCAAGCTGTTTAGCTGTTAGTCCTCTGGGCCCAAGGATTCTTCCAACAAAGTTAAACTGAAAGAAAAAATAAATAATTTCTATAAAATCAAGTAAAGAAAATTAATTAAAAATTTGACAAGATGTATTTCTATGTCTAAAAATATCAAGTTTTTAATGGCTTAGGACACCACGCTAAATACCTGAGGTTGAAAAATGAGTTAGGTTCTGTTTTCACATATTAAGTATCCACGTGACCTCAACTTTGGGGATACAAGTTTCAGGTGAAACTGGGTCTTTAAGATGTAACATCAGGTAGTCTACATCAGCAGCCATCCTTATTTCCTCCTCATTAAGCTCTACAAGCTCCTACAGAAACCCCGAGCTGCTCTCCCTCACCACAAGCGTGGCCAGCCACGCTCATCCATAGGCCAGCAAGGGGCACCATGGCACGGAAACACTCAGGGGCTGGGTGCACGACCAGCCATGCACACAGATTCCATGCAGTGGGAATGCTCAGGTGCCAGGTGAGCTCCAGTCCCACCATGGCACAGGACCTCAGTTCAGCTGCTCCCTGCTAAGGAGCTGGCAGTCAGCATTCTCCTTCCCCACTCCATGTGGTCCTGGTGTGCTCAGGCTGGGAAGGACATCAAAAATAGCTCTTCTCTGTCTACCCATGCCATGGCATTTCCTTCAGGAAAAACAAATGAGGCCTCTTACATGTTTATTTTAGGCTTCATGGGCAACATTTCTTAAAACATATGGTATTGTCATACATACATACACACACACATATATATTTGTATATATAAAAATGTATGCATATATACAGACAACAAAAGCACATCACTTTCTGTAAACTATATCATTTATTCCATTGTACATACAAATAAAGCAAGCACTTCATGTTTAACTGGCTGACTTCAGCAGACAGCTCCCCCCTACAGTCAACACAGTAATACTCCCGTTTAGCCATACATAACATTATTTCCTAGTTATTTTCAAGAGCTTTTTCCCTTTCATTATTTTCAACCACACATTCTGAAAATTGACATAATTTAAAAAAATCCCTAAGTGATGGTAGCATTGAGAACACAGAGCAGTACTCTGTGGCAACTGCAGTTCAAAGATGAAGCACCAGCTCAAACGATAAACTACAAAATTTCAGACTGAGCAATACATGCAAAGAGGGAATTAAAAGAACAGAAACTGCTGTAACACCCTGCTCTGGATATTTTAGATCCTGGTAAACAAAGTTATTCAATGGAATTGTTAAAAAGTTGTTGGCTTTCATTTCCTCAGCTAATTAAAATTGGGTTTGAGTACTAAAACTCAACATATTTGAAATCCTTATGAAACTGCAAAGACCAGAAATGATTTAAGAGTAAACAGAAATTATGAATGCAAGTAAATTAGAGTTCTTTAAGAAAATTAACAGTGTTTCACAGCAGCTAAACTATTCTGGGAATAGGTACTCCCCAAGTTATTTAGTATTGCGAGCTCAGAAAACAAAGACATATTATGAAGTCTGAATCAGCTATAGGGATGTGAGGGGGTGTGGAGTAAAGACGAAATGAACTTGTGAACACACTCTAACTGTGAATCATAAGAAATTAAAGAAACATTCACCAAGCCTTGATAAAGCAGTGTACTAGTTACAAGTAATAAAGTTCAGCTTTGAAATAGTATTAAAATCTAACACGTCACATATTTCATGTTTAGTACCAAAATTGCACCATTGTCTTGCATGAACAGTATCTTACTTGCTTTTCTCCACAATCACACTTCTGCGCACTAAAACTCTGGATATCTATGCCATTCCACCCACAATTCTAAAATAGTATTGCAAAGCTGACTTTAAATCAATATTTTAACCAACACACAAGCTGACTATTGTTATATTCTTAATCTCCCAGGAAATAAAACAATCTCTAATGTTTCATTATTTTGGATCATCAGTAAAAGAATTATCAAATAATAACATACTTTGGTTAAAAATAAATTAAAGAGAAATACAGGATACAAACAAAAAAGGGAGGAATGTGTATTACCCTCAAGTCTGCAACTTTATTCATGTGGTCTGAACATTATTTAGAACTTCTAATTGAGAAATCACTTACAGACTTAAAACTGCTACACAGTCACTTAAATGTTAAATCAGATCCTTTACCAGTTACTCTCAGGATACGCTCCTTATAAAGAGCCTTCACAAATTGTTCCAAGGCCTCTTCTTTCCAAACCATACGTATTAACAACACACATCTGCACCTACTGCTTCTCTTATATGTCAGGCCAGCTAGACCATCAAACAGAATTATCAGAATGAGACACCGGACAAGCTCAGATGATCATTTTTAACATGTAGTTCTTTTTCTCATGCTCTGTCTCATATTGACACCCAATAACACCCATCATTGCATTGTGTTTCTCTATAAATAACACACCCGTGTTCAGGAATACTGTTTGTTCTAACATTTGTACAGAGACAAAGCTAAGAATATTTCCCTTTAATTTCTGGGAGTGTTTCTCACTTTGCATTTGAGTACTGTAGGATTCATCTCACCCCCAGAGAAATGCTAGTGTAGAAACAGCAGAGGTTCAGATTGACCAATTTAAGGTTGCACTACTTTGAATGTATCTAACCTCGCACATTGACAAGTGAGATTATGTTAAAAATTAAGCAGAAGTGGCTCAAACTAAGATTAACTGCTTCTACATCAACAACACAGAAAAAGTAATCAAATTAAGTCAGTCTCTCCTTCCACAACAATTAATGTCTCTCTACACTCAGTATATTTGTGTATGTAAAATTTACACTAGTGGTATTTCACAGTTGTTTTCCTGAGTTTTATTTTTATGCGCTCAAATCTTCCTCAACTCAAAATTAGAACTGAAGAAACAACGTCCAGAAGAAGGCGACACACAAACACAAGAGCATCCTAAAAGCCAAGAATTACAAGTGTTTAGTGGAGCTCAGCTGCTGAAGCTCCAACCAGTTATACCTTGGTTGCTCTCCCTCTGCCTGTTTCTCTGCATCATCATCCTCACATTCCCTTTGTTTGCTAACTTTTCATGTTTCAAGTTTTCTGCATGTACAAAACAATACTGCACCTTGTTGGTGTGTGAGACAGTTGCTGCCTTTTCTTTTGAGAAGATATCCAAAACACACACCCTTAAAGAAAAGAGACAGACATGTCTTGGGACAAGCATGTCTTGGGAGAGTGCACATGAGGATCTTTGTTACTCAGTGTTTAAGTAGAAACAAATGTATTGGGAAAAAATCCTAATGTTTCTATCTACTCTGGGATACTATTGATTATTCTGCAGCAACTGATTCTCCCAAGAGTCAACAAAATTTCCATGTGGTGACCTACCTATCAAGTCCACAAGATGAGAAACCCCCTGATAAACACATCTTGTATTCCCTATGTGTAGAACAACTATTTCCTAGTCAGACCAGGTGCTTTTATAGTTCTCACCTTTCCCACACCCAGAACAAAAGTAGTAAAGAAAAGTAAGAATGAACCATGCCAAAGACTCAGAGCTGCTGATTAATAAACAACTACAAAAAAGTGTGTCTGATTTTTTCCAGTATGGAAAATACAGTGTCTAAGGATCTTTCCACGCATGTTAAAATCTGAAGTACTTCAGGCAGACAAGTAGTACTAAATTTCATACTAATATTGTGACTTTTGTATTTTCCTTTGAAAAAGGAATGAAAAATGAAAACATGACGTGGCAAGAACTAATTTAACTTATGAAAAATTTTCTCTACTTCATTAAGGAAAATGAATTTGAAAAAAACCAATTTGATTGAAATATCCAAATCTAGCAAGAAAGAACATAAACATATGCATTTGATCAAACAATTATTTAACACAATTAAAAACTCATTTATTCTACCACCTTATTAGAAAATGTTCCAGTGACTTACTAAACATTGATTTTGCAGAGTCAGTTACTTATCACTGGAAAAAAGCCAAAACAAGCTATTTTTCAAGTCTATTTCAACTTAAGGAGATCAAGAAAAGTTTTAAAAAGCTTATTCCCTAGGTACAACGTGTATTTGAGTACTTCTCAGCCGAAACATTATTTTAAGGAAAGTCTGAAGAAAAGCTCAGTAGCTCCTCATTATAACACAACCAAAAGATGCTCTACCCTTCAGGCTGACTTTAAGTATACTTTAAGATAAAGTAAGCAGCTAAATTCAGAAAAATATTGTAAGCACACAAAAAAGGAGCCCTTACATTACTAATGATTCATTCATAACAAACACTTTGCAATGTATCTATGTTTCAGGATTTGGTTTTCATCTTCTTAAAAAAACCACATAAATACTATTATTTCCTTTAAAAAACACCACTGTAATTACTACAACTGAGTACTTGTAACCATAAATGTCCATTCTCGATGATGTTATTTAATTCTTAATCTCCTGTAGAAAGCATCTTCAGTATAGTTATGACATATATGAAAACAAGTTCTGCATTTTGAGACTAACTTTACATATAATTTCCTTTTTTTTTTTTTTAATCACAAAAGGACAAAAACTTCAGACTTCTCAATCAGTTCGTGGGCAGCCTTGCCTTCCCTTAACCATATTTTTCCCAGTTTTAATTTACAGCATGGTTATATGTTAAACAAACTGGCAGCTGAAAGTGGGTTTTCATCAAGAGAAAACTATGCCTTATATTCAGCCTTCTCCATGGTCAAATCAGTTTTCAGATTGCATACTGATACTTTAAACAAACTGAAGAATCTCAAAAATGTGGTTTAAACTGTCCTGGTGGTTAGTTTGCTTTTTGAAGACACAGAGAGAAGCATTTCCTGCTCATTTCACTTTCATATCATTTTCCACACCAAATAAAAAGCGTCTGAAGACCAGAGCTCTGTATGGTTCAGTGGTTAAAATATGTCATGGTTAAGAAGCAACTAAAAACTGGATGTTATAATGGAGAACATCTGGTAATTCTATCTTAAGCAGCAATACTGGCAGTGAGTTTAGCCACTTAGAAGAAACCTTCTATGTCTTCAGACTGCAGCAGTCATACTCCAAGACCATTTAGGAGGTAACTTAATCTGACAGACTCACAGGGTAAAACGCCAACCACGGAAAGGGAGTAATGAAGAGACACAAAGGAACTGCAAGACAACAAAGGCATTCAAAACAAAGCATGATGAATGTGTATGACACTCACAATGGTGTTTGTTTAATGTGAGTACTCTTTGTGAGCAAGATTAACATTACTCCAAGGATTAATAAATTTCTTAAAGATACAATTAAATTCAAGTATGTATTTTCATGCCTATTCTTTGCAAAGAAAATCAGCTAATTCATTTAATTGTAACGTTTATATGCAAACAAACTGGAAATACTAAAGCAGAAGATAAAAAATAGCACTATGCTGACAAAACAAATACAAGAACAGACTCTGAATCCAATAAAGCTTTCACTGACCCACCAAAATTAGAAAATTTAGGTTTGATTTTTTCATTGTCTTCTTTTTAAAGGAATATTGTTTTATGATACTGGTAATACAGTTATTTTTCTGCACTGCTTAGAAAATCTTGCATTGCACTCAGCCAAGTCTTAGATAATCATAAAAAATAAATCAGATACACACGGTTGATTTGATTTTCTGAAAACCTCTTAACTTGAAACAAATACAAAACCATTTGAGGTACAAGAAAACAAAATACAGCATATTAAACTCTAAGACTGTATACTTTCAGTTAGGTAGTTTAGTGTTTAATAAAGAAAACAAAGCTTGTAGCATGAAATTATAGATAGGTATCTTGGGAGAATGAATTTCAGAGAAGGTAATCTGAAATATTTTATAGGAAAAAAAGAAATGACGAATTGGCAATTTACCCTACCTTACACTGCATATGCTTTCTAGCAATAACATTTTCCAATATGAATTCCATTAGTATACCATGACCATTAGTGTATCATTTCCACAATGACAACTTTGTCAAAAAAGTGGCTTTTGGTTATTGCTTGGGGACTTTTTGTTGTTTGGGGTTTTTTGGGAGAGGGATGTTTTGTTAGTTGGGCTTTTTTTACAACCACAGTTGTAGTGATGCGTATTTCTGTACATACAACTGTATAAACACATACTGTTAAAGAGAACTAGCACTTACACCTGTACACATGTAATCTGCCAATAAAATAGCAGTTATGGATTAAATACATAACCTTTCTGTTAACATTCAGTTAACATTTACATCCCCCACTTCCTTCTTCCAGTCAAAATATTTTCCTCAAATACCTGAAACTGTTGCCACTATCTCCTCCCATATAGAAGATGATACCACTACATTTTTTTGGTAGGTTTGGATTAACAGAAAGGTTCTTTTTCCACGAAGACAAAACCTCAGATATATTTCATGACTTTTAAAGTATTTTCAGTGATTCAACACCACACTTATCTCAACAGAAAACAGCTACCTGGCTTTTTGAAGCCAGTAGTAAGAACTACTGTCAGATAAAAACAAGTGCATCCCATACACAACTTACTCAGTGACCACATTACAGATTAACTGAAAACAAGGAAGGCCAAACTGACATAAACAGCCACTCGTATACATTTCAGAAATCAAGAGGGGAAAGTATGTGTTTCAAGAATAACGCTGAAATTGTGAAATCTTTTATTAACTGCATTGTCATGTAGTCTGAGGGTTAAATGTGCTGTGCCGGAATTCAGCAAGTTTGTAAAAAAGTTAAGAAAAACAGATCATCTGATGAGATTTTAAAGAGAGAAGAGGCTGACAAAGCAGATGGTATTATCACTGTCAATACAGCGAACACAGACAATAGTAACAACATTTTGAAATTAATTTTTACATACAAACTAACTTCAGGTAGTTGTTAAGACTGGTAGTGACAACATGTGAAGTTGTTTCCCCAAGTCTCTACCAAACCCACCTAGTACTGGTAACAGAAGAGTTGCTGCAGACAGCAATGCATTAGAAATATTCTCTCCATCCTGAAACATGGCATGTTTTCTAAGCAAAATGATCAAGTAAAGGCCAAAGTACACATGCAGTGAATATCAGCATGACACATATAATCTGCTTATGTCAAATATATGCAGTACATTTGCTGTGTGTATCTGACACATACCATTCTAACACTATAATCAAAGCTAAATGAGAACTATTGAAGCATTTAAGTGATGAAGTTAAGTAGTAAATTAGAAAGGCTGTGCTGTAGAGCAACTTATACATACAAGTTATCATTAAATAATCTCTTCATCACATAAACACAAAAATAAAACCATTAACGTACTAGAAAATAAAATAAGGAATATCAACCATCAGAAAATTAGGATCTGTCATATTTTCAATTAGGTACTTTTGCGATAGATAAGCAAAATCAAAACCTCTAGCACATCTCTTGATCTACCTCTGAGATTATTTCAAGTGTGAGCAATTTAATCCCCAACATTTAATAAAAGGGTCACTACAGCTAAAATACTTAAAGTAGTTTTAATTTTCTAAAATTTGAGTGGTCACAAAGAAGAGAACAACATCTTAAAAAGGAGATAATGAAAAGATTTTTTTTCTTTTCCTTGGTGTATTAAACGGCTAAGCATAATTTTCAGTACATACATAATACACTCAGACTGGTTCCATCTTTATTTAGTACACACACCATACATTTTTAACAAAGATTATAGGGTTGGGGACATTTTGGATCTGTTTTTTTCTTTAGTTCTAGCTCAGTTACCCTAATCACTTTTCAACATCAAAGCCGGATAATAACTTGTCTAATTATGGGAAAGAATTGATAATTATCGTGGGAGTAAGATCAGCTTTGTCTAGTTCAAAAACATCTGTAAAATATGTATTAATGGAAAAAAAGGATATGAACATAACTGTAATACATTACCAAAATACAGTATTTGTGCAGCAAGAGAACAAAGTTGACATTTAGTGTTTTGAAGTCTGATATAATACACACAAAAAAAAAATCAGCATCTGGAGGGAAACGAACACATTAGTGCAAAGGTTTTACCTATTACTCATTGCAGAGGTTCCAATGAAAAATTCAGCTAGTAACAGAGAAAATGAGTTCTCTGCACACAAATACCTGTATCCAATACCCTCTCCCAGAAGTACATTTAGGTATTACATAATGCAGTTAATGTAGGAGTAATTTCGGTAACATGTTAAATTCCTTTAATTTATATCATATTTAACTGGGTTTTTAAGCACAGCTTCGTAAGTTAATTAGAACAGTACAGATTCTATGGGATGTCGAGAAAGGAGAAAGATCTCCAGAAACTTTATCAAATTTATTAGCAAGCACTATGTGGAGCAGGAGAGAACAACTTAAATCTCTCTTCTAAGTACTGTGATATTTATGTTTCATGGCATGCATGAGTCAGTCTGCTTCAATGCTGTTTAACCTCTAACTCACCTCGTCTACAAAGCTGGTGCCATCAGCACAACTCAAACACTGAATTGTTCACATTATGTTCACAACCGAATAAAATTTCCTGAATGAACACACACATGCTGCAAGTCAGTTGGCTCACAAAAACTGAGCACAGTATTTAGCATTCACTGGACAGTCACTAAACAGACTGCACACTGTCTTTGATAAGAAATGCTGATACAAATGTATCTGTGTTTTCCTGTAAAACTTTACTAATTATATAGTAAACAATCAGTGACAAACAGTAGCACCTTGCTCTCTCTATAGGATTAAGAATTGCTGCCTTCTCTTCTTGGACATCAGCAATACATGTCTTACGGTTTAAAGGATGGAGTATCGTAACAAACAGTTTGGCCTACCTTAAAATTATGCATCTATTATTTCTTACTGGTGATATTCTCTAAGTAACATTAAAACAGGAGGTACAATAAATTCGAACTTTTAGGATTTAATATGACAAATCAGGATTTGTTTCAATTTAAGATTGTGCCACTTCAAGTAGTTCTGTTATTTACTAGAATCACAAGTATTAAATTTTCTCTTTGCTTGTATCTGTATTCTAGCACTTTAACATTATTCAAGAAATGAAATACTGCTTTCAGTTGTGCTCCAGAATGTGCCAAAATAAATGGCACACCATATAATTTCAGATAGAAAACTGAGGTCATATTAACTGGGTGATTAATTTTAATAGATATATTGCTTGCCACAATCGAAACTAAATTGTTTTTATGAAGCACCATCATACAATTAAAGCCCAAACACCACAGCAATACAACCATCTTAAAATAAAAATATCAACTTATTGTGTTTCATAATAGTTACAAACCCTTGCCAGGGGCAGGGACACTGTGGGCCTGATATTTCTGGGTTTGAGAGATTTTAGCCTGCCAGCAGCTTCTAACTTTTTTCCAAGGGAAAATTTCTCATGCAAGTTTCTTCTCAAAACAATCTTGGCAAACAACTATNCAAAATTTCTCATGCAAGTCTCTTCTCGAAACAATCTTGGCAAACAACTATCCTTTCTCAAAACAATCTTTCTCCAGGAGGTCCTTTGCTGTTTCTCCAGTTTAACCAATGGGATTAGAGAGGTGTCATTCCTATTCACCAGTCATGTTACGTCTGCATCGGAACACCTTATAAAAGGGAGTAAGAATTAGACAATAAAGCCTTTTCTATGCTCTTTGCCTTTCTTTGTGTCCCACAACAACATGACACCTTCCACCAGACGAGGTTGCTCAAAGCTCCACCCAACCTCGCCTTGAACGCTTCCAGGGATGGAGCATCCACAGCTTCTCTTGGGCAACCTGTTCCACAGTCTCACCACCCTAAGGGTGAGGAATTTCCTCCTAACATCTAATTTAATTTTACCCTTTTTCAGTTTAAATCTATTTCCCCTTGACCTATCCTGAAAGACCCTCTCCAGCTCTGTTGTAGGGTCCCTTCAGGTCCTGTAAGGGTGCCACAATTTACATACTGTAATTCTGTAATGTTAGCTTTGCTGGTGGAGTTGACTTGCCCATTACAGATTATTACAGATTATTTGCATTTGCTCCTGACTGAGCTGAGTATCAGCCACTGATATAGTGATCATTCAAAAAGCTCAGAATCTTTCTGATCACTGCAGCTATAAGCTAGACAAACCAGATTATCCATGTGATGTCAATAAAATATCACTTTTACCCAGCAGACCACATCCTAATGCTTAAAATGCTCCTTAAAAAAAAAAGAAAAAAAAAAAGAAAAAAGCATTTAAAAGTATAGCTGGGATTTAGAATGAATTACTAAATCCTTTAAATCCACATCATTCACCTCCAATAACCTCTGGTGAAGGCTTTGGGAGCATGTTTAACTGCAAAACAGCTTTACAAACCTCATGTAAATACATTAGATCAGAACTATAAAAAAATGAAATAAATAAAATAAAAATCAGGCTAGCTTTCCAGGTCACTTTAATAATGGTAATACAGCTTCCTTGATTACAGAACAAAGAAATCTCAAAGCACAGATTAAAAGATAAAAACAAACCAAAAGTAATACACTGAAGGATGTAACTTTTTTTCTCTAAATTCTAAACTTGCAGTTTAAAGGACCCAAGTAAATTAAAAGTAAATACTTCGTGTTGTTTCTGTTAGATACTGAAAATTTTTAACAAAATATAATGATAGCTAATATTTATCTAAAAAAACTTAATTTTTAGCACTGAAATTCTAATTGATGTGACAGAACCATCTGAGTTGCTACACTTAGTTGGCTGAATGCATTACAACTAATCAGAGAAGCCAACATTCAGTTTTCTTTTCTCATCTGTTTGAAATAGATATCTGTCAGAATTCATCATCAAAATACAGTCATAAGAATTCAGGATGTAGTAATTTCTGTATATACAAAACTCAGTATATTCAAAATGTTATCTAGGATGCCAACTTAATTTTCACCCATTGAAACAACACTGAACCACTAATACCGTCTTCCTGGAAAATGTATTTTCAGCTACTCTGGGAAGAAAATTCCACTTTATGTTTTAAACACCATGTATACATGTGTTATCACGGGTGGAAAAAGAAAAAAATAATTTCTACGTTAACACAACAGTAGTACCTTTAATCTCAAAGGCACTGTTTTCCCAGATTAGCTGCTAAAGAGCTAGCCTAATTTCTTCTGCAGTTCTTTGACCAATTTGAAAATCAGTCTAACAGCATACCAAAAAATAGGTATCCTAATCCTCTAATTTGACAATTTACCACATCTAATCAATATTCTTTTCAATTTCATTTTCTAAAAACTAAACCAACATTTATGCCAAGAGATTTACCACTGAGTTCAAAATTAAGTTAATACTAAGAAGCTTTACTGTCCTAGTATTGAGTAATAAACCTTTTTTCATTGTCCTGTAGAAAAATTACACCTCCACCATATAATTTTGGCATTAAGGTAATAGGACTTTCAGACGGAAGGTAGAAAGCAATTCAAATCTAAAGGGAGATCTATGTTTTTTGTAAAAATGAATGCCACCCTAGGACCTTAGACTATACCATTGAAGCATCAAGGAATTTCAAAACACTGAAGATGTTGCACTCTGTAAGTTCCTGTCGAGAAGTAGCAGAATTCAGATAACAGACTACAAAGGTAGAGAGAATTTAAGAATAACTTAAATTACTGACCTTTAACATAAAGCTATAAAAGCTGTGTAATTTTGTTTCTTATTGTGCAGAATGAAACCATCAGATGGAAAACAACTAATACTATAAATAAAGTGCATTAGGTGTATAGAAGGAATAAAGGCAAGTTTAATTTCTGTTGATATTTATTCTGATATTTTGTATACACATAGGTAATATTGGCATTGGCTTAAACAAGTTACAAAATTCAAAATGAAGATCCACAAAGAACTGTTGTGCTAATTAAAAGAGAACCAGCACTTCAGAAATGGCATCATGTACTAAACACAAGAGAAGACTTTCAAATTACTATACAGCTCCACAGCCATAAATCTCTGTAAACAGAGGTACATAAAAAAGTCCATCTGCCTGAACACAAAACACCAAACTTCCTGAGCAAAGCAGCTCGACTCTCTCTAATCTCTTTTATTCAAGGCCTGAAAACCTTACCTGAAGCATAATCCTGCTACGAACAGTCCACCTGAACTTTCACATACCATAGAGAAGAAAAACACATACAAACCAAACACAAATTAATGTAAGACTATCTCAAAATGACAGAAAACCACACTGACGCTACTGTCACAGGCTGAAGCTGCTTCTATAATAGGAAGAAAACCAGCTCTTAAGATTAAGACAAATGAGACCCAACTATCACTGCTGCAATCTTGTAAAAGCTGGCACTAAGCTGCGTGGTTACACCTCGCTGCCACAAACATTCCCACAAACTTTAAGGAAGGGGACAGACCAATTCCCACTAAGAGCAGGAGATCTGGAATTTCCTGATTTCTTCCTGTTCTGTCAGAGGATGCCACAGCACAAGGAACACTAAAAACAAAAAGGGAAAGTTGTCCTCACTAAAGGCTTTAAGCTGTATTAGTTTCACGTCTTTAGCCCACAGCTTCTTTCAGGGACTTTTTCAAGCCAGTGCCACCAAAACAGACACTCCACCTGTGAGCACAAAAGAAGACAGAAAGGCTTCTTCACTACCGCTTTACTTGCTGAGAAGCCATAGATGAGGTTTTGTTCTTCTCTTCTCTTTGAGTCAGCTCTAAGACAGTGGTAGCAATCCAGTCTGGCTTCTAGAACTAAACAGGTTCTTGAGAAGAAACTAAAAATCTCAGACATGAGGAAGCAGCGACAAGTATCAAGCAGGACTAGTCTTTCGACTAAGGTGCTGTACTTACTTCAAGCTTACATTCAAACAGCCTTCACTGCAAGAACTAGATGTAGTTGTAAGATACACGTCAAGTGCTTTTAAGCTCTTAAGCAATTAGACACAGATTTTTCGAAACATTAACTTTCATTTTGAAAGTCCATCAAACATAAAATCATATTTAAATCACATGGCACTTTTCTATCTCTCCAAGAAAGATGAGGATTACGATATATAAAGTTTTGCCATTCGAGGGCATTCATACTTTTCATCTATAAGCCTTTTTCTCTAAATTAAGCATTAAACTCCAAGATACTTAATCAAGTATCAAACTGTTTCCAAGAGTCCCATTATGGAGCAAGAAAACATCAAAAGTAATTTACTGTAAAAATCGCCGAATAAATTGCTTGAATCAAAAATAAATAAGTTAATTTTTAAAGCAGTTTTATGTGGACAACAAACGAAGCATTCATGTCTTTTTTACGCTGAACAAGCGAAGTTTTAGAGTAGTTTTAGAGTAGTTTTATAAAACTACTCAAATCAAATTAAAAATTTAATGTTACTAATAAAAGCACTCTTACAAGATTTGTCCTTCCAAACTCTTTAACCTTCTCTGTCATAAGGGCTGACTGATAAGCCACCAGCTGTTTTTTTTCTTCTCGGAGCTACAATGCATTCTCTTCCTTTTTAAGGCTAGTACACCCAAGCAACAAACAGCAGGACTTTAGCCAGCTGCTAGAATGTCACAAACCTATATATTTAGCTCCCATCTCATTTACTGCCATCCCTCAGTGTCAACCATTTCATGTCCCTTTTGCTCCAGCCTCCTGACATTCCTCACTGAGCTGACAACACTGCGGGACAGAAGATATAAGAACACACAACAACAAAGCAGAGACCTTATCAGTTATCAGAGACAGAAGCCATGCCTTGTCAAACACACTCAACCAAAAAGCCTTTTGGGTTTCGTTTCCCTCCCGCCACTTCTGGACTAATTTTTACTATTTATAAATTGTGTATTTGTTTGCATAAATATTACCTTTAGATCTTTAGTGAAATAGCAATTTGTTCTTTTACATTGTTTAATTAGCAACATTGCTTCTTCTAAATGGGCAAAACCCCCTCCTGTTTGTACATTGTTTGCTTCGTCTCTGCTTTCTCAATACTTTTTGAACATTATAATATAAACTTAAGTCACATTTTCTTTCCATTCAATATTGTTTTTAACATCAACCCTTTTCCTCACGCCACAAGCTTAAAGAGAATCTTAATTGGGTAGTTTCAATGCTACTTCAAATAACTAAAATAATATCCCTCAAAATTATTTTTTTTATGCTGCATGTTCTGTTCATGTAAAAACACTAATCTAATTACTGTCGTATTTCGGAAATAATTGGATTTTAAATTGCTTAGAATTATCAACGTAAGTGAGAAAGCTGTAAAGATAGACAAATTAACAATTTCATGGTTTTAAAATGGGAATCTCTGTTATCATTAGATTCCCATTTGCAATTATTTAAAGGCCCACAGAACCATTTGGTAGTTCCCTCCTTTAAGTGGTCATAAAAACCTTTAAACAGTAATTGAAAGATTGTTAACAGAAACTCTCTCAGGAAATCAGATCCTGTGAACAATCTAATAGTAGGCATGCTTAAGCAAGATAGTGAATAATCTGTTTCATCCTATTCACGAAGATTAGGTTTTCAGAACAGTGACAAGACATCAGTTTCAGTAACACCAGGAGATGAGTAAAAACTGTTCAATTCCATGCTCCACTTGGAAATCGTGACACATTTATCTAGAGAATTAACAAGTTGTGCTGTCTGTAAATCGGTCTCCAAAACCTAACTGTAGGATCCAGCAGTGCCCTCTAAGCCTCACAGTTTGCATCATTAAACTCATATCCCAATAACAAAGGATCCTCAGGATATACAGTCCAACTACTAATTTCCATAATAATACCATTTAATTAGATGTGCCTACATATGACACTACCCAAGGCACTTCAAGTTGGCAATTTAGCTGTAGACTATTTCCATTTTTCAGTAATTAGAAGTGAGAAAGATACCATAGTTAAAAATACTAAGCAGAGATGGAATTCTTGTACTTAAGGGACATTATTCTCCTTTTTTAACTTCTCAGATAAATGCAGTCACTTTTCCTCCTCTCAAAAGGGAAAATGGACTTTGCAGAAACAGGCTTTGAGGTTGTACTCAAGTTTATGCAAAGAAAAGGTGCTCAGTAACCACTTTGTTTGATTTTATTAGTTACTGTTCCTTTAGACAAAGTTCTTCATTCCTTTAAGGCAACAGATCTTACGCTGAATTATTCAGTCCTTTATAATTCTAAGTTGCAAAAATATACTTATTTGCCACCTTGAAAGATGGGAAGGGAGGAAACACAGAAATTGCACACTTCCAAATCAGAAGACCTCAAACACTACTATATAAATAGCAATTACTATTTTTTCCTCCATAATGGCACCCTTTCATAAGCAAAGTTAAAAATAAAGCAGTAAAGCATCTCACCAAGCAACTAAACCCTATCATAAAGATGCATAGTATTGTTCTGTGGATAAAGATAGGCCTTACCAATTAGAGCTGTGATGAAAGTTTCCATATTCAAGCAAGGTATTTTGGGAAAAAATGCATTTTATCAAGCTTCTGAAGTAACTCAGGTGTTTAACATTCCTAAACATAAACATGCTTTTCATTCATGTGATTCATTTTAACTGCTTAATTTAGCTGACTAAATTGTAATTTATAATCAGAACCAATATTAGATAATTTTTGCTTTGCTCCTTTTAACTTTTACACACGTTTGAGAACTGGTAACACAACTGCAATCTCCTTCATAGACTAGGAACTCTACAGTGCAACAAACAGAATTTTATGAATTCACAGGGGAAGGTTAATCAGAATTTAAGACAAATCAAATTCTGAAATACCTATTTCTATTCTTAAATGTATTGAAAATACTTCCCATATTTCACAAGCAGAACTACAAAACCTCACTTTCTAAATACACATCATGCTTAGTCATAGCTTTGTACACAGTTTAGACTACTTCACATTCATTAGGGGTTTATTTACCAAACTAGGTCTAGAATTTCATGCCATGAAAATACTGAAACACATCAGAGAAAGTAATTTTAAATTGCTTCATCAAAACAAAAGCAATCCCCCCTTCCAAAAATTAAAACAAAATCCAATGGGAATATCTATCTGGTAGCATTTCTCATTCTACTACAGGCTTAAGTGATATACTTCAATTAAGTGTAAAAGAAAGCAAGATTAGAAACTCTCAATGCCTATTTGCTGTTGTACAAGTATTTCTTCTTAAAAAAAAAGAAATAATAGATTTCTCAGTGTTGACCATATTTAAAGTGAAAAATTGAACTAATAATTCCATTCACCTTCTGGAAACATTGTTACAACAAGTCTCTATATATTTACAGCTGCCCTAATCAGTAAACTTGCAAATTCAAACCTAAATCTGCAGAACAGGTTAGAAACACAGAAGACAGCTCAACGTATAGCCCTCAATATTTCCTTTAGTGTTTTAAGACCTAATCTGCCTTGTTTGCTCTAAGTGATTCCTGCTAAAAGCTCTTAGCAAAACTTAATCCTATGTTCTAACTGTAAGAAGGCAATACATAAAAAGACAAATGAGTGAAAATTGAAAAGCACCTGAAACACCTTAAAAAGCCTACCTTGTTGGCAGTATTTAAGGGTACAAGCCCCAAAACTTAAGAGTTAGGTGCTACAGCCAGCATCAAGCACTAAGAGCAGCAGTATTACAGTCCAGTAATAGAGTATTAGTAGGACCTCTGGATATCAAATCATATTGAATCTATTATCCTAAATATCTACAATTACAACACTACTAAAAGAGCAGCTTATCAACAATTGCTACATTCAGGCTTCATTTCTAACTAACTTTTGCCTTTTATTCTGGGATTTTGAAGTAAGGAGACGGGTACTACCACTTCTTACAGTTCTGTGATGACCAGCATCATTGCAGACACTGCAACAGAAAGGGAACTACCTCATATTTATCACAGGAGAAACAGCAGAAAAGTTCTATCCTAAGGTTTTGAGCTGTACTTCAGGTTTAGGTCAGCCCACCTGTCTGTAGTGACTTGGGGTTTACAGATTATGTATCTTCCAGCCCTATCTATATTACAAAGCCAGAGTTTCAGGCCTCTCTCTGGTTTTAGCTTGCCCATCAGCTGACTCACAGAAAAAAGTGAAGTCCTTTGCAAAAACTCAAAGGCCATTGTTTACAATTTTTCCAGTCTTAAGGGCAGCATTGGCACTTGCAGAAGAAAAAAATATATGCAAAATATTATTGTGGCTAGAATAGTTTGAAAAAATCTAATGAGATTGAAGCCCAAGATGCACTATTTGAATATTTGAGTTTTTGAATGACATCAACTTTGCTTTACTTCTAATGCAAGTGACATTCATTTTTAAAAAAATGGTGATCAAATTGTCAAGTAAATTCAAATTATAAAATTCAAGCAATTAGGTTAAATATTATGAACCAGACAATTAAGATGTTGATTTCAATAATATATTAATTATCATCAGTACTTAAATACATTAGCAATATAACAATGGGTCATTTCCAGATGAAACAGCAGCGCAGAGATATCTATTTAATGCACAATTCACATTTTTATATCACCTATATTTCACAGGGAAAAAATAATCTGGTAAACTTCTGCATATTTAAGACAACTTTAAATCATAATTTAATTGATAATCTTCCCAAAACAAGCAGTCCCTGTATTACTGACCACAGGACAGAGCCCTCAGTGTCCTCTGACACCACAGATGACATCGTTTGCAACTAGAATGAACTCGAATTTTTGGGTCAGTATGTTCTGAGTGTTTAGAAACCACACAACCGAGAGATATTGATCAGGCTTACATCAGTACTCTGAAGAGACAGAAACCTTCTGAAAAAGCATTAATCAACCTTAGCAACCAAAGTGTTGGGTGGATGAATGTACACGATTAGGACAGGTGCATGAGCTTTCCTGAAGAGAAGAAGTGCTATATGGTATAGTAAGAGACAGGTGAGTCCAAATAAGGTGTAAAAAGTAACTGGCTGCTCATCAAGCAAAATTATCTTTCTTACAGTACTGAGTATACTGGAAAGAATAAGAATTCACACAGTTTCAAAGCAGTGCAGCAAATTTCAAAAGGAATCAGTGCCTTCACAGAATTCACGACTATACCCTGCACTTAAAGAGAAAAGAAACATATAAAAGCTTGGAACTGTGAATTAATATTATGCCAAAGTGACTGAAATTAACAGTCTCCAACTAGTGCTCTTAATAGCATTAAGAAATAGCAGAGATTAATTTCATAAATTGAGTAGATCCATACTACAATTGATTAACATCTATTAGCTACAGAAACCCAGCATCTCCTATGAAGAGATACCTACTGACATTGCATTTGTGTTTTATTTTAAATCCAACTTTCCAAACCACGGCAGGGAAACAACAGTTCTCAAGCAACAAAACACAGAAAAAGGAAATGCCTCAAAGGAAAGTTTATTCCTGAAGCTGGATTTGTGTACAATCTGCTTCTCAAGAAGACTCATATATAAGACAACCAAATGACCAACATCAATGAGAGAGATATGACGAGCAAAACTTTGTTCTTTTGATATATGGAACAAACTCAGATCTAAAATGCTATAGATGCAGCATTACACTGAAAACTTTTCCTTGATAAGTGATGTACGCTTTTAAACATATTAATAACTTCAGAAACAGCATAACCTCAAAAGAGCACACGTATTGAAAAAAACCACCATGTTGTTCAAAAGGCAATCTCTTTTTTTTTTTTTTTTTTTTTTTTTAAATGAATATGCACCTCCAAGGTCTGTGGGCAGACTTACTCCAGTAACAAACAATAGACCTTTTATAGACCTTTTACCACTGAGGGCATGTAAATTGATTTTTACCTAAGCATATGATTTAGGAGACATACAAAGAAAAGCTGGTATTCTGACTGGAACTCAAAACTACATCAAATAGCAATTCCGGATGGGTCTTGGTGCCATCTTAACCCACCAAAACATAAAGCAAACACAGTTAGCTAAGTCTTGCATTTCACTGACCTACCCATATGAAGTTACCAAATTCCTGCTGTCCTCCGATTGGAAAGCATCTCATTATTTTGCAAGGGCAACTCCATAAAAATCTGACCATACAAACTAATACCTAAACTACAGAGCTACTAAAAAGGAACAAATATCTAATGTAGGTATCAAAAGCTGACTGACCACTCGAGGGGGAGGGAGTGAAGACAGCATGGTATTATAAATGCCAGGTTAAATTTCTGGGCAAAGAACTACATCTTAGTGCTACAGTTCTCCCTTTGTCAACTAATCACAGGGGGAAAACCATAATTCTCAATAAAGGGTTTTTCTCTCTTTATTTTCTCCTTCCTTTCAACATTGTGCTTCTCAAATCCCATATCCTTCAGGAGTCTGTTTCCACTCTAAAGCAGAAGGAAGATCTGTTCCTGACTTTGAGTAACAAAGTACAATAATGCTTACAAAGTAAGCATTCCCAGATCTAAACAGTAAATTCGCCTATGTGTTTTAAACACAAGCTCTACCTTAATCTGTTAAAGCATTGTTTCAGCACTTACTCAATGTATTTCCATGTTTACTACAGTCTCCAATCCTATTTAAAGTACATAGGACATTAATTCTCAAAAAACTACCAACAAGTTCAGCAGATGTACCCAAGCGTACCTGACCTCACAACAGCAAGTAAAAATATCATGCTGAAGCACTTTCTGGTCTCTTTATAAACCCTTGTTTCCTAAAATAAACATTTCAAAGAACAGACTGAGAAAACCCCTATGTAAAACAAAACCAGTATGCCACAAATACCTGCCTCACAGCTGACCTTTCATTACTTCTATTTGCACCCAGCTCTCCTAGAGTCAAGTCTTGCAAGAGCTACTACACAAAGTAAAAGCTGAGGAAAAACGATTCAGCAAAAGCAACCACAAGCTGACACCAGAGAGTTGTAGTACATAATCAACTAAAAACATGCACCCAAATATTTCTGTAATCCATGAAAGAAAGGAACATATGCACATAATGTGCAGAATTCAAAATGGAAGAGTGTACTAGGAAGGCAGCTCTGATCAAACAGATTACCCACTGAAAGCCTGACTGACCCTGCACAGAAAATGAGATTAGCTATAATGAAGGGCACTACAGGAGCAAAATCAATCATGATGGATGTTGACTGCTAGACCTATTTTAAGAAGTTCCGCTGGAGACTTCCTTTTCAATCTCAAATTTTGCAATTCCCACAGTTAAATGTTTCTTAATAAAATTAATATATTAGAATAAGTTCAGTTATTTCATCCACAGAAAAGTAACAAGTATCTCCAAACTAACTATTTAGACTAATTTTCTAGACTATCATTCTCCTTTAGCACTTGGCTTCCCCATATACACACAGTCCTCTTCATCCATGGTGAAGAGAGGCACCCAAATGTCTAGAGCTGGCTGTTAATGTCAGATTAGGGGATTCCCACCCTTACAAGTTGGACATGTATACTGATTAAAACAGAAAAAATTCCACAGGCTTGCTGCTGGGAGTGTCATATACATGCTAGACATGGCACATATATCAACATGCATATAAAACTAGGAGTTTAACATTATGACGCTAATTTGAAGAAGTTACTAATACAAGCATCAATTTTCAATTTTTTATGAAATTTCATTTCATAAAAATCTGGTGTCCTAACAAATATGTTCAACTTTCCTAGCAGTACCAGGCATTTGCCAAGGCAAATGCTACTCACTAAGCTCTTATTTTACTTGTCTTACTTCTGCCCTACCTTCCTTTTCATTTACACACACAGAAAAACCACAGGACCTGCAAACAGCAAAATTAGTAAGAATAAGATGGGAATAACAACATTGCACTAAATTCTAGAAGAGTTTAAGAGGGAAAAATAATGCAGATATGGACTAAGTTAATTGGCACTGCTGAGCTGACGGATGCTCAGCCTGCAAGATTACTGCAAGGGACTAAAGGACAGGATTTTTAATTCCAATGTATTCTAGACTGTCTTCCATCCTTTTGCCTCCAAGTACAAGTATGCTCTGGAGATTTGACTGGCATATTTATGAATAAAATTATGACGTCTGTCATCCTGCACCAAAAAAAACCCAAAATCAAAACCTCCACCCCAAAAAAACAAACCCCAAATCCCCCAAACCAGAGTGTTTAGCATGGATCAAAAAGTAAAAAAAAACTGTCAAAAGTTGTTGTGATTCAGAGGGTCAGTAATGGAAGAATAGCTAATAAAACATGAGATAGAAACAGTAAAAAAAAATCTTCATACAGGTATTAAAGCACAGATATTAAGATATCTCCATTTTAACAGCATCTAAACAAAGGGGCCCTTTCTCAATCCAGTCCCGTACCATGTGTAACCAGAGCACATAAAGCTTCTCATGAATATATAAAGTTCAGAATCAAAATTAAATTTTTCGTTCCCGTTGCTTCTATTAGAATGTTTTTCCAATGACCCTATTAGGACTAAAAATCAATAATCAAACTAACTTAAGCTATTTCATATACATTTGTGCTTTCAACAGTAGCTGACCACTTTCCAAATCTTCCTTCAGCCCTGCCATTATTCTGTATCCCAAGTTTATGTACAGAGACCAGTTATATTCTCTCTTTCCTTCAAATTGCAAGGGTAAACAAGGCCAAGTCTTTTAGCCTCCTTCCCTGTTTACCACTAGAGAATGAAAAGCTTAAGTAAAAGAATTGGAACAATAAATAAAGAAGATGTTATCGCTTTCCTAATCCATATTAAGGATGCTATTAAACTCTGATATTACAAATTGAAAAAGGATTTAAACACTTTGTCAGTTAGTTCCCCATAGTAAAATGAGTCCCCATGTTCATTGTTGTGTTGTACTAATTAAACAGTTTTAACTAAAATGGTCAGAAAGTAGGCACAAGCTGTTTATCACTGCTGGCCTTTGAGCTTCAGTATACTCTAAGGACATACTACTTTAGATGCGATAATTACTGAGTTCTTACATTTTTACTGAGGAGGCACAGAAGAGTTCCAACAGAGAATTTCACATTAATCAGAGATAACAGGGTACTTATTAATAATAAAGCCATGATTATAATAGAAAAAAAAATTTATTCAGTTCAACATTTGTAGGTACTAATTCCAAAAACTGTTTAAATTGATATCAGGCAGAAAGTTTAGTCTCAGCTCTTTAGGGAAATTCAAGAAAATTAATCATTTATCTGAAGCATAAGAAATGCTAAAGACCATTAACTATTCACCCACAAACAATAGCTTATCCTCCATTCTTCTGCTTCTTAAGAGCTCAACAGTTTTTCTGACATCTTCTTACTCTTTAAAATTCTGATGGAAGGTATCTCTCCATGAATTGGAAATGCCTTCAAACTGTAACACCAAGGACTTACACAAGAGCACAGACATTACACTGTAGAGAACTCACTTTTAACTTAATGGCAAAATACGGACAGTTAACAGAATTTCATTTCTTGGGTGCCTTCTGCACAAGTTCTCTCTCAAGTTTCAAAGCATATATACATGGTTCAGAAAAGCTAAGTATCTCAAATCTCAGTTTTAATATCAAAATTTCTATAAGGATTGAACACCTTTCAAGGGTGCTAGAAGAAAAAAAATACAGACCAAATTACACAACAGTAACTTCCTATGAAAAAAATGTGCCACGAAGGATACCATCCCAATAGTTACACAATTTATCAGACTGTGAGTACATAATGGAAAAATTCTCCTTATTAATACAACACACCAATGAAAGTTAGCTCTTCCTTAGCAAGATTTTTGCATATCTTACACACACTAGTACAGAAGTAGAAATTCAGATTCTGCACAGTCAGCATTTAAAAATTACAGTCTGTTTCAATTTTTTGGCAAGTTGAACCTTCCCTCAACTATGGCCTTCAAATAAATATTAGATTAAAAATACTCAATATGCATCAATATAAAAAAATAAATCAGGAGACTTCAGGGGATTTTATATATTTATTTTAACTTTTAAGGGTTTTTTATATATTCTTTGTGTCTTTTATAAATTCTTTACTATCCTTTGGATAACCAAAGGATAGTAAAACAGTAATATCAAAGTAATGCAGACTATGAAAATTTACTGTTTCATCTTTTGTGTATGTTTATATACACACATATATAAAGTATCTTTGTTTAAACGTATGGTAGACTATTTTTATGCCTCACAAGTAACTGAGAATTCTGTGCACAAAACAGCACTATAGTACTATTCAGTATTCACTATAGCCAACTAACCAATGTGCTCATAATTCTACATCAAAAGTATTTACCATAATGAAAGTTTATTAGACCGTCCTAACATTTTGATTATTTTATTTTTTTATTTCTGTTACTAACAATATTATTAAATACACATCAGAAAACCAGTTTCTGGTTACTCTTCTCTGAGCAACTTTAGGTTCATCCAACTAGATATCTTTTTAATGTATACAAGATTGGCATTTGGAAGAAAACTATGGCAATAAAAAGAATCAAATAGATTTATCTGAGAAACTCACTCATCGTCTACACAACACGTATTTCCTATATCTGGCAACAATTAAATTAATTGCTTTCTCTAACTGAGTAGAGAAGTTTCACATACCACTGTGAAAAATCTCACAGGTAGCAATTTCTATCTTTACATACAAATTTACCTTTTCTGGTGAAATTAATACTTAAAAGTGAATTTTACACTTTTTTTTTTAAACAAGTTGGAATCACTGTATTCCAGACCTGAATGCTGTGTTAGCCTGAATTCAAAGGAGGTTACTAAATCCCTAACTTGCAGAAAGAGTTTACAAATGGCCTACATACCAAATCACACCTTTTTATTTGTATGCAGTGGTATATTCTAGTTGATCAACCAATTATTAAGGCTGTGCAGATCCCATTCCAATGGGACAATGAACAAATACAGGGGCAAACAGAAAACACTGGGCTTGGCTCCTCAGTGAAACTTGAACTTCCAGGTCCCACCACAGGGGCAGAAGCTTCACATTTTCTAGCACACACTTCACATCATCTCACAAGAACCAACAACCTTTTTATTCCTGGTCACATGTATACCAATCACAAGCTTCTCCAACTTCTGAATGCCTAAGAGTGTATTAAAATAAATTAGTGACCACCTCAAGGCTGCTCTTCTCAAAGCAAACAAAGAGTTAGCAGTAGCTAGTGAAATCATTACTTTGTCAGTAACTAGAGACAAACACTTTCCTGCTTATTTATGCTATATTTGATAATTAACTGGCAGTGAAGAGCTGAGCTACTAAACCCTTGACTTCTAGAACAGCAGCTTAATAGTTAGGGGAAATCCAACACCTTTTTTCCTACTCATAATCCTTGTGTAGGATCAGTTCTATGAAAACTACAACAAAATAACTAAGGCAACTCTTCACAAAGAATACATTGTCAAGTTATGAAACTAAGACTTCAATAACTAAGAAATGTTTTAAAAAGCCACTAAGCAATATAATTTTAAGATATATGTAGGTCTTAAGTCCAGAGCTACTTACATGGCTTTGTGGAACAACTGCATAGGACAATTCCTCTCAAAGATCTGTAATTCGGAGGACTTTCAAAAGAATTACTGTTTTTGGTGTGGGGACATGTATGCATGTACACATATGTATACAGGCACACACAGGTTTAATTTGGAAGAAAAATGTAATACAAAGGGAGAGAGATGTCCTAAATGCCAGTGCAAATTCCTTGAACACTTTTCCCAGTACAGGTATTTTAACCCCAGAGTAAAACAACTGTGAAAACTTGAAAAGGGAGAGAAGACATTTGTCTAAGTATTCTGTTCTGAATAAGGACTTGCACTTAATTTTTTTAAAGGAGCATGGCACAGTGAAGTTAATTTAGAGGCCTGTATGTTTTAAGCAGCATTGAAATAATAAAATTCCACTTGGAGAGCTTAATCTAATTAAGCATACAAAGAAAAGCCACAGAAATACACAAGTGTTACCTCCATTCTTGCTGTTCTGTACTTTCTTCTACTTTATATCACTTTAATGTGCAAATCCCTTATTTGGACCCTGCACTCCTCTACTGTAACAG
Source organism: Hylia prasina (assembly GCA_013397195.1). Classification (NCBI taxonomy): domain Eukaryota; kingdom Metazoa; phylum Chordata; class Aves; order Passeriformes; family Sylviidae; genus Hylia; species Hylia prasina. Next base: position 1,224,153 of record VYXD01010899.1, read on the forward strand.
AACCTGTAAATTCTGTTAGGGAAGAATAACAGTTTCCTATTTTGTCACTGATCTATGAAAACGGTTGGGGCAACTGGGGTAGATTTTGAAAGGACTGCTTTTCCCAAGTAGTTTTTAGAAACACTTCAGACTAGATGAATTCAAAACAGTCCTAGTTAAATGAAACCTTTCTCCTTCAGAAGGTAAGTGTACAATGGAACTGAACACCCCATGGAGAGCACAATATTGACAGGCAAACAAAGAGTTTTGCTTAAGCAGGGTGGGTAAAGGGGAGAGGGGACAGGACAACCAACCCTGAGATAAAGACACTTCTATAAGCAACAGAACTGGTTACACAGGTAAGGGACAAACAGCAACTGAGACTAAGTACAGTCTCCAAAATGTCCCTAAGGGCTCCTAAACTCTAAAAGTGTGACTTTTAGAGACACACCAAGA
>VYXD01010903.1:0-19728 GCA_013397195.1 Hylia prasina
GGCTGGCTCCTTGTACAAGAACTTAGGGAACCTGCATTCAGATGTTTCATAAAATGTCAGTTGTTTCTGTTTTCTCCTTCCATCGTGGCTGTGCTGGAAGCCTGCACATAGCCCTGCTATACCAGCCTGCTTGCACGACTACAGTATTACACAAATCCCACATTTTGGACGAGGCTTCAGGAAATGCTGGATTGCCTTGTGGCTGTTGCTGCTGACTGTAGTACTAGGCTGCCGGGTTTCAACACAGCAACTGCTCAGCTTCTTTAACACCAAAATTATAGAGGCAGGTTTCAAACATGAGTTATTCAGCCAAAGCACCATGCCTGCATTACTGTTCTGAAAAGTGAGGCAAGGCAATCCAAGGAATTGTACCAAGGTGCAAAGAGTTGAAGTCTGTCCCTCTTTTCCTGGATGCAGCTGAAGCAGCAACACTCCTAAGAAATATTTGGTAGTGCAACCAGAGCTACCAAACAGAGCAGAATATCAAAAACACCCAGTACATAGGTGGCTGGGGCCTTACTACTGCAGCTCTGCTTCTGCAAGGATCAAGCCATTCTGAAATGGATCAAATGGATAATTAATAACCATTGCCTGTACCCCACCAGCATGAAATTGCTCATTTAATTCTAATCCAAGTTAAGTCTTGGTTTTCTAAAACCAGACTCTTTATCAACTTTACTGCAAAATACTAATGTTCCAAATATCCAATGTTATTTAGTTTGGTATTCGTGACAACCTGAAAGGGTTTGTTCTCTTCATTGCTTGCCTCACAGAGGTGAATTACACAGCAGTAGCAACCTGCAGGATGCCCAACCATACACATGGCAGTCAGAAATCCAAGAGCTGCTGACCAACTTGGCCTGGCAGTACATCCAAGACTGCAAGGACAGTATGTCAGCAGAAGCTATAGGGGGACACACCTGAGAGCAGAAAGCAAGATGGGAGTGTATAGCTCGGACACGGATTCCCTTCACAAAGCATATTAGCTTTGACCTGTCCAGATGCAGTTTTGCCTTTTCCTTTATGTGCTCTCCTTCTGTAGAGGCAGAAAGAACAACTATCACTCACAGCTGGACTCTTCTCACCTCCCTGGCTGTCCCCCAGGGTCCCTGGCTGTAACACTCTCCACTACCAGCAAAACAAGGTTAGATGAAACTCTCCAGAACCCATCAAAGAAACAAAAGCTCAGCCAGAAGAAAGCAAAACAAGTCATGAACCACGAGGTTATTCCAGAAGAAGTCTCTATGGACATGCTTGGATTATTTTAATAGCTTTGTTGGCTTAAACAGAGTTCACAGAATGGCAGTTCTTAATTCTGCCTTCCCAGAGGAAGCCCATAGAGACCTTGTTCTCATGTTTTCACTGCTTTTTTTCTTTGATCCAAGGACAGAGGCATCTAGCTGATAAGAAAACTTAAATTCTAATAAATCTAATAAATCAGTATTTCCTAACATGGTCCTTGAAGTATCTGTCCTGGGAATATGGCTATTTCTATTATATCACAGTGACCATCAGTAACATAGCTGACCTAAAAATTAATCTACTCTTAATATTATTATCTCAACAAAAAAATGAGTTCTAGCAGTAATCACACATCCTCAAAGCTTATGAGCTTTAAGAATTAAATTATTTGAAAGAATATAGAAAAAATTAAGGAGGCAGAAATATCTGATTTCCCAGCTGAAACAATCTCCAAGTAATTTGTTATGTGGGGGGCAATTCAAAACTTAAATAAGAAAAAAAAATCAGAAGAATTGAGCACTTTCTTGAAATAGCCCAACATCTAACCTTAAGGTTACAGTAAGCAAATAATGGCTTGACCAACACCACTGAAAAGGAGAGTGACTGTCTGTATGCGTTTGTATTCCACCTAAGGCACACAGTACATTATGTGGCACATTAGGCTTAAAAGCTCCCAGTGTATGTAATGAATTATTCACCAGTGTTTATTGTACAGTTTTACTAATAAGCCATTCTAGATTTAAATAATAATAATTTTGCATACAAGGCATACAGTAAAAATGAATCATGCATTCCAAGTGCCTGGAGCAAAACATACCTTCCCTAAGAGGAGGTTTACTGGGAGCAGCTGGCTGAAGGCTTCCAGCTATGCAGAAAAATGAGGATAGGGGAACAACATGCCCCTAGCTCCTCCTGCCATTTCAGTCATCCTAGAGCCAGCTTGTGCTGGGAGCTCAGGACTGTAAATATTACAAGAGATTTATTATGAGAGTAACTTAGGGGCTGTAGCTGGCAGCTGCTGATCATTCTTTCTCCTACATCTACTGCTAAATGTAGCCAGAAATGAGCAGAAGCTGACAAAACAAGTGAGTACTGTGAGTCTGTGAAGTGACAATATATTGATTTGGATTTCATTAATTGGGGGATCACTCAAATATTCCATCAAACCCATTGGGAAGGAAAACCAGAATTTAGCAGCACTGCTCCATATGCTTTAGGGTCTTAATGACTTCTGTATTAGTATAATGTAACATTATAATTTGCTACAATTATGTAATTACAGCAATATTACAAAATATTATAATGCATAAAATTAGTATAATAATGTTGCATAATTATAATTTGCAATATAATACATGAACTGATTTGTATACTAGGCAAAATTACATTGTAATGTTACATTCTGGCTTTTCCCATGCTCCAAGTGCAAACTGCCACTTAAAGCATTCACTTAAGTCCTTATCCACAGCTCCCTTGTGCTTTCCAGCTTACCTTCATTTTTTTTCTCTCTTCATTACATAGTTTCTGCCTAATCTGGCTTGCTCCCTGGCCTGTGTTCTGCCACAGTGTTTTTGCCTTGGCACATGTGGTATTCAAATCTGGTCCTGATAGATTATAAACGATTTCGAGTGAATGCAGAATTGTTCAAGAACGTAATCACAAAGCTCCATAAAAATAAAGCTTCTCCAACACTCCAGGCCTGGCTTTGTCTTTTTTGCTAACTAGAAAATAATTATCTTTTGGAACTATTAGTGGAGCATAGAAACATCCTTTAGTTTGAGTAATAGACTGTAAATTAGCATATCTGCATACTGATGGTTGAGCATGTCTGGAACCAATGGATCCGCCACAGTCTGTAGCAGTTGCCTTATAGCTCCATTAATCATGATAGCAATGGAGCCTTGCCCTGGATCACCCAGGGACCCACAGCCTCCTTTCCAGCTTTGCTGCCCGCTTTGCACACTCCTTGCACAATCTTTCGGAGAGAAAAATCTTTTCTTTTTTTCATTATTAATTCAGCAGTAATAAATAAATGCATTGTTGGTTTGTGCTTTGAAAATTTAAATCCAAATACATCATCTGTATGTACTACTAATTGCTATATATTTTGCTCCAATTTTAGTTACCTTTAAAAATACGGTTATTTTGTGTTCTCCCCTGAATTTGAGTAGGATTATCTATGCAGATGAGGAAGCAAATCCCAGAGGAAGACAGAAATTTTGTAAGAATTTTTTTCATGGATAGTTCAAGGACTTGTTTATGAGAAATTTCACTATTTCTGGAAAATTATAATACAGCTCAAAGTTTTGGAAACAAAAAGATCAGAAATTGGAATTTCCTGCCACATGAAATTTTTAGCATGGATTTGTAGCATGGGAGGCTCAATCCTCTCTGGATTAGAAGCTGCCACCAGAATACATCTGTCATCAAGCGTGACCAAGGGCTCCTGCGGTGCTTGAGCCAAAGAATTGGACAGAAGTTTTACCATCCAGCCACAAAAAGTACAAGCCAGGTACACTTCCAATAACATTCTCAATGTTTTGGAAGTTTTCCATTTTAATTTTAACACAGAAATAATTATTTTACACAGAATTTCTAATTCTGCACATCTCTAATGTCTGTCTTTCCCCCACCTGCTCCAGTGGTGAAAATAAGGCTTCTCCAAGCTGAAAATAAAGCAGGGAGCTCAGCATCTCAGAGAGCCAAATAAAGCACCAACTCTCATCATAAATTATTCAGCATTTAGCCAAAGGACATAGCTGAAAAGACTAAATTTCAACTTAACTATGTTTAATTTAATTTATGTTAGTGGCTTTCTGTTGGTCTCAGTTAATATAGTTAATATAATACTTGGCATTTTGACGAAGTAAATCTTTCTAGGGCCTTCCCCTCCTCCATCAATTATAGCTTGTTCATTGGAAGAGAAAAGGACAAAAATTAATTTTAATTAATTGAGAAGGTATCTTTAAACCCCTGGTGTCTGCTCTTCCCTCAATTTGTTCATGTAATGTTCTATAAAGTTGGCCTACATTTTTGTGACTGGATCACGTCTTTTTCAAGGGAATCCTCTCCAAAAGCTGTTTGTGTTTTAGTAGAGGAGCAGAGCTGCTTTGCCCACTGTCACTTGGGGAAGCACTGTGCTTGGCTCACCACTTTGGACTACCAGTGCTGATGAGATGCACCATTCTGCTTTCTCACCTTAAATACTTCAAAGAAGCCAAATTATTAAACACCACCCAACATCCCTCCTGTTCATGAACATCCCTGAGGACACGCTTGGCTGAAAGTAACAACTCATCAGACACTTGGGAGCAAATTTTGGCCGCTGTGGTACGGTGCTAGTAGTTACCAGTAGAAAACAATATTGGCGTTATTTATAAATATTTAGCATTTCGATTCTCATCTGCTGTCAGCTCTCCCGTGGCCCGAGCGCCGGTTATTCCCGGTTCCCTTTAGGAGCGGCCCGCGGGCTCCCCCTGCTGCCGCCGCTCCGGCACCGGCACCGGTTCGGCGGGGGCCGAGGGGACACAAAAACCCCTTTTTGACCCGGCATCAGCTGGCCAGTGCAGCAGCGTGAACAGAAGAGCACAAAGATGCAGCTTCACAAACACGGAGAAACGCTGTATGACTTGAAAAACAGGTTCGCAAACTGGCAGCGAGAACTAAACTGGCTTCAAGGTATTTAAAATAGAAAAAGAACCCCAAACAAACAAACAAAAAACCCCAAAACTTTTCCAGATTGAGGTATTAGAAGTCCTCAAACCACTAACTGAAAAACAGCTTCTCTGTCAAATGCTGGAGGGCTTTGGCTTCAGCAACATGGAGCAAAAACGCCCAAGTCAGGCAACCTTCAAAGCACAATTAAACAAAAAACAAACATTCAGAAACCCGCAAAACAAACCAATCTTTTAATAAACCCCACAGTTTTGACCACAGAAAATGAGAAAATGGGATTTCCTCCATACTACGGCGGCTGAACCTCCCCTCTGAATCAGGAGCTGCCAGAATACACCTGTCATCAAGGGCTTTTCTGGTTTGAGTCAAACAAGCAGACATGGGTGATGCCTTCCAGCCATAGAAGTATTCAAGATTGAGGTACAAGAAATGTACTTCAGGAAATAGCTTCCCAAATAAATAACTGAAAGACTACTCCTCTGACAGCTGCTGGGTTCTTTGGCTATGACCCTGCATCAGGGCTGGGAAAAGAGAGAAAAAGGCTGGAAGTCCAGGTGTGATGGGGCTGGGAAGCAGCTGCCACAGAAAGCCAGTGCTAACGTGGCTGTGTTCACCTTCTGCACAGGGCTGATGGATGATTCTCTTACCTGGATGGCCAGGGTTAAAAGAGAGCCCACAGCCCCATGAGGAGTGGGGCTGGAAGGGCTCTGTCAGGAGATACATTAAGGTTTTAATACAAAACTTACTCTTCTCCATCTCCCTAAGTGTGCCTTACTGACTACCATTTTGGGGAAGCTGAAAATCAGCTTTGGGAATATTTTTCCTGCCATAATTACATGCAGCTGCATTTTTAGCTCCTCCATTAACCACATATTACCTCCTTAAATCCCCTGAGAGCCTTTTAAACAGATTATTATAAGAGCTTTTTTTCATCCTTTATTTTTTTTCTTTAATTAGCTGTTATTCACACAAATTTGGCTAATACCAAATGAAAAAATATTTTCTTGGAATTCACCACAGGAAATCTAAAGCAACTTTTCAACATTATTTCTGTACAACTGGGGCTGTGTTGTCCCTATTCCCAGTTGTTTTATTACCTGTCATCTGGGCACAAATTTGGCCTGATGCAACTATGCTGTATTTCCACTTCTGCTTTACTATTTTTCTGCTTTACCTGAGACACTGCCTAGATGACATGCTTGATAACACCATTTTGTGGCCATGAGAGTCTGCACCATGCCTATAATCTGCTCTAAAGCAAAGGTATGAAATCAGCCATTTCCCCAGACTCCTTCCCTGAACACAGCGAAGCATATTGTGTGCTGCTGTCATTCCCAAACCATGAAAGGGTTTGGGTTTTCTGGAGCCAGTAGTTTTCTCTGATGTCAAAATACTTCTTGTTGAAAAGCTGCAGTGGTGTGTGTATATATATATATTGCAGTACAATATGGGTTGCTTGTGGGTGGTTTTCTGTGAAACAAGGACTGGGTCATGCTCAGTGTTTTCAGAACTGAGAGAGTGTTTTCAGAACTGAGAGATGTCCACTGCAACAGGAGATGGGCAGATCAGTGTCACCTCATACCACTCTAACAATTAAGGCTACTCCCATAAAGGCTCATATTAAATCTTGACTATGGATTAGGATTTGTATAAAGCAGCACTAAGTATTAGCAAGCAAGTCACCTCATGAGTAAGCAAATTTTAACAAGCTTTTGACCAAGCCCTTCCTAACAGCACACTGTCTGCCACAGTTCAAAGGCAGGGCCAGCAGCTGGGGCTGTAACACCAAAGGTCAGGCCACAGCAGCTGCACCAGGTCTGGACCTGGGAGAAGAGGGTGAGAACGCCCTGCACAGGCCCAGCAGGGACTCGGCATGGAGGGACTGGAGCCACTGCACAGCTGCATCCTAACCATCCTGGCTGGTCACCTCTGCATGCAGCAGGGACCTGTGCAACATTGCTAAAGCTCCTGCCACCCTCAGCTGTGTTCCAGAGAGCTATCCCAGCCCACAATGTGTGAACTGGACCTATGGTTAGCAGGTATCTGGCTTTGTGTTAGATAATGAGGGGACTGAAACTACTAAACACCTACAATGATCCCAGTGCATAACAACATCCTTTGCAGCTCTGCTTGCAGACCAAAAGAGACAGAATTGGACAAGAGTAGCATTTTAACCATGGAAATTATGCAATAATACATTCTATGGTTTTGCTCTCATATTTCTGTCTACCTCTAGTAACCTGACCACCTCAGTATATCTTTTTTGCTGAACTGATGTCTCAGTTGTTCCAATTTCTGCTGAGCAAGGGATATTAACTTTGTAGAAAAGGCTAGAAACAAACTTGGCTTACACTGAAATGACTCAAAATCTCCCAGTTAACCTTAAAGAGAGTTGAGGAGAGTTCTGAAGTAAAGCCTATTCTAATATCTGGGAACCAAACATGGGAGAAGTGGCCCATGGAAGAGTTAGACAGCTCCTGACTAAGCTCAAATGAAAAAGAAAACCACACAGAAGGTAGAAGCAGACACTGGCTGCCCAGGAGGAATACAGAAACTTTGCTTGCATTCACAAGAGCGAAGCTATGAAGGCCAAAGCTCAATGAGGTTAGAGTATGTAAGAGGTTACACTGGTCAGCAAGAGGGACTTCTGTAAGCACTCTGGCAGCAGCAAGCAATCTAAGGAAGACACAGCCCTGTTGTGTAGGGGCCAGGGAACCTAGTGACAAATACAGAGTAGGCTGGAGTACCCAACACTTTTCTTTCTGGCCTTAGATTGCACCAGAAAGGGCTGCCATCTGATCTGATCTCCCTCTTCCCAGATCCCACTAACCTACTGTGTGGGAATATGTCAGGAGGGAGCAAGGAAGGGCTCTCCACTGGGAAGGGTGAGACACAGGTAAGAACAGCACAAGCAGTGAACTTACCATTGGGGCATGGCCCCACAGCCCCTGAGCAGGAAGAGCAGCAGGTCCCATCCCGTGACATCGGGCAAAGGCATGGTAACAACCCAGATCCAAGATCAAGCCAGGAAATCCAAGTAATGACTTGTGACAAAACAGCACTGGAAAAACGTCCTACAGTTGCATCATAGCTCAGGAAAGGGATCCTGCCCTTGGGCCTGCACTTAAGAAATATTTTGGTCCCATGGTGATTGGTGTGTGGGTGAAGGTCCATGTGAGAGTGGGCAGAGCAAATGAAGCCTATTAGTGCACTCAGGGCCCTGCTAGGAAGTTGTTTTCACAAGTGAGGACTGGAGCATTGGAGCCAATTGGATAGATGCAAGTTCAGGAGACCAGATAGGATAAATCTGAAAGTCCTGAGGTTTTGACTGTGTGGCCCCTCTCTATCATCTTTGAAAGGTCAGTGATACTGAGGGCGATGCCTGATGTTTAGAAAAAACACATCACAGTTATCTCCATCCCAGGGAAATGCAGGCCAAACAGCTTTGTTTTAGGTCCAGAGAAAGTTATGGAGAAAATCCTCCTGGAAATCATTCCAGCCACAAGCAAGTCACAAAGATGACTGAAAGCAACCAGCATAGATTGTTCAAAGGCAAATCACGTCAAAAACCCTTATAAGGCACAGTGTTTCCTTTGCACAACATAAACCAGTTGAAAAACTTCATCTGTGTTTTATCTAGGCCAGTTTCCATAGACAGACAATTTTCCATAGACAGACAATTTCCATTGTCCCAGAAAATTTTAGTAGATATAAACACTAATAATCTGCATTAGATGATATATCAGGTAACTGTATCAGTGTGTCCCGTTTAAGGTCTTTTGATGTTTTATTTCTTGTTTAATGTAGAAAATTACTTCTGCCAGCTTTCTTTTTATTGACTTTAGCCAAGCAGCAGAGTAGGGAGGGAGGCATTGTTGGCTGGGAAATCTTGTGAGAAGAGTTGGTGCTGAGATCTTGGGTTTCACACAGTGTATGTGACATCAGGATGATCTTTTATTCCAAAACAGCCAGGCTCACGGAGTCTCTCTTTCAATGAAACACACAAATCAGCCCTTTTTGTTAACTGAAGACAATAGATTGTCACAGGAGTGTGTTCAGTAGGACTATTTTAGGAGTAACAGAGGGGGTACTTCCTTCAGGATCCACTGCCAAGCAAAGGGAATAAGCCCAACTGGAATACCCTGCAGTGCAGAATTCCTCTTTGTTGTGCACAGCTTTGCATGAGGTCCTGATGCTTTTCCCTAAATTTCACTGATGCACCCAAACCCATAACTGAGGGAGATAAAGCATTGAGTAGTTAACTTGTTCTTCTAGAGCCAATGCAGTTCCACATTAGACTTGCAGCAGTTTTAGTGGAGCCACTTGTTAAAAGAGGAGGAAATAAATGTCTTTTTAAAGTGCATATATGGGCATTGAAATTGTATGGCATCTTTGATAAAGGATGGGGATCTTCATCCATTAAATGAAATAGGATAAATTATGTTAATGTCTATACACTGTTTTCCTTATTCTTATTTTCTTTTGTTTTTCTTATTGTTTTTCAAAATGTAAAGACTATCACTTCTTATGTAAACCTTCAATGTCCTAGATTCAGGTCACAAATGTGAAAGACAAACTATACCAAAGTGACAAATTATTTAAATATCAAAAGAAGAAAGTACAATGGATTGAAAATAAAGTCTTATATAGGTTTTTAAATTAGGATCTTATCAAAGAAAAGTGTTTCCTGCATCTAGTACTCTGCAGAACAAAACTAATCAGGCTATATCTAAAACTGAACACACACACACCATCTTAGGCAAAAGTTCAAATGTGACTCAAATGTGACTTGAGTGTTCCAATGTGATTCGAGGCTCAGTGCTGTGACTGGACAACTGATTCCTAGACAGACTCTTGTGACTACTCATGTGAGCAGTTTTAGCACCAAAATATTCTCGCTCAGAAGTCTGTGGCCTCATACCCCTCTGAGAACCATGCATATCCTTACTATTATGGGACCATGGCTAAGGGACGTTCCCTTTGGTTTCTGCTGTGATGTGGGGACAGCCTCTCTGCAGGCACCAGCACCAAAAAATACTGTAGGTCTCCACAGCCTGGTTGGCTCTGGCTGGATGTCACTACTCCTGAGGACATCTGCCAGTAAGAAGGAGGCATGATCCACCTGTGCCCCTCAAAAAGGCCAGAACATACCTTACACATAGGCCTTTCTCTTGCCACTGTCTGGAGCAACCATCTGCTTCAGCTTCATGAATGTTTAATACTAGTGTGGTTTAAAAGAGGCCCTTGGGGGTTTTTTAATGACTTGTGGAAAAAAAGAAATTGTGATGATGGACATGTCACTGGAGTCATGCTTATTGCACTATACCATTCTTTCCTCTACAACTGTATGCAAATTTTTCAGTGGGTTTTACTGGGATCTGATGTAGGCTGTTGTTCTCTGATGTTTAGGGAAATTCCCAAATTAAAAGTATTCCAGTACCAGTTTCATAATTCTATGAAATGGTTCATAAAATGCCATTCATGCCCTGAAACCATCCTTGCAATTGCAGAATATGTGGTTACAGTAGAAAGAGGAAATGGTTTGTTAAAATACATATTTTTAAAGAGATATACAGATTATTGTTACAGCTAATTTACACTAATGCAAATATTGTAAATATTCTTGTTACAGTGCATGTTTTATGTATTGGTATACATGTAATTAATAAATATAGTATATGTATAAAGTACTCATCTGTTGGCCTGACCTGCTTTCGAGGCACGTGCATTGGCTTCTGGGAGTCTGGGTCAAGAATGATACTGAGAAGTTGCCATGCCTGATCAAACCCACAGATTGTTACCCACTACTAATGCTTCACATGGAAGCTGATACAGCTGGCAGCACCTCCCCTTCTAAGACAGGCTGAGAAAGTTGGGGCTGTTCAGCCTGGAGAAAAGAAGTTTGCATGGAGACCTCATAGCCTCTTTCCAGCATCTGAAGGGGGCCTACAGGGAAGCTGGAGAGCTTTCTTGATCAGGAACAGTAGTGACAGGACAAGGAATAATGGGTGCAAATAGAAAGGAGACAAATTCAGGTTAAAGATTGAGATGAATTTTTCTCATATGAGAGTGATGAGGCACTGGAACAGGTTGCCCAGAGAAGTTGTGGATGCCCCAAACCTGGCAGCGCTCAAAGTCAGGTTGAATAAAGCTTGAAAATCCTGGTCTGGTGAGAGGTGTCCCTGCCCATGGCAATGGGGATTGGGACTAGATGATCCTTAAGGTGCATTTTAACCATTTGACATTCTTTGACTTTATGATATAATAACATCTCTGCTTGGAAAATCCTTGGAGTGTTTGAAGTGGTAGTGGCCATTCTGCTTCTCTGCTGGTGTTGTGGTCCTGTAGTAGCAGAACTCAGCCAAGATAAGGGCACCAGAACAAGGTCCTGCAATAAGCTCTGTGCAGACGTGCAGACAAAGCACACATGATGCAGGTCAGGCATTGGAAAGAGCAGGGGAACAGGGTCACATCATCATGACTTTGCCACACAGGGAAATGTCCTCAGTACCAGCACACACCAAGACCAGTATCTGCACGTGCTCCACATCCACACACTGGGTGCCATTTGTGCACTGATGCAGGCAGAGACTGTTCCTCTAACAAAGGCTGATCTCTCAAAATCATAGCTCAGAATGGAAATTCAAAAAGTCCTATATTCACCAGACTAGAAAACTTATCTCAGTGAATTGTTCAAAATAGAGGAAAAAGCCCTTTAAAACAATTTTTTGGGGGATCAAATGTATTCAGAGAATTAAAAAGGCATACAATTTAGGACAGCAAAAGTTCTTGAAAAGAAATCCAATTATGTGTAAGAGAGCCTTAGAGATGGAGTTGTCTGTCAAGTCAGTGTATAACTGCAGCAATTGGGAAAGTGACAAGATATTGAGCATTTTTAAAAATCCTTATAGAATAAGAGATCTTAACAAAAACAAAACACCAGGGAGAAACTGGGTGGTTTTTTTTTCCTCTGGTTAACTTGTGGTTTTATTTCACTATTGCTTTCTTCAACTAACTGCAGAATTCATCACCACATTACTTGCTTTCATTTTCTTTTATGAGCATGTTTTTCCTTGCCCCAGATGAAACAGGATATCCATCTTTCAGAATTTCTGCCCTACCTTTTGCAATACCATTCACTTGTACGTGGTAAGAGCAAAGTATTTAGCAAATCCCACTGTGATTAAAGGAAATTTGCAGCTTTACTATTGCAATAGAATAAATCTTCTGTTGAGCTACAGGATTGGCTAATGTGGGACAGTTCCTGCTTCCCCTTACTTTGATGTCATCTGTTTAAAAGATGACCAGCAGAAATAATAATTGTGTTTTGCTGTTTATTTTTCTACTTTTAATGGGAAGAGATTTAAGGAGCACACAAACCTCTGCCCCTTTGAATCCCCTGCCATCAGGCAGACTATCCCTGTGCCAATCATGCACAGAAAAGGATCTGTCACAACACTGCTATGAACAGAAGGTTAAGATGAATGGATATCCAGATGTGAGCTGAATGTACTGTATCTGAGGTCTGCAGTAAGGTTAGCAGGACAGGAAGGTGGGGGAAACGTGAATGAAATTTAGCAGTTGTTGTGAAATTTCCAAATATCCTAAATATGAACAGAAGAAGAAACAGATGGGAATTTTTTTTCCACTTTACACTACCTTGCTAAACATTGGATGTCAGAACATCAGAGAAATGTAGAATCATTTAGGTTGGAAAAGACCTTTAAGATCATCAAGTCCAAGGGTTAACCCAGCTGCCAAGTCTACCACTCAACCATGTCCCCAGGTGTCACATCTACATGTCTTTAAAATACCTCCAGGTGTAGTGACTCAACCACTTCCCTGCAAAACCTGTTCCAATGCCTCACAACATTTTTGGTTAAGAAATATTTCCTAACATCCAATCTAAACCTCGGCTGGTGGCCATTTCCTCTTTTCTTGTCTCTTGTAACTTGGGGGAAGAGACCAACACCTACCTCTCTTCAACCTCCTTCCAGGCACTTGCAGAGAGCAGTAAGGTCTCCCTGAGTCTCTGAGCATCCAGGCTAAACACCCCCAGCTCCCTCATTCGCTCCTTGTAAGATCTGTGCTCCAGACCCTTCTCCAGCTCTGTTGCCCTTCTCTGGACACTCTCCAGCACCTCAATATCTTTCTTGTAAAAAGGAGTCCAAAACTGAACACAGGATTTGAGGGGTGACCTCACCAGTGCCGTGTACAGAGGGACAATCACTGCCCTGCTCCTGCTGGCCACACTATTGCTGCCACAGGCCAAGCAGCCACTGCTCTTGGCCACCTGGGCACATTCTGGCTCGTGTTCAGCTGCTGTCAACCAGCACTTCCAGGTCTTTTTCTGCCAGGCAACTTTCCAGCCACTCTGTCCCCAGCCTGTAGCACTGCATGGGTTTGTTGTGACCCAAGTGCAGGACTCAGCACTTCACCCTGTTCCATGTCATACCCTTGGCCTTGGCCCATCGATCCAGCCTGTCCTGATCCCCCTGCAGAGCCCTCCTACCCTCCTGCAGATCAACACTCCTGCCCAACTTGGTGTCTGAAAGCTTGCTGAGGGTGCATTCAATCCCCCCATCCAGATCACTGATAAAGATATGGAACAGGGCTTGTCTCAACACAGAGCCCTTGGGAATATCTTGTGATCGGCCACCCAATAAACCTCAAGAAGCAACAACTTCAAAGCAATGAACTAGTGTAAGGTGTCACTGGAAGAGGTGTGTTACATGAACAGAAGTTCCCCAGGCAGCCTGGTATTTCAGTAAGATGTGCTGCTGCTGCTGCTGCAGAAGCTTGCACAGTTCTGCTGAAAGTGCTGCTGCTGCTTTCACATCCTGTTAGATTTCAGGAAACTTTGCTCAATCTCCCTGAAAGGGATTGACGTGGTTTCAATCTCATTATTTTGCATATACTTTGTTCTGTTTCAGAGGAAAAAGTGAATAGGAATGTCTGTCACTTGACCAGAAACCAGAAGTACCTGCTGAGAATGAAACAGAAAAAAAAAAAGGCTTGCAGCTGGCTAAAATGCTGGAGGCTCTCACTGTATTTCCTGGGAAGCCAGTGAAGAGAAAAAAGGGAATGTTATCTCCTTAAATCTCTTCCCAACTTCCTAAGCTCTATAATCTGATTTTCCACAGGCTGAAGATGACTCACCAAATAACTCACCCAAAGGTGTTCAGTGCCTCTTGAGGGCTGTGGCTAGAGAATATAACATCGAGCCTAAAGGGAAAAGGCCAAGACAATACAGCAGTGACTGCTCCCAGACCAAGAGCCATTGCTCACAGCTTTCCAGGACTGTGTAGGGTCCTCTCCCACTTCCTTTTTCTGTGAAGGAGACCATGATGAACTTCCCCTGTGTGAAGAAACAGTGATGCCTGGCTGATTCTGTGGCTGCCAGCTGTAGGGATATTACAATAATTAATCAAACTGGCACTCTCTAGTAGGTTATCTGCAGCTGGTCCCTCCATTGTAAAGGCAGGGAATTGAAAATGCAAGCTCTCTTGTCCAAAGACACAAAATGAATTCGTATCAAAGCCCACATGAAAATTCTTGAGGCCAAATGCTAATTTCAAATGACCACATTACCACTTAGATGCATCATCAAAAGTAATTAACTGATGTTTTGTAGGCACATGTCTTTACTGATAATTCAAACCATGTGACAACTGAAATTCCTGTGTCTGATGTTAGAATTGAAGGAAAGACAACCTTATGCCTAATCATAAAATGCATTGGCCAATGACCCTGAACCCAAAGGTCATTCACTGCCTATTTTCTAGAGATGGCATTACAATGACCAGGGTTTCTTAAAGAAATAGCCATACACTTGATGAATCTGCTGAATGCAGATATGCAGATTTTGCTGTGGTAGCATAGGCCAAAAAAAAGCCCAGACACCTCTAATCAGAAAAGCAGCAGAGCACATTACAATTACACAGCAGGCTTTTCTCAGCATCATCTAGAGCAGGACTCATTAAAATTGGACTTTTTACAAAAACACTCAATATTCATAGCACTCTGATATAATTGATCAACAGCTGTTTGGAATTTAAACATATGAGAACTGTGATAGATATTTTGTCACAGCACTAAATATTATGCTCCATTCTCCCAGCTTCAGGGTTTGCTACAAGCCACACAGTTTTTAAAAGATCCTGAGCTTTTGAATTTTATACTGTATCTTAAACTAGTGGGATTTTAATAAGCTTCCAGGTCTTGCAGGCTAGAACAGAAGTAGATGGCACTCTTTGAAAGAAGTTACATGAATTACAGTTGGAAAATACTTAGCTTATATTGCAGTTTGCAAGCACCGTCACATTCCTCTCTATATTGAAGTCTATCACTGCAAGTCTAATCTTTCTTGTACTTTGTTTTTAATAATGGTTATTTTTCCTGCAATATAACAGGGTTACAGACACCATGCAAAACTGGAGAAGACCCTACAAGTGTTTCGGGTCTGTCTGGAAGAATGTGGATCATGGCTGTTTCTCATGAGTGTGGGTGACTGCTTCATCCCAGAATCACTTCCAGCTTCCCTCTTATCTAATTACCATGTACCACACAATGTAACCACAACTTTTTAGATTGGTCTGGGGACTTTGGGCCTTTCAGCTAGGAAAGTTTTTTTTATTTCTTCATATTTTCCCCAAAGATGTCATCTTTCCTAATTTCCTTGTACATGCAGGAGTGCTGGGTCTTAGCACTGGCTGTCGTGGTTTCACCCCAGCCAGCAGCCAAGCCCCACACAGCTGCTGTCTCATTTCCCCACCATTTGGATCAGGGAGAGAATCAGAAGTGCAAAACCCAGAAAACTCATGGGTTGGGATTAAGACAATTTAATAGGGAAAACAAAAGCCTTGCAGACAAGTAAAGCAAAACAAGGAATTAATTAATTGCTGCTGCAACCATCCCCAGGAGACCAGGGCCCCATCACATCTAACAATGACTTGGGAAGACAAACACCATCACCCCAAATGTCTCCCTCTTGATCCCTCTTCCCCCACTATATACAGAGCACGATGTCCCATGGTCTGGAATATCCCTTTGCTCAGCTGAGGTCACCTGTCCTGGCTGTGTCTCCTCACAGCCTCTCATGCCCCCCCAGCCTCACCAGCACAGCAGTACAAAAGGCAGAAAAGGCCTTGGCTCTGTGTAAGCCCTGCTCAGCAATAACAAAAACATCTCTATATTATCAGCCCTGTGTTCAGCATAAATCTAAAACACAGCCCCATACTAGCCACTGTGAAGAAAATTAACTCGACCCCAGCTTAAACTGATCTTGTGTCACACTGCTCGTCTTTGTTGCTGAAACATTAACATTTCTGTCCTTAGTGGATAATTCTTACTGAGAAAACCTTCTTCAAGGGTTAATTGAAAAATTAATTTACCAAAGCATATTCTAAGGAGATAACAGAAGATGCTTGTACTCCGTCACCAGAAAATGGTGTAAAACTCCCCTAGTTCTCAATGAAATTCACTGAGGGTTTTGACAGCTCTGCATACACCAGCAGGAGAAATTTCTGAGTGAAACTGGCCTGGCTCACTGCCATCTCTTTGGCTGTTGATGCTGTTGCTGTATTTCCTTGGAATCAGTAAGATCACAGCCTTTAACCACTGCAGCTTCCCGGCTGGAAGAAAGGACCCAGTCACTAAATCATTTATAAATAGTTAACTTAATATCAGTTAAAAGGAAAAACAAATTGCATGCACCAACATCCCTTCTGAATTAGGATGCACTTTTGCTGCAGTGGTCTGAAATCTGTGTGCCCTTGCCATGTGTCCCTGTTTGACTGCTTTTTTTTTGGTGGTGATGGGGACTGTGTCTCAGTGCCCCTAAGATGGTAACTTTAAATGGTAACCAACCTTCATGAATGAAGCTTTTGTATTAGATTAATTATGTCAAAGAACATAACTCTGGCAATCTGGATTTCAGTTTTGAAAATTACCTGGCACCTCTTTCAGTGAATCCTACCCCTCAGAAACCATGTTTTCAATAACCTTCTGAATTATACTGGAGTCACCCTTGTAGTAAAGACATTTTCCTCTAGAAAAGGTGCCTTTGAATACTTTTCTGATGGTGGAGCAGAAGCATTATATTACTGAGTCACTGGATCCCCGAACAAGCAAGCCTTTCCACATCTGAATGTGTTATGGTGTTTCTCCAGAATAGATTAAACTCAGGTATTTCTACTTAGTGCAGCAGACATTGAGGATAGGTGGCTAGTTTGGTGCACAGAAGGCAGGTGGGTAGTGAGCAGTTAGGAAGTAAGTTTCTCCATCAGAGTTTAGTGTAACAAGTCATGGACCAAGGTAGTGCAGGGCCTGGAAAGGCTACCAATCATTCCTGGTGTCCTCATCCCACCTAAGTTTCAGCTACAGAGACAAGAAAATGCCCCTTAATGTGGTTACCTTATTCTCTTTCTTTGTGCACTGTCTTTTTTCCAGCCTTTTTTTTCTTGTATGCCAGAATCAAATTGCAGCAAATAGTCTCTGTTTATTTGCCAAAGGTTTGCAGGGGCTCTGAACTTTCTCTTTGACTTACTGCATTTCTCTGCCTTAAAGGGCAATACAGACAGCAGGGGAATAGGTGTGTGTGAATAACAGAATCAATTAGGTTGGAAAAGACTTCTGTGGTCATCGAGTTTGGCCTATGACCAAACACCACTGTGGCAACTAGACATGGCACTGAGAGCCACATCCAGCCTTTCCTTAAACACCTCCAGGAACAGTGACTCCGCCACCTCCCTGAGCAGCTCACTCCAATGCCCAATCACTCCTTCTGTGAAGAAATCCTTCCTGATGTCCAACCTAAACCTCCCCTGGTGCAGTTTAAGACTGTGTCCTCTCCTCCTGTGACTGGTGGCCTGGGAGAACAGACCGATCCCCACCTGGCTCCAGCCTCCTTTCAGGCACTTGTAGAGAGCGAGAAGGTCTCCCCTGAGCCTCCTTTTCTCCAGGCTAAACAACCCCAGTTCCCTCAGTCTCATAAGATTTGTCCTCCAGACCCTTCGCCAGCTTTGTTGTTTCCCTCTGGACTCTGGAATTAACTTGTAACAGCTGAATAATCCAGCTGTACTCTGACTCTATTCTCTCTTACACTGCCCCAAACATCGATGTAACAGTGACATCATGTTGTGTGTGAAGCTACCTGTTGTTCCACTATGATTCATGTGCTAACGCCTGTTCTGCTCAGGCCACACTGGCTATGTCAGGCTGTGGGGTCAGAGCTATTTCCCAGGAACAGCTTAATTTACTTCTAGGAGATCTGCATGTACTATCTGTTGGATGCCTGACTCATCCATTTCTTTGGCAAAAGCCCACCGAACTCCTCAGCTTTTAGAAAACAGACAATTTAAAACTGTCTCCTCTCATTAGAAGGAGAAAAAACAAAACCCATCAACAGCTGGTGAGTGATATTATTGCCAAAGTATTCCATTACTGTGAGGTAAAATAGTACAAAGATCATTCTTGGGCTGACTGTGGAAAAAATAATTATAATAAAAAGCTATTACAATAAAGCACATTTGCAACGTGGAATGCAATATTAGTCAGCTTTAAGCATGCTGACAGTTCTGAAAGAGGAGTTCAGCACTTTTTACAGGGAAATGAAGGGGCTGAAAACCTGTGTGTTTGCATCCTAATCTGTGGGCTGGCCAGGAAAAGAGCAGACTGACTGTCTTTGACCTCTACTTAGCAAGGGTAGAAACCAGTCTTTGTCTTGGTCTTGGAGCCTCTGGGAATGGAAGTTACTGGAAATTGAAGGTGGGAGCAAAAGGGTTCCACCAGGATTTTGGCAGTAAATGTAATGAGTGGGGTAATTACATGAAGTAGCTCTCTCGAGCATCTTCTGGCAATTTGTTCATGACAGAATGAGATTCAGTAGAAACTCCAAAACTTCCTTAGGAATCTGTAGAGTTAATTGAGCACTTATCCTAAACTCAGGATTGCAATGATTAGTTCAAAAGCATAGATATAGCAGGATATAGCTATTGAAAATATCAAACTTGTTGCAGTTAAGGCCTGACATTTGCCCTACATTTTATGTTTAAAAAAGTGCTCCTAGAACACAATGTCAGTACTGTATGTAGTCTTTCTATTGGGCATGGAATGGGCGAGCACATGACAACTTCCCCTTTGCTGGGATTTGCAGGCAGCCTTTGGTACTAATAGTATTTAGCACTGACTTTCATGAACAAAATAAAGGGGTAGGAAATGCACTGAAGACTAAACTGTCTGTGGAAGGCTACCATGTGGGAAGGCTGCCATGACCAGCAGCCATCTTCATGTATGGCCTCCATGGATTTAAATTATTCCTCTGTTACAGAGTTGGGCAAATGGTGCTTGTTTAGCAGCTCAGTTCCCTTTCCCCACCAAATGGGTATTTTCTACAGAATGTCTTGCTGATGCTACATCTCCTGGAAAGGCAGGCAAATTTTCTGGAGGACAGCCACGAGATACTCCCACGACTGGACTCTGGCCTGAGAGAACGGCAGGAGAAGCTGGGGGAGGTGGTGGCGGTGGGGCTGGGCTGGAGGGGAGGCTGGAAAAGGCAGCACTGGATGAAATGCTTGGGGTTATAGCCCTGGCCTGGGGATACACTAAAGCATCTGCACGGTGCTGAGTGTTTTAGCTGTACCACGGTTATACTAGGCAGCCTTTTAGGACCATCTGGAGTACAAGGAACATATAAGAGTTGCTGATACAACACAAAAACAAGCTATATAACAAATCAGTTACTTCATTTCAAAAATTACTCAATTTTTGGGAGAGGAAAACTGCTTGGGGAAAACTGCTTGGAGAAAACTT
>VYXD01010904.1:0-13428 GCA_013397195.1 Hylia prasina
AAGGCTCCAGGGAAACCTTATTGGGATCCTGTAGTACTTAAACGGTGCTTGCAAGAAAGATGGGAGCAAACTTTCAGCAGAGCGTGTTGCAACAGGACAAGGTGTGATGGTTTTAAACTGAAGGAGGGTTGATTTAGATGAGATAAAAGGAAGAGGCTTTTCACAGTGAAGTTGGAGAGGTCCTGGCACAGGTTTCGCAGAGAAGCTGTGGCTGCCTCATTCCTGGAAGTGTCCAAGGCCAGGTTGGATGTGGCTTGGAGCACCCTCAGATAGTGGAATTGTCCCTGCACATGGCAGGGGGTTGGAATGAGATGAGCTTTAAAAGGCTTCTAAAAGGCTCCAACCCAAACTGTTCTATGATTCCCTGCTTTTGGTGGTTTCTGTGGATTGGGACTCACACTTTGGCCCGTTCTACTCAGTGTGGTTCAGGTTGAGATTGCAAATATTCACCAGACCTGAGGTAGAAAACAGAGGGTGTTGCTGAGCCCAAAATGCACTTCACAGCAGGGCAAGATCAGTGTCAGGCTAGATCACACACCCAGCATCCCAGGGCACGCTTTGGAAATTATGTGGGTGCCCTGTGGGACGAGCAGAACTCATATGCCAATATGCCATTTAGGTCCCCATGGACACTAAATGCACTTAAAGCAGGAGATTTTCAGAAGGTGTCAATCAGAAGGTACCATAACAGAGATAATTTACCCTGGTAAAGCAGAAGCCCTCTAGAACATGACAAAATAAACCCCAGCCACATGCACGTTGCATTTCCAGTCAGCAGAGAAGGTTGCAAGTATTATTGGGATATGCTAGAATCCCTTACTGGGGTGAGCAGCACTGCCCATGTCCCCGGGTGGACAGAGGTGTGTCCCCATTCCTAGGGTGGACTGTGACGTGCTGCATGCTTCACTTTCATATATTCCCATAAACAAGAGGAAGGCTGGGAAACAACGCAATGCCAGAGGCAGAAACAAGGGCACAAATCCCTATTTCTCCAGCACAGCTGGAGCGGCTGATTGAAAAACTCGTACAACCCACCTCCACTATTCAAACTTTGGGGTGTTAAATCCAAATCTAAATAATCCTGCATGTTTCTTCCTTGACTAAGCACCTGAGCACTAATTACATGCCTGGTTAATTCGGTAATGTACATACATTTCTGGGCTCCCTCTGCTTGTATTGCTCTCTCTCCGCTTCGGGAGATTAATGAGGTGAGGAAACAGAAGATTGTTACAAACCTGCAGCTCATTGTACCTCCTAAGAAGATGATGGGAAATGTACCAAACGTCATGTTATTTTGCTAACACTGCTGTGTACAGTACATAATTATAATTTAGCCGCTGTATTTCTCGCCTATTAGAATAGATAAGCAGTGATCCAAGACTATTATGAGCAGCACAGCTTCACGGGGCTGGTTTCTTGCCCTTGTGCTGCAATAAGCTGAATCACATTTTTGTCCAAGATTTTTGGCAGGATCATTCACAGGTAGATTGGTTCTGAAAACACACATCCTTGTAAGTTCACCATCTTCAGTTTCTTTGCTTTCTCTTTGCCTTTGGGATTGTTGTTGCCTTTATATTTTTTGCTTTTGTCAGGAAAGATGTTTGGGCTGATTCTTCATTTATCCATTTGCATGAGGATCTGTGGGAATTCTGGGCGTACAAGATCATACTCATAGGATAGTTTTTGTTGGAAGGGACCAACAAACATCATCTAATCCCCATGCTGAGCTGGACCCTACTGAGTACATATGTGAGTTCATCCACACTTAGTTATTCAACATATGCTTATGGGATGTGCTGACGGAGAGCAGCCCTCTGCAGTTATAGCCTATATGTCCTTACCACTAAGAGGGGTAAAAACTGGGTTGAAATCATAGGATCACAGAATGGTTTAAATTGGAAGGGGCTTTTGAAGGTTGTTTAGTCCAAAATCCATTAGACTGGTTGCTCCAAACATCATCTGGCCTGATCTTGAGTATTTCCAGAGATGTGGCTCCATCACCTCTCCAGGCACCTTGTGCCAGGGTCTCACCCCTCTCAGCATAAATGCTTTGGGGTGTTACTTGAGGGCCTTGTACCCCAGCCAAGCTGGCTCATTCTGATATACAAGAAGAGCATATGATGCAGGTCATTCTAGACATGCTATCATTCTAGATACTTTTATTTCTCTGTTTTACCTGCATTCCATCTTTCTCCCTCCTTCTTTTTAAGAAGGCTCCTACGAGCACAGCACTGATGCTGCACAATTATCCCATTTTCTCATTTATCAGAGTTTTATGCCTCTTAGTTTAGTGCTTACACACTCATTATATTAAAGAAGAAAATGTCTAATGAGCCCAATTCATAATCCAAGTAACACCATTAACACGGCAACAGCCCAGCAGACACAGCAGTGTGGAAGTGAATGCTGTTTAAAGAAGCTCAAGGCAGCACTGTGGGCTGAACACAAAGACAGAAAAGTCATATGCCCAGCTGACAGAATCTGCACAAACACTTACAGTGGGACCCAGCTGTCAAAATTCAGGCAGTGACTGCCATTCAAGACACTCGTGGGTGTGCAAGGCACCTTCGTGATTAAAAAGGTGGAAAACTTTTCTGATGTCCTCTTGATAAAACTGGAGTTTCTTCCTTTGCTTCTATCTAATGGACACTCAGAGAGATCTTGACTCACATTTCAGGCATCCACTCAGAAACTGCCAAATTTCTTATGTGTCCAAACCAGAGGTGGAAATGGGATATTGAGATTACAAAAGTATCACGCCTGGATTTAAAGTGAGCCCATTCCAGTCACAAATCTGGCTGGATTTTGTACTTTCAAATTTTGAGGCAAAGCAAAAAGTAGGGTTAAAGTTCTGCTCATGTGGTTCAGAAGATAAGGACTGAAGGTTTGTAGAATCACTGATTCAGTGAGGTTGGAAAAGCCCTCCATGGTCACTGAGGCCAAGCTGTGCCCAAATCCCCACCTTATCACCAGCCCAGACCACTGAGTGCCACATCCAGGCCTTCCTTGGACATCTCCAGGGATGGGAAACCCAAACCTCCCCTTCCAATGTCAGACCACCCTTTCCATGGGGCAATTCCCCCTCATGTCCAACCTGAGCCTCCTGTGGTGCAGCTTCAGGCTGTCCTCTTGTCCTGTCACTGGTTACCTGGGAGAAGGAGGCAACCACCTCCCTTCAGGGGGTTGTAGAGGGTGAAAAGGTAATTTCTGAGTCTCCTCTAAGCTAAATTAATGTGAAAGTTTAAGACCCAGGCCAAAAGATAATGGTTCTTCAGAAAACCAGCAATTTTCACAAAACAACATTTAAATAATCTCAAATGGCCATAAACTAAAACACAAGCAGTTTCACCTCAAGATGAGGAAGACATTTTTTATTTTGAGCGTGGCAAAACCCTAGAACAGCAGCCCAGGGAGGGCATGGATTCTCCCCTTCTGGAGACATTCCAAACACACCTGGATGCATTCCTGAGTGACCTGCTCTGGGTGACCCTGCCTTGGCAGGGGGTTTGGACTGGACATTCTCTGGAGGTCCCTTCCAAACCTAACAACTCTGTGATTCTGTGAAGGTATATACCAGGAGTTACAGAAAAGAAGTCACTGACCCTTTCTCCTCTTATTTAAAAGTTCAAATGACCTCATTCTTCCACATCCCAATGAAAATACGCTTACCCATACACATACACGTAAGAGAGCTGCATATTTACATGGAAATGGACACAAAACCATCTCTCTAGGCACAGATTTATTTTTCTTCCTTCCCCCGCTGAGATTTGGAGAAGCTTCTCCTCTGCTGTGCAGCAGTGCAGCAGGAGCAGCCCTGTGGCAGCCCTGCAGTATTTCCCTGGTGTAACCCAGCCCCTCAGAGCAGAGAGGGCTATCAGCTCCCTTTGATTAACAGGGTGGGCATGTCTGATGTTCACTTACCAGAACAGGGAAGATAACTTTGTAGACCACATTAATGGGGATCTACCTCCCCTGCTCATTGATGACATTGAGCCTAACCATGTGGGGTTTTAGGAGCAGAGTAATTCCATCGTCTGCCTTTGATTACATCATAAATTGACACCTTGCCAAGTTATAAAAACATGGCTTTAGTCTGTGGAGGCCAGGGCACTTCAGATGATGCCCTCTCTCATTTGCTGGGTCTTGTGCCACAGCAGAGCTATAGATCACATCTATAATCCTGTGGAGTTCATTATCTCCTAATGCTATTTGGTTTTTTAGATCATTAGAATGAAACTTGACCTGACCTGTGAACTATGAAATTGATTGTTGCCTTTAAATGGTCAACAGCCCATTTTCTAATCGATATACCAAATAATTTTATACATATTTAAATTATATATAACTTTAATGCTCGTTAAATTTATCTGCCACTTTCCTTCTATAGTTTATTTTGCATGCATCTGAAACATGGATGGTGCTTTTACTACTTGGTGGTACCACTTAGAAAAAAAAGGAGGAAGAAGGAGGAAGACACAAATAAACCCCGGCCTGAAACAAAAAGCTGAACATGGGTGCAATTCTGCTCTGAAGGCTTTTAAAACATATCCTAGTTTGGGCTGTGGTTTCGGATTAATCCATTCCATGATGAATAAAAATAAAAAAGAACCCAAACCAGAACAGAGTTTTGCTGTAACCATTCAAGTTTGAATAGAGTTTGTGGCTTCTGTCCCCTGCCTGCTTCTTTGCAGAATGAAAAACAATAGGAGTTGAAGTGAAATGTTGGATTTGCTCAGGACAGAACTGGATTCAGTGAGAAGGAAAGTTTCTGAGATTAGCGAGGTTATTTCTGGTCCTGGGGAAGCTCTGTTTAATGGTTTGGGTCTACTGGGGCCCTGCACAAGTTTATAAAGGGATGGGAAATATCATCTCTGGCCACCTTACAGAGCACTTAATTTTTAAGTAGATATAATAACCTTGCTTATGCTCTGATGATTTTAGGAAGTTCTCCTCTGGGCATCCTTTTGTATCCTGCCTTTTCTATATCTTCCAAAGTAACCTGGTGTCTTCATGCACAAACTCCTGTGGAGCCCCATTAACAGCCTTGTTGCTCTGCCTTTTCAGCCACTTAGTGAAACAGAGTTTGCTTGTTTGAAAATTTAGAAAGGACAGGGGGGAAAGGGTCTCCAACCCCAAAAAACTTCATCTTTTGACCCAGCCTCTGCATGTCTGGAAAATACACCTCACTATCCCAAAGATTCCAGATTGGGAAATAAACAAACTCAGATGCCCACAGCCTCAAGTTTCTTGTCTTATCCATGTGGGAGAGAGAAATGAAAGAGTAAAATCCATAAAGCCTTTTTATTCTGTGAGACATGAGACTCACAAGCAGCAGCACAGCATTAAGAGGGAAATACAGTCACAGAATCAGGATGGGTGTTGTGACCAGTGCAATTACTTAAGGGTTTAAAACTCTTGGTTTCACAATTGTGGACAGATCTTGTCATCACCTTCACTTTTTCCATTCAGTAAAAGGAAAGAGTGTATTTGTCCTGCTTAAAGGCCTCTAAGGACAAAGTAATTAACTTTTGTAACTCATTTAAAGAGGAAAAGTAGTACATTCTACTGCAAATGACAAATAATGACAAACAAAATGATTCTTCAGTGGAAAGGTCATTCCCTACCACCCAACCAGCCAATGTCTCTTGTAATGCATGAGGTTTTCTGTATTGCTCAAATAGACTTTTAAAAACACTCAGGCAAAAAGGAAAACCACCTCAGGCATTCCCAAAACCACAGTGTTACTCGGGAAATCACAATGTGTTTTCACCCAAATGAGTTGTTGGAGGAAAAAGTGGGGAAAATACCTCACTCTACTCCCTGGCCTGCACCCTCTGGGCCTGCAGAAGGATCAGGTTTCTGACTTTTCCACTGAGGATCCACGGCCCACAATAGCATCTCTCTGTTTCCAGTCACCCCCAAGACTTCTCCTGGCCTTTCCTTGCCCTCTTGAGAGGTCTGTCTGAGAAAAGGACAACAAACTAACAAATAAAATTAGAAACCAGCAGAGAGCCATCAAAGAAAAGAAACCTCCAAACCATTTGGAATGGCTTCCCTGGATTACTACTAGTCAGGCAGGACTTAATCTTCTAGATGTTCTTGCTTTTCAGAGTAAAGAGGCATTTGGCACTTATCTAAAATTAAAATGGTGAGCAGTGAAAGCCCTTGCAGGTGCAGGGATCTCATCTGCATAGGTCTCTGCTCTGTTTCTGCTATCAGCTCCTGCCTGGCACCGAGCAGGGGCTGCCTGGGGAGGGCAGTGGGGGGAACCAGGAGCTTTTGCTGCGATCCTGTGGCTGCCACTGCCGCATCCAGCAAACGGCACCTTTTAATACCTGGTCATTTTTATTTATATTCCAGTTTTATCAAAGCAATGGGGCGTGCGATAGGCTGGTAAATAATTAATTTACTTCCCAAAGTCTCCCAGTGGAAGGGATGACAAGCCCTGCCATTTATACTTTTATGGAACGCCAGATGAAGTGAAGACGTCAGCGAGGGGGGCAAATTGCTGGGAACAAAGTGAATTAGAGAATATCTTTCCTTCAGTAAGACAAATTTGTGTGGGGTAACCATGCTTTGCTGGGGAAGCCAATTGGAAAAGAGTGATAGAGGCCCAGCTGCTGAAGTTCATCAAAGTCATCTGTTTCAGGTAAGCTCATTTTTCACCAGCCAAGGGGATATTTACCTGGAGTACACCTGTAAGGTACAGCCGACAGATTGAATGGTACAGTGCTTTATTATATTTCACACCCTGATGATTCAATATGATAGGAAAAGAGGGAGAGAAAAGCGGAGAGCTACAGAAAAAAAAAAAGAAAGGGAAAAAAAAAAAGCCATGTCTTCTCTTCGGAGGGTGTTTGTTGGACTGTTTGGCTGCAGTGCTTAGGCAAACCAAAGGGAAGAGAGCAGTGTTTTGCAGTGCATTGTGTTTCTGTGAGAGCATTTAGCTCAAAATAACCTTTTCTTCCTTCTCCTTTCCTTTTTGCAAGTGTCATCCTAGATTTCTGCAGCAAGGCAACACTATGTTGTTTGTATCTCATTAGGTTTGTACACCCAACCAGCCAGAGACAGCTGGCTCTTCCTGCTGGCTCCCCTGGGAGCTCCGTACTGCTGCTGGGAGAGCACAGATTCCTTCGACTGGGCAAAGAGGTGGAATTCCTCAGAATTCTCCTGCAGCCACCTCTTGTCAAGGTGTGCACCTTGCTTGCAGACCACCCCTGCATTGGAGGGTCATCACTTTGCTCTGCTGAAGACAACCAGATCTATCAGGGCTCAGGTGAGAGACTGAACTCAACTTCTACAAGATCAAGAAGCAGCAGAATTTCACCTGATTTTGCAAATCTGGCTGTTGTGGTCCCCAGGAGACCAAACATAGCTCTGCCTTGGGGAAAAAAGGCTATCAGTGCATGATTTCAAGTTCTTGGTGAGGGTCATGGGGCTCTGGAGATGGGAAGTTTGCTGTTCGTGCCCACTGCTTCCACTCAAAAAGAAAACGGACCATTCTGTCAGCTCCTGAAAGAGTGTGGCCACAGTCCTTCCTGGTCAGAGAGCAGCCTTCAGATTTGATGTACAATTTCTTGTGTAGCTCTGCTTCCCAACAAATGTATTTGCTTCCTGGAAAAGGAGCTTTTCTCTATCGCAAGCAAGTCTGGCTCAGAGGCAAAAGTCTGACAGATAATGCCACAACTGTTTTGCTGTGAGTTGTCAAAGCTTAGCTGAATGAAGTCTTCTGAAGAAATTTGTAGTCCTCAGAAAAATTACTGTTGTCAGGGACAACTTTCCTGGTGTCTGGTAACACCTTCATCAGTAACTCGGAGATTTAAGGTGTCTGAGCACCAGAATATGATCTGGGGGCAATGGTGAGTCAGGAATGACGTGGAGATCCTTGAGAAAAAGAGGCTTGAGGTTAGTTTATTTGTTTGATTGTTTGTTTGTTTATTCTGGCGCAGCTGTAACCCCTGGCATTTGCCCCAGGATCAGACCTCAGCCTTGGGGTCCCAGCCAGAGGCTGCACCAGCCAACCATTCAGCTAGCAGGGCCACAAGCTAGAAAGGATGACATCTGGACACGCCAGTCCATCTCCTGCAAGGTGCCCAGGGGGCCAGGGTGGTTCGGCAAGAGCTGCCTGGCTGAATCCATACAGACAGTGACGCCTCGTTTCAGTCCAGCCTGACACTGAGCATGGGGCTCTGTTGCCTGAGACAGGAGTTCTGGTGGGCAGCAGACACCAGCATGGCAGAAGGACAATGATGGAAAGGAGATGTCAGCTCTACTCTGGCTGGCAGCACTGAAAAACCTCAGAAAGCTGCGTGGTTGTGCCAAGATTTGCCCCCAAATGGGGAATAAATAAAAATGCACGATTAAACATATAAATGTCCAGATCTGAAGGACTCTTTCTCTGGAATCTAAGCATCTCCAGATTGCAGATGTAGTAGAGAGCGTTTGGGATTGTCTAGGGAATATCCTTCTATATTAGATTTCTGCTGATATCATTTGCCCTTAATAAAGGAGGTGGTTTCTCCTAAGCTATAAGGTACGCCTATTTCTGTTCCTTTTAGGAAAAAGAATCCTTCAATAAATTAGCATGCCTTTAAAATGATAATACAGTCTATAAAAATTATTGTGATTCATATCAGAACACATAATGATTTAACTAATCAGTCATTAATTAAACAGGTTTTTACCTGCGGGGGCTGCAAGAGTTTAATAATTTAAGCTGACTAAATGTTAGTACTACCCGGGCATAATTAGAGCTGTGGGGAAAGTTTCACAAATACAGCAAATCTGGCTACATTTCATGCTATTTACTGAGAGCAGGCAGCAATCTGCCAGCAGAGCAGACTTTTCAGTTCTAAATGAGCGTGCTGCCACAACAGGATGACCGGGAGGGAGCTGGACTAAGGATGCTGGTCAACATAAATAATAAAAGAGCACAGTTTTCTACAACAGCTTAAACAGAATCACAGAATGGTTTGGGTTGGAAAGGACCTTTAAAACCACATAGTCTAACCCCCTGCCATGGGCAGGGACACTAGAGCAGGTTACTCCAAAGCCTGTCCAACCTGGCCTTGGACAATTCCAGGGATCCAGGGGCAGCCACAGCTGCTCTGGGCACCCTGTGCCAGGGCCTCACTACAGTCTCAGGGAAGAATTTCTTCCCAGTATCCCATCTAATCCTGCCCTGTGGCAATTTAAAGCTGTTCCCCTTTGTCCTATCCCGTATTTGTGGTACATATGACCACCCTGACTGCAGAAGCTGTTGCAGGATTGACCCCTTTGCTATGAGCTCCCATCTCGAGCACATCCTTGTGGAAGTCTTAGGACATCAGGGTGCAGGGGAACAGCTCCTGTTAACTGAACTGTGTTGCTTTATCTTGGAAGAATGGAGATGAGCTTCAGGACTCTGGACTCTCCTCTCTGGGACCTTCACGGACACATTATTTTCCCCCTCCAGGCTCCACTTTACATGGCAATAAACTGTAGCCTTTTCCTGCTTGGGAATGCCTGAGTATTGCATTTGTTCTCCAAAAATGCTTTGTTAGTGTCAAGTGTTACCTTATTAATTACAGCCTACAACTTTTCCCTTGAGCGCTGTAGTGGTCCAGTGAAGGAGATAACACCTGGAGGAAGCCACAGATTTGCACACACAGCCCTAAAATTTCCAAATCAGGATCCTGTGTGGTTGGGCAGAGTAAGGAGGTGATGCCTGTGTATTTAATATTCAGCACCTAGAAGAGAAATTCTTTGGTCAAAGCAACATTGTGGAGGAGGAATTCTTTGTTCTATGAAAGGTTAATGTACCTGGGTAGCAGCCGAGAGCGTTTGCATGCAGAGAGATCATTAATCCATGCAGTAATAATTTGTGAAATAAAAATCAATCTTGGAAAGAAGGCAAAGCCTCTAGTTCCAAAGTAATGGACTGCCTTTTGCACTGCATCTCGTTAAGCAAGACCCAAATACATAATGGGCTCAATTTCCATGCAAGGCTTCTCTGCAACCCAGAAAAACTAATAGCAACCCTAAACAAACCCTGCTGCCTTTCAGGCCCTCCAATTGCAGCTCAATTAACACAGCAGCCCCAGCCATGGCAGGATAGTTTTAAATGGCCAAAGCTGCAATATTTATTCCAGGCAAGAGGAATGGTCCTGGGCTGATGGACCAGACCTGCAGACATGCCTGGCAATATCAGCTCTCGGTGATATCACAGGATGAGCAGGGTTAGACCCTCTCTGAAGGAGCTTTAGAGGGGCTCAGCAGCCTCTGAGCTCCTCTCCACTTGGAAGGAGAAAGGGAAAGGCTGCAAGATGCCCCGTGGACATGGCCCCACAGCCCCAGACAGACTCACTCATGTCTCTTCTGCTCCTGTTCACTCAAGAGGGAAACAATCCTGGGGTCAAACAAAACTCCCAAAGAGCACTTGGTCCCTCAGGCAAGGCTTGGTCCAAAGGCTGCCCAAATCTGTTACTGTGCATCCCTACAGGTAAATAAAACAAGATGGGAAACAACTGGAAGGGGAAAGCAGGCTCATCTGTGGAGCAGAGAAATCTTTGAAATAAAATGTTTCTTTGAAGAACAGCCCACGAGCTCCTCTGCAGAGGAGTAATGGGGTCAGATTCATTCGTCAGTTCAACACAAAATGAAATACCTTTTTGCTTTCAACCTGCTCACATGAGTTAAGGTGATATCAAAGCTTCTGTGCTGTAGGCATCTGATTTCTGCCAGGATCCCAAAAAGAAAAACCACGCTTTATTGCTTGCTCCTTAGGTTGGAATCTGTCCCCTTCACCCTTTCCCTGCCTCCCAGGTGCTTTAATTTGAATTTTCTGCTTGGGCTGGACAGATTTCCTAGAGGCTGTCACCAGCAAGGTGGGTGGCATCTCCAGGTGATTTCAGTGAGAGGGAAGCCAGGCAGGCTCACTGCCAGGCTGCAGCCCAGCCCCGAGTGTGGAGGTGTCACTCTGTAATACTGACAAAGTACAAAATCCAGTCCCAATAATCCTCTTAAGTCAGACAAGAAAATAACTGGTGTGATTGATAACCCAAAGACAATCAAAGTGTTAAGGATTTAGGGAAGGTACCATACATACAGAATATTTCCAGGAAGAGCTACACAGCTTAAAGGACTGTTTTATTTGTGGGGGTTTTTTCCCTTTTTGCTATACTAAAAGAGGGGGAAAATAACAATAATGACTGAAAAATGCACTGAAATCAGAGACAGGTTCACCATTGGCTTGAATTGATTTTCAATCTGCTTTTAAGGAGCAGAGCAGAAATATCAATTAACAACAAAATAATCATTACAAGTAAACAAAGACGATAAGGAATAAATTAGAGAAACACTGGAAATCAATATCATTCAAAGAGAGCAAATCAGTTGAGCTTAGTTTCAGGAACAAGAAATTCAGCAAAATTAGGGCAAAGAACTGTTGGCTTGGGGTTTTTCCACTATGCTCCAGGTGGTGGAAACCCCAAACTGTGGATCCATGTCTCCAATGGGCTCAGGTGCCACCAGTCTGTCAGCTCCCCACTTGTGCCCTGCAATGTGTGATTCCCTCATGGTTTTCTTTGCACAGCAACCTGAGAGACTGGATATCTGGTTCCCACTTTAATTAATGGGAAATGAACATCCCAGACTCCTCTCTCAGGTGTAGAGGTGATGTTTTCAGATGTGTGAGGTCCTTCAAAGCAAAGAATGGTGCAGAGGCCGACATCATTAAGCTACAGCTACTGCTGTAGAAACCTAAAATATCTGGAACACTGGTGGAAATACCATGTTACCTCCACATCCTGGCAGATGTGTTGCAGCAGAGCTACCTGAGGCTTTCAGCTTTACCAAAAACAACTTTTTCTTCACAGAGTACAATAGAACTAACAACACTTTGATAACCCAAGCATTCCCCAAAAATTTGAAAATAAAGTATCTTTGCATTTTTACTTCTTCAGCTTTGCAAATATCCCATGCAATTCCTTCCACAGCCAGAGTTGGCTTGGATGCAAATAGTCCAGGGGAAAAAAAACAAACGAACAAACAAAACTACCAAGCAAAAAAAAGTGTGAGACTGACAAATAACCCCATCAAAAACCAGTAAAACCACCTCAAGATACATTTTGAAGGGATGATACAAGTACTGTTTTGAATCTTTTGAATTCAGTTTAGCCCTGCTGGGAGATGGCCTGCATCATATTGCTTCCTCCAACCAAGACTGTCCAGTTTCAGTGCTCTGCTGTGACTCCTCTGTGGTTCAGCCACAGCGAGGGGAGAAAAATATCCCACCAGAAATGCCAGGTCTGCGGAATGGACTGCCTAATCTTACAGGACAAGACAGTTCCCACTTCCCAGCTGACTTTGCCAGTCATTCTTGAAAGACAAGGAAATCTTCTGGTGAGTGAGTAGCCTCGTCCTTTGGTCAGGTGGCAGCTCAAGGGCATCCCAAACCACTGCTGGGATAAAAAGGGGCATTTTTCCCTTTCTGAAAGATAGCAGAATAACTTTGGTGGCAGGGAAAAGGGGAGAGCTGGCCCTGTGATTTTACACACACAGTTCCACATCTCAGCACCAGGACACTTGCTGGATCTGGGAATATTTTTCCCCATAAAGGATGGACCGCTGGTGTTCTGTTCACCTCGGCTGCACTTCTTTGGTGTGACACAGCCCACTTCTCTTGGCAGAAATGTTCAGCCTGAGGAGACTCCTGAGTTTGGAGAGGCTGCACAGCCCCTGGCCCTGGGCAGTGCTCCCAGGGACATCCCTGCCTGAGGGAGCATGAGGACTTCAGGATGGCAACCAGGGGCAAATCTCTCTATTATATGTATGTGAGCGGGGCTTTTTTTAACATAACTACTGTGCTCATAATTCTTCACACTAATCCCATCCCTGGCACAAATCTTCTGCCTCCATCTTGCTGTCTTTTCCCTGTCCACATTCTGACACTCATTAAATTCTCGGTGTGCCCAAAGCTTACCAACACCGCACGCTGCTTTATCCAGGGGCCCCAGTGCATCAATAAAGCTCAGCTGCTGAGTTTGTCTGCTCTCCTGCATTTTCAGATCACCCTAAATCATGTGGATGCTGGAGCCATGTGTCAGCTCCAGGGCCTGGGGTCTGGGTCAGATTCCCAGTGCTCCAGCAACAGCAGGGATAAGGCAGGAGTGAGGCTTCCCCATCATTCCCAGGGACAGACAAAGCCACCACTGGCAAAAATAAAATTAACAAGTAGTCTCTGCTAAAACTCAGCCCGGCTGGGAGGGGATGAGAACATGAGCATCCTCTTTCTCCTTGGCTGTGACTTTCCACTCATCTTCTCTCTTTTCTCACTCCAGAATGAATGCACAATTAAAACACAATCAATCTCTGTGACATTTCCAAAGTGTGCAGTCAGTGTACCAGCTTCTTTCCTAGCCTTGGCGAGAGCCCAGATTTCTTGGG
>VYXD01010904.1:13832-25552 GCA_013397195.1 Hylia prasina
CAGTTTATAGTTTATTTTATTTGTCATCTCAACAGAGACAGGAAGAAAAATATCAATATTTAAGACTACCTCTAGCAATTGTGTGTTTTGTTTTTCTATTTATACACCCTCGAGGTGCATAGAGGGTTATAGCAATGCCTCGGGTCACACTCATAATAACGGGAACCTCACTTTTATTTTTTTTTTCCCCATCTCTCTTTAAAACAACTCTATTAGTACTGCGCAAGCTACCTTAAGCAGCATCTGACATATACAAACTGTTGCCTGTAGGTTGCCTGTTTGTTTGATTTTCTGCAGTGTGAAGGTTGAGTTGAGTCATTTTGCACCCAATTACTTTGCAGTAAATTTGTCGGATGATTCTTGTCGTGCCGTATTGATCCAACGTGTCACCTTGAACTTGTTTATTGACACATCAAATTCCAAAGGCAGCCCTGTTCAATTTACCACTTCCCAATTATGGCATTTATATGATGTCACTGAAGCTTCTTGTCACGTTCAGATGAGGCCATTTTCCCCCCTCCACCACCAATCACCTGAGCAGCGGTTGCCATTTTTCTCTGACCTTTCCCGAGACAGATGGTGGTTCATAAAATACATCATTAGCACACATGTCATTTTATCTTGCCTGGATTTTTTAAGTGAAAGGTGCTTTGTTCAACAAAAGGCTTTTCAATTTTGTCCTCAGTGGCGGTGTTGCTAAATAGGATTTTTTATCCTGACACTGGAGAGAAGGGGTTCACCCCCAATGGGTTCACCTGGGGATTTGCAATGTGACACCAGGAGAGCTTCATCCTTGTCCCAACAGAGACCTGCATCCCTGGATGGTCATGGGACCTGCAAACATCCCAGCATCCCAGGGCCCAGCCTGCTGCTCTGGCACACAAAAAACTGGTGTTGGAAATGGGATGTTGATGTGTTGTTCTCCATGATGCTTTGCCAACGGTCAGAGATGAGCACAGAGAAGCAACAACTCTTTCCTTTGCAAAGTCTTTCAAAGTCTATGAGTTTATGATGCCAAAGATATTGAAAATAGCCTCCTTCTCCACCCTGAGGCATTCTGTTTCCTTTAGAATTGTCCATTCACTTTCTTGATAACTCAGGATCTGCGCAGGAAGATGATTTGAAAGTACTGCTTTCTCTAAACTCATGATAATATTTTATGCCAACATCAATAAATATGTCCCTTGGATTGACTCAGCAACACACTTGAGCCTTGATGTTTGTTGGGGCTTTGGTCCCACTACTTGAGTTTGAGATGTCTGTGTGGTTTCTAAGACAAGATCTGTCCTCTCACACTGAAGAAACTGATGTAACCCAGAAGAAAAACTGGGCCAAGACCGGGTTTTGTTGTTTGAGGCTCCCTAGGGCTGAGGTCAATGTTAAAGACAAATAGAAGTGACACACACTCTTCCAGCGCATGATTTATCACTTGTCAAAATGTGCCTGAGAAAAAAAACAGGGAAGGGGAGAGAAAAGCTACCACAGCAGAAGAAAATATTATCTTCTTGGCAGTTCCTCAGTTAGGATGCCAGTGGTGCTTTAAAGCAGCTGGAACAAAAACACTTCCGAATCCAATTTCATTAAATATAATTTCTTTTTCTTACTTGATGCTCACTGTTTTACTTCCCCATTTCCCTGACAGAGAATGTGATCATTTCTGCATGACTGGAACTTAGGAAAGAGCAAGTGTCTCTCTAAGTTCCTGAACACCCCAGCTCCTCTCACTGTGCTCTCACATTACAAATTCAAATGGCTGCTGTCATTTCATTCCGGCACAGAGGTGCTGCCGTGGTGTGGAATGGGAGGGAGGAGCTGCCTACACAGGGAGGAAATAAAGCCAGCAAATGGTCTCAGTTGGGGACCTCGAATGTCAGATGTCAGCCAGGAGCCAGTTCCTGATTTATAAACCCCAAAGGAAGGGTGATGGGTGGACAGAGGTCACCCCCTTGCTCTTGTTCAGGCAAAGCATTGGTGGTGTCAGGTGTTTCCAAGCTGTGAGACAGTGAGATGGTTTCTCTCCCACATCTCCTTGGCACCTCTTGCATTTTGTTCCCACCTCAGAGCTCTTGCCCACGCCTGAATTACTGCTTCTGTAGCAAGCACATATTGTTAACACTCCTTTAAAGACTGGGACTCTTCCTGCTGCAAAGGTTTTGCCTATGTCCCTCCTTCAGCTTTATCCAGCTTCTGCTCAGCTCCCAGCATCTTCTGCTTTTCTGTTACCAGGTAAGCCACAGTCATCTTATGAGCACTCGTCTCCTTTTCCAAAAGTCTTTGTATCATGAGATACTAAAAATAACTCCACTTCCCAGCCCTGAAAAAATTCCGAGACTCCAACTCCACTGGGCACACCTTGATGGTCAAAAATTTGCCGTGCACACCCTCAGATGTTATGGCAGCAGGGGCTGTGGCACAGCCAGATGTTTGCATGTGGTTTGCATCCTGACTTGGAATTATCACTGCCTTCTCTACCAGGGGCTTTGCAGATATTCCCCTGCATGCAGGAGGCAAAAGCCAAAGGAGGTAACATCGCAATTTCCAAAGCGGGGACTGAAGAAAAAGAGATGTCATTCTTGGGATATCAGGTCAGGGAAGGTCCTCTGAACCTAAAGCAAAACCTCCCTACAGACAGTCCAGGAATATGAAGCCAGGGTCATTTTTAAGCTCAGCAACATATGCTGGCCTGCTGATAATTACTGGTGGTTCATCAGGTCGCCCCTGAAGCCTCTGTGACCTGTCCATACACAATCTATATCTTGCCAGCCAGAGTAGTTTTGGCAATCTTGAGGACCTCCTCTAAAATTTCAAATGAAGAAGGCCTTTGGCAAATCACAGCATCACAGAATATCTTGAATTGGAAGAGACCCACAGGGATCATCCAGCCCAGCTCCTGTCCCTGCACAGACACCACTGAAATCCCACCCTGTACATCCCTGGCAGTGCTGTCCAAGCTCTCCTGGAGCTCTGGCAGCCTCGGGGCCGTGCCCATTCCCTGGGCAGTGCCAGCACCCTCTGGGGGAAGAATTTTTCCCTGATATTCTACCTAAACACCACCATGGGCTGGTTCTGTCACTGATCACCAGAGAGAACAGATCAGTCCCTGTCCCTCTGCTGCACCTGGTGAGGAAACAAAGTTTGGGAGTTACTTGGTTTTGGCTGGAATGACACATCCTTGTTTGCACCACTGCAATTCTCTGCACACGCTCACAAATAAAATGGGATGGAGAACAAACGCTCTGGTAGATACTGGATTTATGACATGCCAAGTTTAAATAGCACCCATAAGGCTTAAACCAGCAGCAATGGGGAATCCATTTTCCAACTGCAGCAAGCACACGAGATCTCTCTCTCCTCACTGGGTAAGCTGATGCTGGGCACCAATTTCCCGAACTCCTCATGCCAGGAAATCATGTCTCCACCTCCTCACGTGTGACTTAGAGTTCTTTTGTGGGCTCTTTCTAAAGTCCAAAAAGGTACTAAAATAGCAACCACGCTACTTAAGGGTATCAGGTGACTAGAGACAGCCCTTAGATACCAATTAACCTCTGTGCCAGTTTCAGTCTGGTGTGCACACTCTCATCATGACGGCAACTGTTGAATAATTAATCCCTTAGACTAAACAAACCATTGCTGGACTGCACTCAGCTTCTTCCTCTGCTCCTTCATGCACTGATGCCTAATTTTTTTCTAATTGATTGTCACCCTCTTTTGAAGGGAGGGTTTGGGTTTTTTTTTTCCTTTGTGTGGATATGATTACATCCTTTTCCTTGGTTATTTGAGCAGTGTATCAGGAGGTTGTAGTAGCCAGTATAACAGAAAGAAGTAAAAAGTGTAAGAGAAAAAGGAAGAAAAGAGAAATTGAATAAGAAAGGGGAAGAGTAACAAAGGAGGAGAGGGTAAATTAAGTGGAGGAGAAGGGAAGGAAGGAAGGAAGGAAGGAAGGAAGGAAGGAAGGAAGGAAGGAAGGAAGGAAGGAAGGAAGGAAAATAGTATTCTGACAACCAGTTGAAGAATGTATTTTGGTTAGAATGATGATTTCGTCTGCTATAGTATTTTATGCAAAACTCTAAAAATTAAAAATTACCTCCAGGGACTAATTTTTTATTTTATTTTTGCAAATATTAGATAGCCCATTTCCATCTTATTGAACATATTGTCACTCTAAACTGGCAGCTCATTTGTTATTCTCAGAGCATTCTAAAGATACAGAAATAATACTACAGAGAATACAAATGGCTACACGTTCCATGAACACTTTCCAGAATATAAATTTGTATTCAGGGAAGAATTTACTGATACTTCATTGTTTTGTTTTCAAGTCAAAGAAATATATTCTTACATTTCATGCGTAAAATTGTATGCACTGCTCTACTGCAAACACATCAATTAATAATAGAGGGCCAGATTTTGTGTTTCTTTGAGCTTTTTCAGGTTAAATTCTCATAGGCAATCAAGAACTGCTTTAAAATATTGAAATACATTTATGTTTATGAGTTGTTTGATTTCACTGTGTTGGTTAAGCACCACCTATGAGTTCACAGTGACTCATGGAACATTCTAAGCAGAAATGATGGGAGGTGTGAACCATAAAGCATCAGAGCCTAGTGTGGCAAGGACATTCTTTAATCTTTAATTTTGAGAATACCCCTTGAAGGTGGTGTCAGTGGCCTGTCAAAGCCCACAGGAGCACCGAATATTCTGTCCCAGCTCAGTGCTGTTCAAACATTACATTTCGTGCTTTGGAAACGCCGCACGAGCACCTCGTGTCTCTGAGTGACATGACACCTTTGGGAAAGGGACAAAGAGATAGTCCAGAATTTAAAAAGCAAATTGGGAATTGTTACCCTTGGGGAGCCAGCTCCAATGTCTGCCAAAACCTGACTGTGGTAGGAGGTTTGCCCCAAACAGGAGTCCGGGGATTGGGTCCCGTGTACTTACTTTTCATTATTCTTAAAATCAATAAGTAGATACTGACTACTCTTAAAGTGAATATCAAGATTAATTGACCCAAGTGGTAAGTATTGATCCAGGAATGGGCAATCGATTGTCAAGGGATGATAAATCTTGAATTTTATAGGAAGACGAAGCCACAGGCAGGAGCAACCCCAGGTTCACAGTGGTGGATGAACAGGCTGGGAGATCCTGGGCTGGGATACACTGCCAGCACCAAGCTTTGCAAAGCGAAACTCCACAAATCCTCCCTTTTTTTCCCCCAGAGGAAACTTGAGAAAAGCTTGTCACATATGCCAGGCAAAAATCAGAGTCTTTATTGCAGATTGCAGCAGAAGAGGTGTCCAAGTTGAGTCTTCCTCTAGTGTAGACTGACATTGAAAAAAAAAATTAGGTGATCTATTGGGATAGAAACATCCAGAAATGCACCTGATTTCTTTGGTCACTGGAGCTTTTTTAACCAGTACTTTAAAGACACCTAAGTGAAAAAACTTCTTTTCACTTGGGATTGAATGCCAGCTTCTGTGGGGCAGAAATCAGACAACATGGATGATTTTTTAATGAGGTAATACATGTAACATTGACAGGTAATGTGATTTATCAATAAATACAATGGCATTACTGATTTCTGGGAGTTGCAATAACCAGGTATTTATTGGTGCTTTGTCCTTTTGGCCAAGCACCACGAAGAAGATCTGGAGTTTGGGTTTTTTTTCTTTAGGAACTTCAGAATGAGGGGTTTTTTTAAACCGAAGCTAATAGTGGTTGTAATTATGTTACACCAGAAGAGGTTTTTAAATCAAAAGGGAGCTATTCAGTGCTGTAAAATCACAGTCCAGGAGAGTGAATGTCTATCCAGACTCTCTTCTCCAGCAAGGTTACAGCACAAAGAGCAGAAAGACACAGGGACAGGCTGTGACCTTCAAGTTAATCTCTCCCCTGCCTGCCCTGATCAACACAAAACCTAAAAGTCCCCAGCACCTGGGGCTGCAGGCACTGCCTTCAGGAGGTCTCCTGACTGTCTAGAGCAAATGCCCTAAAAAGGTTTCCTCCTTTTTCTCCCCCAACACCATTTCTGTGCCTCTTTAGCCACGTTCCCATTCCCATTACGGCGGCGCTTCCCCTCGCGCGCATCCGCATCCGTGACGCCTCCTCAAAGATGGAACCACCTGGGAGCTGCCAAGCAGCATCCAGGCCTCTGGGATGTGAAGTATTTGTATTTTAATTGCATTCTTTGTTCTTATTCCTAATAAAGGATGATATTATGAGGCCTGAGGGCCATATTCCTCTTTCTAGGGATTGTTACTGTGCAGTGATAAGGAAAACGCTACGTGATGTGGAATATGCATACAACAAAAATGTCCTTCAGTGTGAGGAAATATTCTGTCTGCCTTCATAACCTCAGATGGAGGTGAATACAGCTGAGAGCTCTTCCCTTAAGCACTGCTTCTTACCCTGCATTTACTTCAGTCTTATTTTCTATAGACTGCCATGAATGACATTTGGAGGCAAGAAAGAGAAGGGAATTTTCAAAAAAAAATGTGCAGGAGGCATGGGCACAAAACCAATT
Source organism: Hylia prasina (assembly GCA_013397195.1). Lineage (NCBI taxonomy): Eukaryota > Metazoa > Chordata > Aves > Passeriformes > Sylviidae > Hylia > Hylia prasina. The sequence continues at coordinate 20,353 of VYXD01010904.1, forward strand.
ATTTATTAATAGGTTTTGTCCACACACCTCCTGTGCATCATTTGGAACATTTACCCTGTAGGCAGTAAGGAGCAATCAGGTGAGAAATTTGGGTTTGCATCTTGCCAGACGGGCTTAACAACTTTGTGCTGAACTTTAGCTCCCCATCTCCATCCTTGCAACGCAGGAGTGTGTTTAATCTAGACAAAAATGCCTAGCAAAAAAATACTTTTCTCAAAGCACTGATTTTATACTCTTATAAATATATATACTCTTATACAATGTATATAAGCATATTTATCTTACCAATTTATTAATATATGTGTGTGGAAAGACATGTATGCAATGTGTAAGTGTCCTTGGGTTTGCACTGGAAAAGAACACCTAGTCAGTAAGAATCCGAGAGCAGTAAGAATTCCATTTTCTTTGAAAAGCAAAAGGTTAATTGAAAAATACCAGCTAGGCAAAGGAAAATGAAACCTTGAATAGATCCCTAAGCATCATTTGCATCTGTAATGATCAAAATATATGTCATTAATGCACAGCTCTACTAGTGCCAGTTGAACAACAAGTGTTGAAAGACACTGTTTTGGCATGAGCTGTAATCCTCAGGATGCCACTAAAGAAGAAATTTCTTAGCACTTCTTGCATTAAAAAGCATGAGACAGCAACACCTCATTTTGTGCAAGAAATTGTTGCATTTTATGTACTTTAGGAGAACTTGTCAGGAATCAGATAATGAGTCAAGACTCAGGAAAATTTTCAGTCCTTGTGCTCCATTATTCAATGCTGTTCTGATCTCTTTGCTGCGCTGTCCTGAGTCAGAAAGCACTGGAGGGTGCTGAAAAACTCACTCAGTAAAATACAGAAAGAACTGTGCCAGGAAATCCTCCAATGGTGTTGAAGCTTGAACTCAAACACTGCTCAGTGTGGCTTTGATTCCTGTGGGCTGCTGGAGTGAGGCTGTTTGACAGCTCCAGTGGGACCTGCCGGAAATATACGGAGTAAGAACTCAGGAACAAACTTATGTGTGCACTGTTGAGACTATCACAGATCAGAGGTTACCAGGAAAATCAGATTTTTAATCAGCTGACAAGGAAAGGAGCAAACAAAACAAAGCTGGGTGCTAATGGACCAGTTCCCATTCCTTCTATACAGTTTCACAATTTAGTGATGAGTTAATCACAATGTCTGAGCTTCAGCCAGTAACATGTGTTCCTCAAATAAAAGAATGCTTTGTTTTCTGGTTGTCCACTGGATTGCAACCAATCTTTCAAGCACAGAAGCCGCAGGCAGGCACAAAATCTTCTGACAGCAGCAGGACGATGAAGATGATGAACTGTATGATTGTGTCCAAGTTCTGATTTCTCACCATTTAAAAGAGGAAAACAAGCTGGCACTCTGAGACCAGTGCTCACCTCTCATCCCTTCCCAAACCTGCACCAGTAATCAGCACACATTAAGGGCTCTTCACGTGTAACATGGGTTATGTGTAAAAGATCTATTCAAAATAGATAAATGAACAATCACAGACTCACAGAATGCCCTGAGTTGAAAGGGACTCACCAGGATCATCAAAGCCCAGCTCCTGGCCCTGCACAGGACAGCCTCAAGAATGATGCCTGAGAGCTAATTTAATTGTTTAAAAGGTTAGAAAATTAACTAGAAGAGTTTATTTACAGCACCAGCTACCTGACTTACCGGGCCAGCCTCCACTCCGTTGCCCTCAGGTAAATGTAGGTGTTGGGCATCAAAGCTGGCAGCAGGCACTGGGAGGAAGACAATTAGCAGCAGCAAGGAAGCATTGCAGCCTGACAGCCTTTTACTGAGGCAAGTCATAAAATGCTTTTGCTCACATTTTCCAAGATTCATTGGCAGACTTGTAATTGATGACAGAGTTAAGAGAGAAAGCCTGTGCCAGGCTCCCCATGCCATTGATAATGACCTACTTGCATTTACAAGAAATAAGTTCCAGCATCCTTTTATTGATACAAAACTGCCCACCATTGAGGAAGTACAAACAGCTCTGCAGGAGCTAAAGATAAATAAAGCTATTAAAACCTATTCCATTTCTCCTGAGCTGCTAAAGTCTGCGGCCTCTTAATTGCTACAAAGCTATAGACGCTGTCCAAACTCATTTGAAAGAACAATCATGTACTCAATAACCAGCACATTGGAATAGCAATAATAAAATACCACAGAAAAGGAAAGATGACTAAGCAAAAAGGCATTGCTTAGTGTAATTCTATTTTTAATACTTGGTAACTTTTGCCTCGGTCATGCTCTGGAGGTTGGCTATCAGAGTGATTCCCATGGTAAAATTGCCTCAAAGACAGTCAATAATTTTTAATGTGGATCCACAGCTGGGTGCTTTTTTAGGGTGAAATCCTAGGGAGTTTGCTCAGTCCCTGTGATTCCAGCAGATTTGTCTGGAGACAGACTTGGTAAACTATATATTTTTTATACTTTACACTGAAGGTTGGACTTGATGGTCTAATGGTTGGAGTTGATGGTCTTGTACATCTCTCCCAACTTAAATGGTTTTATGATTTTATGATTTTTATTCTCATTTGCTCTTCTTTTGCTCTTTCATCCTCTTTGAAAACAGTGTGACAATTTCTCTAGAAGGGCATGCTTCTAAGGGAAGGTTACAGATGTCCTCTCTGTGGACACCACTACCACAGGGACAGGATAAATATCTGATCCAAGGCCACACTTCCAGTTTTGGGGCCCCAGAAACCAGTAGCAGGTTGCCCCAGCCACTTTAGATCTCCTGCTAATTGACTCACTAATTTGGTCTAGCTCCTGCAGCCTGACCACATTTCTTTTTGGGCTCCCTTAGAAATGCCTGACACCTCTGCAGATTCAGACCTCAGTGGCAGAGCCTTCCAAATTAACCAGTCCACCAAAATTCACAGCAGTCTTTCAAAATCCACTGTACCTATGGGCCAGTCAACTCTGGAGGCAACTGACTCCTGCAGATTGGCTTCAGCTGAAGTGTAGGCTGATAAGCACGGCAGCAGCACTGGCATTCTGCAGTGAGGGTGAAGAAGAGATCATTTGAGGTTGTTGCATTCTGTTGCATCTCTCGACCTGTTCCACGGAAAACGACCTCGAATTCGCAGATCTCCCCATAAGTCGCCATAAAAGCAAGTCGTTTTTCCTCTGATCTTTAATTCCATGAGTAGCTACTTCCTTAATTGTAGTTTACAGATAATTCCAGGTAGAGCAGGTGCCATTAAAAGCTCATTTGTCACTCCATAGTGACTGCAGTAACGTGGTGTCTCCTTACTGTAACTAGGAGAAGGCTCCACAATAATTGCACATCCCCAGGCAGTGAACACCGAGAGTTTAATGGTGCCAACTGCAACTGCAGCAGAAGGAGAAAAGCCCAGTGTGCACAGCACAGAGCCAGCTCACACAGCTAAACATCCTCTGGCAGACAGCGCTGAAGGGGAACAACCCCATTCCCAGAGTCTGGGCTGCAAACCCAGACGCAGGATTCAAACCTAGGACGTCGTGGCAGGAAAAGCAGAGTCTGGTGGGACGTGCACCTTCTGCCAGCAGGGCTTGTTAGAGCCACAGGGCTCAGCTTAGCTGGGCTCTCTTTTCCCGTAGGAGCAGGGGGGCTGCCAAGGAAGCTGCAGCCACCCACACATCGGGGGAGATGTCATTAAAAGGTTATCATTTGCAATCAAGAGCGCGCCGCTTAAATTGTAACTGCCAGGATGGCAAGTGCATTAAATCACATTAACTCCACTGGAGTGAAGGGAGTGTTAGGAGGAGAGCAGATAGTTTGTGTGGTTTATATCATCTGCGAGGGAAAGCAGTGGAGCAGAGAAAACTTTCACACTGCCATTTATTAAAATTACACTCAGCACTTCCCTCCCTTTCGTTAGAAACATTAACAGATCATTGGTGCTGTTCTCATCTCACCAGTGGGGAAACAACAGCGCAGAGATTAAGTGGCAATTTTAAGGTGAAGCAAATAGCTGCAGCAAGCCCATGGGAGCCGCAGACAGACCTGGCTGAAAGAAGAAATTAAGTTACTTTGCATGTTCACAACAGCCCCTGGTGGCTCTACAGGCTGAGGCAGAGTGGTTGGGAACTGCCCGGCAGTTTAGATTGGATGTTGGTAAAGTTCCTTCATGGAAAGGGCTGTGCTGCCCTGGCACAGGCTGCCCAAGGAAGTGGTGGTGTCCCAGTCCCTGGAGGGATTTAAAAGGATGTGACACTTGGGGACATGGGTGAGTGGTGGCCTGGGCAGTGCTGGAGGAGTGGTTGGACTTGGTAATCCTGGAAGTGTTCTCCAACCTAAATGATTCCATTAGTCTATGAAATTAACCTAATGGAGAGAGGAAGGGGTTACATGGTGCTGCAGCTGGGCTTTGTTGTTTGGGGAAGTGCACACCCCAGTTGATAAGACCATGGGCTTCACCTTCTCACCTGAAATAAACCCAAAAGCCAGGTGCTAAACTTGCCTTGCAGAGAGTGTGATAAATACAACCAAAGTCATTCACTACAGAGCTTTGGAAGCACTGGCTGTGTCAGACTCACGCAGCAAAGCAAGTTTGTCACCCAACAGAATATAAAATTTCCCCTTACTTTTCATAGAAAAAGAATTTAGGGGAATGTGAAAGCAATTTTCCAAACGATTGTGTGGGCTCTGGATGTGTGGAGATGACATTGATGTGAATAGTGGGAGTAGTTTTCTTGACTTCTTCCCATCCTTTCGCGCTTGTTGTCCTCACATGGGTTTCTGCTGGGGAGTCAAGTTGGATAAACAAAGGTGACAGAGCCCTAACCCCCAGCTGCGCGCATAGGAGGAAGAATTATTACAATTAACATGTAATAATTGAGTATTTGAGTAAATTCAGAGTAACTGTATCCAAATCTCTGTCATCTTTTTTTTTTTNGAGGAAGGCTATGTTCCCAAAACTTTTTTTTTTTTTTTTTTTTTTTTTTTTTTTTTTTTTTTTTTCCTGCCCAAATTCTGCCTGTTGGCACCTCGCTGTACCAGTCTACCCTGTCCTGGCGCTCGGGTCTACCCACTGGCGCCACGGATCAGCGGGAAAAGCGCTTCCTCTGCCCGTGCCTGCCGCTCGCTCCGTCGGGAACAGCCTCGGGGAGGCAGGACAGATGGATGTCACCGCCGCCCCCTCTCCGGGAGAAGGATTTCCTGCGGGGCACCCTGCGCGTGGCCCCCCTGGCTCCGCCGCCT
>VYXD01010904.1:26068-36231 GCA_013397195.1 Hylia prasina
GAAAAAAGAAACAAGAAAAAAGAGGGAGAAAAAAGAAAGAAAAAGAAAAAAGGAAAAAGAAGAAGAAAAAAAGGAAAAAGAAGAAAAAAGAAGAAAACGAAAAATAAAAAACAAAAAATCAAGAAAAATGAAAAAAGGAAAACAAGAAAAAAGAAAAAAAGAAAAAGAAAAAAAGAAATTTAAAAGAAGAAAAAAAAAGGGAAAAAGAAGGAAAAAAAGAAAAATCCAAGAAAAAAGAAAAAAGAAAAAAGAAAGAAAAATAAAATAAAAATAGGAAAAAAAAGAAGAAAAAAAGAAGAAAAAAAAGAAGAAAAAAGGTGGCTTTGAGTCAGTGCCACATTCAATGGAAAAGTGTGGTGGAAACAGCAATGAAATTTACAAGTGGAAAAAGTGTTTAAGGTTTATTCGCCCAAAAAATGGTTATTTTGATATGTATTCAGGCATGGCACTTTGTGCAGTGGTCTCCACATGGCACTTTTAGATGCAACTACAGTGTGCATAATAAATAAAAAATAACAAAAGAGTACTGGAAAGCAAGGAACCTGTGCCAGTGCCAGGAATGGCATTGCTAAAATGCTGGTTTTAATCCCATTCTGTTTTTTATGGGCTTGGAAAAGTACCTCATTGCATCACAGGAGGCTACTAAACCTCATCAACTTCTTCAAAACTCCTCTATGTGCCACATAAGGGAGGAAAAAAAAGCAAGATAAAAAGTAGCTGGTATGAACTCCCTGCTGGCAGAGAGGCACACACCTGCCTTGCATTTCCCCATTGCCAATATCCATGTTTGCTCTGGAAGCACGATGCAGACAAATACAATGTCTCAGGTACTGATTAAACAGACGTTAAGACCGTGCCCAGAACGAAGTGCAAACAGGCAACAGTTTTAGTGTGGCCACTGTAAATATAAAACCACTGGAAAAGCTTTTTTGTCCCTTTTGGAAAGAGCCAGAGGCGTCACCCCGACAGACCTCCCAGAAAAAGAGACCCCGGCCACCTGGGTGTTTTTTATTGCAATCTTTTCCAAGGGCTGGAAAGACCTGGAAGATCAGGCAGCTGTACCCTGCATACCTCAGGTTGTGTTAACTGCAGGAAGCTGGTTTCTGCCTGGATCACACTTCTGGAAAAGCATCAGCCTTGGGCTGGTGATGCTGGTGCTGGCCTCAGGCACAAAGCTGTGGCTGTCCAGAGCAGGAGAATAAGAAGGGTGGCACAATCACACCTGACTGTGGGACACACCCAATGGGTTTACAAAAAAAAAAAAAATGTGCTGCTGCAGAAAATTGACTTCACCAGGCAATACACTGACCGTACGTCAGGAGATGCAGAGAGCTCCTTGCCCACGGGTGGCCCTGGCTGGGCAGGAGAAATGGGTCCTGTTTGAGTCCAATTTTCCCAACCTGCTCCTAGCATTCCGTGCAAGGACGAAACAGATTTCCTGTTTGTCTCCGTACCCCAGCAGTGGTTTAGCTCTGAGGCATCCAGAAATAGTCAGGTGTCCTCCAGGAAGAAGTTATACTGAGAAAAGGAGATGTTCAATAAATGACATCTAAAACATACTTTCCAACTCAAATCATTCTATGGTTCTGTGAACACTTGGTAATTTAAAGCTTCCTCCTCCCAGTGTGGTTCCCATAATTTGCTAATACTTGCCCTCAGCAAGGTGCCTGACAAGGATTTTCCAGTCCCAGTCACCCACTTCTGCATTTCAGTATGATTCCAGCATGGCCCAAACCTTGGGCAGGACACACAGAGGATGGGATGGCTGCATTTTATACCTCTGTCATGCCAAGGAGTTTATTGGAAAAGCACTGAAATCTCCTTCTCTCTTGCCCACGCTAATAAAATAAACTTGGACCCAAGACTAGGTAAAAAAAAAATTTTATAGCAGAAATTTTTAGGGTCTGATTTTGAAAAGAGCACCTAATAGGAACCTCTGATGCTGAGCTCTGCTACCATAAGATCTCTTTGTGGAACTGTCTAGCCAGACCCTCCCAAAATTTGCTTCACTTAACTGGGTTCTAGAGGGGAAACTATTAAAGGAGCTTTAAAAACTGCAGCCCTATAAATAATTATTCTTGGAGGTGTGTGCTTGGTGAGACCGTTGCAACAGACGTCAACAGTAAATTGCAAGGTAACAGGAAAAATTATGAGCCTTTAATTTTTGATCTAATCACACAGCTTTTATTTACATGATCTACTAGTTAATGCCACCATATTGAAGCTGACAGACTGTCCAAGTTGCTTTAGTCTCTAATTACTGAAATGAAACAAGCACCTCTGTTGAATGATGTGTATTTTTTCCTGTCACCATAAAACAGACCCCCCTCCCTGTGATTTAATCAGACCCACATCCTTTCTGTAAATAATGTTTAATCATCTTAGCCAACCTAATTTTTATAATGGCCCCTTTCAGTGGAGCTCAGAAAGATATTAATCCACAATCACACATACACACACATTCTAAAGGATTGTTTCTCGAGATCTGAAGATACTCATGGTCTTCTATTCACTAAGAATTATTTTCAAGATCAGATTAATTGAGTCACAGAATATTTGGGGGATTTGTTCCAAAGCCCATACTTATGGTGGGACTGATGGTCTGTGATGGCAGACCAGTGAGTTTGTAACATTGAGCCAGCAATTAGTGGGGAGCTACTAATCCTGTAGCCAGGTGAGTTGGAAGTAGTTTCTCACAGGGACATGAAAATGATCAGAGGGCTGGTACTCTTCTGTTTATGAGGAAAGGCTGAGAGAATTGGGATTTTCCAGCCTGAAGAAAGGAAGATCCAAGTTGTCCTAATTGTGACCTTCCAGGACCTGAAGGAGCTGACAAGAGAAATAGAGGGGATGGTTTACAAGGGCCTGGAATGACAGGATAAGGGAAAATGGTTTCCCAGTGCCAGAGGGCAGGGTTAGAGGAGATCTTGGGCAGGAATTGCTGGCTGGGAGGGTGGGCAGGCCCTGGCACAGGGTGCCCAGAGCAGCTGTGGCTGCCCCTGGATCTCTGGCAGTGTCCAAGGCCAGGCTGGACAGGGCTTGGAGCAACTTGGGATAGTGGAAGGTGTCCCTGTCCATGGCAGGGGGTTGGAATGAGATGAAGTTTTAAGATCCCTTCCAACCTAAACCATTCTATGATTCTTAGGGAGTTATCAAGGGGAGGGGAAAATCATTCGGAAACTCAGAAGTCTTAAAAACTCTTGAGTTGCTCCATAAAAACTTCAGGCCCCTGGTTCCTCCAAAGCTGCTGTGTTTCAGTACTGCATATCTTTACCCAAATCGAAATTCAAGACTTCTTTATATTTAATGTCATTCCCCTCTGCTGGGGTAGTGTTTGCCTCTCTATCCCCAAAGGGACAGTGCTGATTCGGCCTAAGAGAAATAATCCATCAGATTCTTTTTGTTAAGTCCAATCAGAGAAGCACCCATACCTTTTAAAAATGATATTGCATTGTCTGAGTGGTGAACAGATCTCCTTTTATTATTGTTTACAAATTTTGCACACAGTAGTGTGGAGCAGTACAAATATAATCGACTTTTTAAGAGCTTTATCAATTCATATAAACCCTTAGTATTATGAAACAAATAAAATAAGAACCAGTTAATGTTCTTTTATAGCTCTAAAATGTATCACGGGTGAAACTGCATTTAAATAATAAGAATTTCCTCTCAAAATACTACAATTAGGTTTTGGCCATACAGCCAGAGTGAGATTGTTATAACATGAGCCACATGAAAAACAGTATCTGGTTTCATCCACAGGGAGAAAAAATAATCTTTGCTGTGACATAGCTATTCCACTAAAATGCATTTTTCTTTATGTGCTAACATGAAATGGAAAGCTGTAATGAAAAAAAAAAAAAAAAGGACAATGAAAAAACCCACAACATGAAAAGCCTTGAAGATCAAACTGGGCATGGAAGGTATGTAAAGCTGATTTAAAAGATTAGGAGGGACAAAGAGCAGAAATGTTCCATAAATTCATGGAAACATTAACAACAAAATCTGGAGATGAGAGTGAGTATCTCTGTGTCTCAATGTTTGGAATGTAATTCAAAGGCTGGGGACCTCCATAAGAGACTTTGCCTTCAAAGAGGGGTCCCCTACATTTCCCTTTTACCAGAACATCTGAAGATGTTGTTTCCAGAACAAAGACAAATTAGAGGATGACTCAGATGAAAAATGTGCATCAGGAAAATGTGAAATGCTCAGTAAGAAAAAGAGTTGCACTCTGGAGGTTTCCTCTCATCCCAGAAGCCCCCAGAGGACTGTACAAGAAGACCAGGCTCTGGTGGCAAAAAATGGTGTCTGAACCTCACAGGGAATCATTTGCATCCCTCCCTACCACTGACCCACCAAATATCCCTTTCTGGAAAATCAGGTCAGCAATCCACAATAAAAGCTAAAAAGGGAAATGGGAAGAGGCAAGTTATTAACTTCATACACATTCAGAGCTTGAAATAATTTCCCCTTGACATTTTTAAAGCACATATCCCAACCCGTGTTTGGCTGCATTTCTCAGATCAATATGACTAAAGGAACAAATTTTAGAGCCTCTTGTCATCAGCAGGAGTTTTGCCACACAATCCAAGAGCTTCAGAGCCAGCCTTTACTCTGGAGTTCCAAAATGCCAATGCTGCTGATGTGTCTCACCAACTAGATGGGCCACTGAACCCCCAGAAAAATACTGGGGAAGATCCAAGTATTCATAAACATGTCTTTTACTGTCATTTCTTACAGCAAATGATGCACAGTGTGAGACCCCATAAAATACGCTACATGTATTATCATCTCTGGTATCTTAGTATCTCAAAATGTTTCTTTAGAATTATTATTTCTCTTCTAGGCTCCATGGTGGGGTATGAGTACACACTTAGACCTGCTCAAAAGGAGCCAAAGAGGAGCAAAGAGACATTCTTAAGAAGATCAGGAATTGATAGATGATTCAAGCATGCAATGCACAGACTCCATAGCTCTCAGGTCTTTTCCTAAATTATAACAGACATCAACTCCAGAGGAGTGTCATCACTCAGCTGGGTCAGGTGCCAGGGAATTGAACCACACTCGGCATTCTGAATTTCCTTGTTCCACTCCCAGATTTTGTAACACTAAAGAGGGCAACACAAATTGGGTGGGGGCAGCACAAGCTGGGGAGCTTCTTGCTTTGTAGAACTGCAGCATGCAGCGATTTCATTCCTGGATCCATATTTGGAATGTTAAGACAGTGTGGTATTACCTTTGGTGAAGAACTAGAGAAATGGCTGAATAAAGAGGAGCAAGGAGCGCTTGTATCCTCCTCTGATGTGCCCTCCTGGGAGGACACCTCAATCAAACATGCTCAATTTGCACATGAAAACAATTTTTTTTCTCCCAGTTCCACCTTTGCAAGTGCCTGCACCTGGTACCTGCAGCCTTGTACCTGGGTATAGTGCTGGGGGCTTTGCTCCTTGCCTTACAGGTACCCAAACAACACATAAAAAAGGAGGAAGCATGAGCAAGGAATCCTCTTCTCAACTGAAAGGAGTGAGAGAACGAGTTTGATTTATACAATCAGAGAAAGTTTAAGGTTGGAAAAGACCTTCCAGATCAACTCCAGCCTGTGACTGACCTTCACCTTGTCACCCAACCCAGAGCACTCAGAGCCACATCCAGGTGTTCCTTGGACATCCCCGGGGATGGGCACTCCAACACCTCCCTGGGCAGCCCCATGCAATGTTTAGCAACACTTCCCATGAAGAAATTCCTCCCCATGTCCACCCTGAGCATCCCCTGGCCCAGCCTGAGGCCATTCCCTCTCCTCCTGTCCCTGTTCCCTTGGAGCAGAGCCCGACCCCCCGCGACTGTCCCCTTCTGTAAGGGAGCTGAGCAGAGCCAGAAAGTTCTCTCTTTAATGATTTACTCTCTAGACCCTTCCCCAGCCCAATTCCCTTCCCTGGACACATACCAGCCCCTCAGTGTTGTTGTAGTGGTTTGAGTGGCTGGCTCCTTCCCTCTTCACCAAAAAATCAATTAATGCAAAACCAGCATAAATGTCTTTCTTGTTTCGAGGGGGCCAAAACTGAAACCAGGACTCGAGGTGCAGCCTCACCCAGTAGAGAGGGACAATCACTTCCCTGGTCCTGCTGGCCTCACCATGGCAGATACAAGCCAGGATGCCACCAGTGGCCACCTCAGCTCCCTGCCTCAGTCATTCCATCCTGAGTCTGCAGACTTTCTGCAGTGACATTTCCTCGCAGCTGTGTTGGGGTCTACAATTCCTACATGCTCGTCATCCCAAACAAGAGAGGGCACAGAGACCCACCTGCAAACACCCTGCATGGCTCCTCCAGACGCTTTGCGTCCCCAGAAATCTCCCTGGTGCTGCTTTCCTGGTCATGCTCCTCACTCTAAGATCTACAGAGCTCCCACATGTTGGGCTGACACAACAATAATCTGGAAATATCCCTCTGGAGGAGCCTATTGATTGTCGCTGTGGGTGGATTATATGAGGGATCTATCTTAATTACCAGAAACCATCTCCTTGGAATGGCCAGCGATGTAGCAAAAATGATGCACGAGGAGATCCATTACTCTCAGGGAAAGGTCAATCCAATAGGATGTATGTTTGCATTCAGGTCAAGTGATGGCTAGTCCATCACCACCCTCCATTCTCACTGCCCTGTCAGCTCTGTAATGGCTTCACCTCTCCTCTGTACCTCTCACCTCCCTCTCCCTGGTGCCAGACTGATAACACGAATTAGGGCAGCTGGAGGTAGCAGGGCACAGCTGTATTATCACAGATGATAAACAGTGTCAAAGGCAATTATGGGAGCTGCAGAGAGAAGAGGGAAGTTTCAAACCCATCCTTGCTTTCTGGGCTGTGGGAGGAGGGTACCTGGCCCCTAAGGAGACTAAAAAAGGAGAGGTGGAAGGAGGAAGCCAGCTTTGCTCCTCTTCCTTCATGAAGGATTTTCTCCCCTTTGGTAGCATCTCTGATCGGCTGGAAAGATGGATCTGAATAAGGGCCAAGGAGTATGGCAAGGAAATGTGGGTGTGAGGAAGCTTGAATGTGATTTAAGAAGGAGGTGAATGTTAATGGAGAAACAAATGTACCCACAAGGTTCACAATTAACTGTGGCACCACTTGGAAAAAAGACATGGCAGATACCAACGTCTGGCAGAGGTGACTGGCAGAAGTTCCTGCTCCAGGAGGCAGCCTAGGACAGGAAAATGGATAGGAAACAATGGAGAGTGTTCTGAAGTTCTTAGGACTCACAGAAACATCATTTAGGCTGGAAAAGACCTTGAAGTCCAACCATCCCCCTAGCACAGCCAAGGCCGCCACGGACCCATGTCCCCAGGTGTCACATCCACATGGCTTTTAAACCCCTCCAGGGATGGGACTGTATCTCCACCACTGCCATGGGCAGCTGTGCCAGGGCTGGACAACCCTTTCTGAAGGTATTTTCCCTAATACCAACTCAAACCTCCCCTGGGTCTCCTCCATGAGAAGAAGAGAGCACCCTGCTGCCTGCTCTGGTCTCAGACGCCAAGGACAGTTTTGTGCAACCACTGCACACTGTCCAGAGGTGCTGTGACTAATGCAGCTGCAGCCCACGATCCTACTGGCTGTGTGCAAGATGAGTCTGTAGAACTTCAAGGTCATTATTGTACAGTAAATAATCTTGTAAATTGCCCAGATTTAGGTGTTTTACTCCCCACACAAAAGGACCTTGTCCGTCACTAGATCATGCTCCCATGGATGTTGCTGAGCCTCCTCTAGCTAGAACCAAAATAGATTTGCAAAATGGAAGGCAATGACCAAGTTTACCATGGGGTTATATGTCTATTGGCTATCAAAAAATACAGTTTCAAAAAGTTTCAGTCCTATGGAAAAAGAAATGGGATTGACAGTTTCTTAGTGCTAAGATAACATTTTAATCAGAAGTGGTAAAGCCAGTGAAGTGAAATAGCCTCCTGCAAAGCCACCGCTGTGTTCCTCACTTGTAATGGAGACAAACCCAGTTTTATCTCCAGAGTCCCTCTCTCTTTTTCTGCCTTCCCCTTCTTCCTATCTCCTATTGGTACTTCATCAATACCTGCTATTGGTATTTCATTAAAAAAAGAAAACACAAAACCAAACCAAACAAAAAGCAAACAAAATTTAAAAAAAAAAAAACTCAAACCAAAAAAAACCCAGAAACAGTTAAAAAACCAAACAAAACCAAAAAAACCCAACCAACAAAAAAAAAAACCAAACAAACAAACAAACAAACAAAAACAACAACAAACAAAAAAACAAACCAGAAAACCCCCACAAAACAAAGACCATGTCAGTCTGGAGTTCTGGGCCAGAAGGACACTGCAAAACTGTCCTTCACAGAATCTTGGAATCACAGAATGGTTTAGGTTTGAAAGGACCTGGAATATCATTTTGTTCCAAGTCACCTTCCACTACCCCTGGGTGTTCCAAGACCTGTCCAACCTGGCCTTGAACATTTTTGGGGATGGGGCAGCCACAGCTTCTCTGGACACCCTGTTCCTTCCCACCTCTGCTTCTTAACTCTCATAAACTTTTTGGTAACCAGCACAGAAACTCTTTCTAGGTAGCTAGCAAGGGTGTTCTGCAACACTCTTAATGATGGCCTCATCTGGAATTGCTTTATTAATATTTATTAAGTGATCACTAGCTGCAGGTACATTCTTTAATAATTTATTAATAAAGCATGCTATAAAACACATTAAAAATACATTCTTTAACAAATAACGCAATAACAAGATGCTGTAAAGCAAACTATAAAATGTAAATGACGGCTGTACCTGAACTGGAAACGCACTGAAGCCTAGGAAAAAGGGAAGAGAGGAAAGGAAGCTGTACCCAACAGGCCTGAAAACAAGCAGCACCCTTTGGGGGACAGCAGGATTATTTCAGGTGATATTCAAAAGATAAATATAAAACTCTGCACTGTTTTGACCCATGGCTGTGGGCAAGCAGAGGGAGACATACTGTTGCTGTAAAAGTATTTCCAGGCAGGCTGAGTAAGTGCCCCTCCTGCTATTTGTGGGTGGGAATGGGACCCTCTGGATCCCTGCAGACCCCCAGCCCCAGCCCATCTCTCTCAGCACCTCTGCACTCTTTGCTTTTTGGGTGCCTCTTGCCTTCCTTCTTGTGCCTCCTCTTTACCCTTGTGCTTTCTCCCTCCTTCTCCTCCTTTCCCATCTCTCTCACCTCCCTCCATCTTCTTCTTCTTCCACCTTTTTTATTTCAGGCTGCCAGTGATATCATTAGAATTTCACTGGAGTGAAGAGGAATTAGAAGTTTTTATGCATGGGATCCATGGGATCCTGGAAAAGGGAGATGGATACTGTAGTTATCATCACCTTTTCCAAACCCACTGGCAAGGCAGGTTTGGACTTCAGTGCTCCCACACACCCATGGTCCCATCCTTGCCTCCCCACGGGGCCAAGGAAAACACCACCAGCATTCTGCCAGCTTTCCTTCAACCAATTCCCAAGCAATTTCCTCATTCCAGAGCAAACAAATGCTCATTTTTAACCCCTTTGGAAAATCCAGCCGTTCATGGGATTGGCATTTCCATCTGAGCTGACCAGCGCAGTTCCTATCAGAGCAAAAAAAAGGTGAATGGAAAGAAAAATCAGCATATCCCAGGATCGGTTCACAGAAGTGGGAAGCGGGTAAATCCTGCTCACCAGAATCAGTCTTGGCTCCAACCCCCTGCTCCCCACTTTCACCCTTCCGGGGACATCTTCTGTTCAACATTCATTCTTAACAGGTTGTTCTGTTATCTTTATGCTGCTGGATGCCCTTCTGAGAGAGAAAAAAGTTGCAAAAAAAGCATTTGCAACCACGTTCAACTGTTAATTAATTCTTTTGGGCTAAGTGGAGAAGTTGAGGAGAGTGTAAACCATCATTTTTTTTACTTGGCTTTGCAGAATAATTTTGGACAAGATTATTTTTTGCGTGTATATTCATAAAACTACTGCTATTTTGGATGTGTAGGTAAAGAGAAGTCAGAGATGCCAGGCAACCTGCCCACTCCTGGCTCAGCCCAGAGTTCCAGCTCTGAGGGGTTCTCAGGAGACCTAGAAGCTTAAAAATGGAGGCAGAAAATATTTGCTGAAAAATTAAAAAGAGAAAAAAAAAAAAAAAAGGGGGGGGGGGG
>VYXD01010904.1:37545-52375 GCA_013397195.1 Hylia prasina
TCCCACTGCCCAGATCAGCAATTACTTTCTCAGACTCCCAATAAATGCTCAGCACCTAAATTAAATACCTTGGAGAGATGTAATATGGCTGCCCACACCTTCACAGAGGCTGTTAATAAATAATTACTTCTCTTGCACTGGCCATCTGAGGATCTCAAAACCTTTTGTAACTATTAATGAATGAAGCCTTGGTGTGAGAGAGCAGAAGCATATTCTCATCAGCTCTTTATAAATGGGGAGTGAAGGTGCAGCGAGGCAAAGGCAGCTGTCAGGAATTCAAGGAAAGAGATGGATTTAGTCTGTCCAACTCACTTTTTCAGCTGGACACCTCTCACTCTTCCGTGTGAGCCACAGCTGGAAGGGCATCCTGCACAGCTGGAAGGGCAGATCAGATCCCACCCCCAATCTGCACAGCTCTTCCAAGCAAGTCCCACAGTCTCTTTTGGTCATAAGTTTCCTCCAAGCCTCCCTCCCCAGGAGTGGAAGGACCACTCATCAGCTCCTGCATGTGGCAGGGATGTTTCAGCTCAAGGCTGGTCTGGGTCCTGAAGGAAGATGGAATCCTGCAAAGCATGGAGAGGAGAACCATGTGTGGCTGTCAGTCCTGCCTAGATTCTGGGGAAACCCCTTGTTTTGTCACAGTATAAGCTAGGTGGCTCTGTGGGAGAAAACAAATTTGAGGACAGCAGCTCAACCAGCAGGCAAAAATCTGCATGCATGTGGCATCTGAAGTTATCCTATAAAGAATGATCATGCTGGCCTTGAAAACACCCCAAGCAGAGAACCAGCACGAGATCTCAGTCCATGCCAGCAGAGCTACTCCAACCTTGCATCTGAGCTACCTGGTCCAGTGGGAGCTGTCCCTGCCCGTGGCAGGGGGTTGGACTGGATGACCTTTAAAGGTCATTTCCAATCCCAAATCATTTTGGGATCCTGCAGCTCTGTGTGTGGTGCTACCCACATGGGATGACTGAGTTCCAGGTCCTCCATGCTGGTCCTCATGACCACTGTGGATCAGGACTGCTGAATCTAGTAACCAGCACCGCAGAGAGACCTCCAGCATCCCCTTTGAAACGTGCAAAAGGATCATGCCTCTTCTCCTGGCGTTGGCACCTACCTGCCCTTGGAAAAACACCTCCCCTCTTCAAAATATCTGCCTGATGGCCCTGGGATTAACTGGGGAAGAGAATAATCACTCCTTGGCAGAGAAGAGACGGAAGAACAGATCTGTTCCCTCTCTAGTTGCTAGGGAGGCGCGTGATTATTGTTATTGTTATTTCCTCCGATACGTGGCATTCAATTAATTTCCTCCGACGCACGTTTACGGCGCTCCAAGGGGCGCTCCGGGAGCTCTGCCTTCCCAGCACTTCCAGTTTGCCAGCATCCTTTGTGTCGCTTTGGCTACCTGGGACGGGGTGAGGGGGGAGGGAAGAGAAAAGGGGGGTGATCCTTCTCAAGGAAGCGCTTGCCCCTGGCCACGTGCACGGCTGCTGAGGAGAGGGAGGCCTGGGCACGGCTGGCGTTATTCCCAAGTGAGTGTTCGTGGAGTCCCGTTCAATAAAGCAGCAGTAGCCACCATCTTGCTGCATTCCCTTGGCAGCCACCAAACCATGGCAGGGAAAGGAAATTGAACCCATTAAACATGCACACAGATGCCTCTGTGCCATTGCCCCCCTCAGGAGGAGATGAAGGAGCCTCTATTATTTTTTTTTTTCCCTATTGTTCCTTTACCAACTGCAGTCATTTAATCATTAAAAAGAGGAGGGAGGGGTGCAGGGGCAGGAAAGTATGATGAAGGGTGGCAGCAGCCACTGTAATGCCTAAGCAGTGAGTCTCCAGGAATGAAACCACTCTGGCTGTCACTCTTGTACCATGTGGGATGCTGCTGACATCTATGCTCACCACAACACTTTTGTGTCTCCTTCCCAAGGAGCTTCTTGAGGAGCTTCCCAACCTCCCTGCAGCCAGGGGCTCCCTTCCTCCTCCAATGCCCCGTGTTTGAAAGGCCCTCTCAGGCCTCTGGACACTCTGCTTAGGGTTCAGCAGCTCTTCCTGTTGGAACACCTCTCTCTGGAGGCAGGCTGAGAGAGTAAGGCTTGTTCACCTGCAGAAGAGAAGGCTCCAGGGAGACCTTAGAGCCCCTGCCAGGGCCTCAATGGGCTCCAGGAGAACAGAGAGGGACCTTTGACAATGACACGTAGTGATAGGACAATAAGGAATGGTTTTAAAAGAAAAAAGAAAAGATTCAGGCGAGACATTAAAAATAAAAATTTTACACTGAGGGAGGTGAGGCACAGGCAGAAGTTTCCCAGAGAGGTGGTGGTTTGCCCCTTCTCTAGAAACGCAGGCCCAGGTTGAAGAGAGCTCTGAGCCACCTGATCTAGTTGAAGGTGCTCCTGCTCCTTGCAAGGTGCTTGGACTAGATGGGCTTTAAACATCCCTTCCAGCCCAAACCATGCTTTGACTTTGTGACTCTGTGATCTCCACGACTCAGCTCTTCACAAGTCCCCCAGCCCTGGCCAGCAGATACTGGTTTGGCAGCCAGGGGCCCGAGTGCTGTGGTATTGATGATCCATGGAACTGCTGCACACCGCAGAAACTCCAGCAATGGGCATTCCAAGGCACAGTGGGGACCTGCTGAGGGTCCTCCTGGCAGCAGCGGGATAAGGAAGAGCTGCCCCCCACAGTGAGATGATGGCACTTTAGGAGCTGAATACATCCATGGACAGAGTTTTGGGTCATCTTCAAAACCCAGCTATATCCCATGTTATACAGGGAATCACTGAACAGTTTAGACTGAAGAAGATTTCCAGGATTGCCAATGCAAACCATTCCCTTGGCACTGCCAAAGCCACCACTGACCCCTCTCCCCAAGTGCCACAGCCACAGAGTTTTTAAATCCCTGCAGGGGTGAGAACTCCACAACAGGGAGCTGTGCCAGGGCTGGACAACCCTTTCCATGAAGGATTTTTCCCTGATATTCAATTTAAACCTCCCCTGGCCCAGCCTGAGGCCGTTCCCTCTGCTCCTGTCCCTGTTCCCTGGGAGCAGAGCCCGACACCCCCGGCTGTCCCCTCCTGTCAGGGAGTTGTGCAGAGCCACAAGGTCCCCCCTGAGCCTCCTTTTCTCCAGGCTGAGCCCCTTTCCCAGCTCCCTCAGCCTCTCCTGGGGCTCCAGCCCCTTCCCAGCTCCATTCCCTGCCCTGGACATGCTCCAGCCCCTCGGTGTCCTTCTTGTCCTGAGGGGCCCAGAGCTGTCCCCGGGATGGGAAGTGTCCCATCAGTGCCAGCACAGAAGATGGAAGTCTGTATATCTGTGTGCCTTCACACAGCTCTCTGGCATCCAGGTGAAATACCACCCAAGCATTTTACTGAAACCTCCATCAGATATGAAAGAATAACCTCTCCTGTGGGTTTTTAATGTTTGCTATTTCACTGAGCACTATCATTGACAGAGAAGGCACATTTAGCTGTATATCTCTAATGGTACAAGGATAAAATGCCTGGAGAAATAAATAATAATAAGCTCTTTTATAGCTTCTTATACTTGCAGATCTCAGATTAATTGAAATTATATGCCTTATGCCTGCTCATCCTCTGGACAGAGATTAAAATGGGAAATGAGCTTCTGTAGCTACGTGGATGAGAATGCAAGGTGAGATTTTTTTTCTGATGGTCTTTGGGCATCTCTTAGTTTATAATTTCAAGGCCTGAACCAAGCCTCTGAAGGTAAAAGAGGCTGCTGGGATTTACACCTCAATCCTTTTCCATAAGACGATCCCATAGCACATCTGTCCCTTCCAAAAGGCCAAATTTCTCAAGTTTTGCAATGTTCAGCAGAGGTTCTCTTAAATTCTTTCAAGGTAAAGTGATTTGAGGGCCCAAATCCTCTTACAGGTTAATAGGAATTGTGTTTCCAAATCCACTAAAGTGGATATAGGGATGTCCCAAAGTGGAGACTCAACTTTTGGCCTTCCCAGGAGTTCCACCGTGAAGATGGTTGATAAAAGGCCATCACCTTCAGCCAGTGAGAGGTTTGAGTTGGAGGGACACAAGGAAGGATATGAGAAAGGTGGGAAGACAAATATTAAGTGGAAATGGGATGGGAGAGATTTTTGCCCCAGGTGGAGCAGACAGAATTTCTTTTAAGATCTAACAGCAGAACAGCCCCACTGGAAGGCAACCAAAACTATTGTCACACTCATGGTGCATTCAAGGTGCTTCAGACATGAGAAGACACAGCCCAAAATTTCAGGATTAAAACAGTATCTTTCATTTTTCAAGTGCCATTAGCAGGCTTGCAACTATTTTCTTTCAATTTTCATTTTGACTGCTTCCCTTTCTTACCCTAGAAGACTGTGCAAAAATCCAAAGCCAAACCAGAAATTTTATTTTTGTTCAAATAATGTCAATAAAAAGCAAATATGGTCATTTGAGTAAACCTAGAACAGCACTTTATTCAGCTCTTCAGACAAGATGTCCACTTAGATAGTATTGTTTTACAAGAACCATCTGAGAGCAGAGACATGGAATATGTCTTCTGGCTCAGGCTTTTTTCTTACTCTAGATAGTAGAAGACATGGATATAGACAAGGACCTCTTGTTATCGTTAAATGGAGTTCATTAAAAATATCAATGACATTTCTGTTACAAATTCCAGATACCCCCCTTCAAAAATTCAGCCCCAGTCCATGCTTAAATTTTCTTCCTTCAGAGGATAAGGGGATGGGAGAATAGATTCCTGAGCATTAATAGAAATGGTTATCAGATTTTTGGGTTAATTTATAAATCTTGCAGTAACAGAGGTCTGAGACATAACTTCTTGCTTTTCATTTAGGTTTGGTAATAGCAAGTTTCAGCCCTGCAGAATGAAAAAGGTACTTTGGGACAGCATTATTACAGCAATAATGACCTTTTATGCATGCTGTAATCATTTTATTATGTAGCCTTACAGTAATCCATACTCATAAAGTCTCAAGATTCTTCTCTCTAATGTCCTCTCTATTAATTGCTATTTTCGTCGAAAGTTAAATTGCTATGGTCAATAATTTAAATTCTATTAACATTTAAAAAAAAAAAAAAAAGAAAAGGGATGCAAGGAGGTATTGAAACTACGAAGAGAAACATTTTCATAGAATCACAGGATTCTACCACTTCATTCTAAGTATTCTGGCTGATTTAGCTTGTGCAGATGAACCAAAGAGCTGCAATAGCAGTTCCTCCTGCCATATATTTTTGCAGCGTGGTCATGCTAATGGGCTTGAAATATCAGCTTGATGGCTGGTGTAAACATAGCACCATCCATGAATTCCAGCAGCCAGAAAAACAGGCACTTCACATAATTAAACAGCCAAGTAGGCAAACCCAGACAAAAGAGCCATAAGTTGTCAGCAGTCAGCTCATAAGGCTATATATCATGGCTGAAATATTGCACTCCTGATGCTGTTGCCATCAGCAAAATAAGAATTAAAAAAAAAAATTAAAAAAAAATCAAGTTGAGTTCCTTTCACTGAAGGTTTGGAGGTAGGGAGAGAGAAGCATTTAAACTTGTTTGATGATGATAATAACAAGGATACAATCTGTTAGGAAATTGGCAGCCTTAATCCTTCTCCCCAGCCTCGTTTTTACACCTGTGGGTGGGATCTCCTCGCCAGGGGCTGGGGCAGGATGGACTCGCAGGATTTATGTGCAGCAGTCACCTTGTCAGGGAGCACGAGGGTTCCCCAGCCTCAATCAAGTGCAGCTGCATCACCCACTCCCCTCCCTGGGTCTTTGCCAGCCACAGGAAGCAAGACAGGGTTTCGCCAGACCATTTTCATTTAAATTAATTCCTGGGGAAATTTCCGTTCCTCAGGAAAAGGAAAAACCCTGAAAGGAGGGCAGAAACTCCTTGCACAGGCCCGAGCCCACCACACAGTCATTGGAAGGACCTAAACAATTGAAAAGAATAATTTTGTAATGCTGAGCATTGCACATCAGATCATGCAGATACCCTCTCTCTCTGACCCAGCCTGTCCAGTCCTGCACTTCACTGTATGCACCATTAATGACATTTTAGGAGAATTAACTGATACTAAAGCATCAACTACAGATCCACTGCGTTTTTAAAAAGCACCAGCATAGCTCTGCTTGTTTGGCCACATAGATTAGTTCTGTAAAAACAATTATCATGATTTAACCATCTGGTTGTGGAAATGTCTATTGAGCTATGTTCATGGAACACATTAGAGGGTTGTTAAAAGAAGGGCGGGATCCTGTTAAACTTGCAAAAACGAGCTAATTATGGCAAGTCTGCTGTCAGCTCACAAGCTGAGGAGACTCAAAGAGGAGTGAGGAATACAGGTTTGGGGTTTTTGGATCAGTTTGTTACATGGGAGTGGACAGATCAGCCAAGAGGTGAGAGGATGGGGAGGTGAAGGGATAGGTGGATGAATCTCCCAGTCCCTCCCTGGCATCCCTTCCTCTAGCAGATTTGCCATGGGCTGCAGGGCAGGGGCACAGAGCAAAAAGATTCTCTCTGTCCCAAAGGGTGCACAGCCAAGCCTGAATACAAAACCTAAAGTCCCTTAAGAGTGAAAACAGAACACCTCCACTCACTCCTCTCCAGCTTAGAAACTCAGTTCACCATAAATGGATGAGACATTTCCAGCATTTGTGTGTTTCCTGGTCACCCCAGAGGCTTTTCCCCTTCAAGATTTATTTACACACAGGAATGTGTAAGTGACCACGTTAGCAACAGCAGCATGGTAGATGTTTCCACTGTGTGCTCCGTGCCCAGTCCCTTGGCTCTTTATCAGCATTAGCTAAATAGACCTCACTCTGTAATCGTTTTGTACCGATTTTTCTGATAGGAAAGCCAAGCCAGGGATGGGTAAGTAATTTATCCAAGCTCACAGACTCGTGGGCAGCGGAGTGTTTCTCTTGCAGTGAGAGTCAGGCATCCACCAGGACAGTTTCTGCAGGGGGGCTGCAACAGCATCTGAGAAAGAGCCACGGTGTGGTGACAGATAAAGGGAAGAAAATAGAAACAAACAAACAAACAAACAAACAACAAAACAAAATAAAACTAAACAAAAACAAAACAAAAAACCATCCAAACAACAACAAAAAACCCCCACCAAAACTAAAACCAAAAACAAACCAACAAACCAAAAACCAAATAAACAAACAAACCAACCAACTAACAAGAGAATTCCTGATTTTGGGAGAGAAATCATAGTAGTGACACTTTCTAAAATACCTCCCTACACTGCCCAGCCTCTCTCAGGGACTTGAGAGAAAGCAAGCCCGTGTTGCAGGAGCACTCCTGTTTGCAGGGAGGCCCTGTCCTGTCAAAACTGAGGGATGCTGAGCCATACCCCACACCTGACATCACCCATGCCTGACAGCACTGACAGGCAGACAGACTGGAAGGCAAACAGACATATCCACCTAAAAGCCTTACTCTCTGTGTAACAGATTTATGCTACCCACCCGTTTGAACCAGGGTAGGTGAAGGACAAAATTCGTGGTAAGAAACAGGGTTTTTTTGGTCATACCTGCCAATATTAACCAAAATCGGTACATTTTCTCCTTAAAGGGAACAAGGAGCTGATGGAGTTTGGCTCTCAGGAATTAGGGTTTTGAAATGGGCTCCAGTTGTATCCTTTGTGGGTAGTCCAGTCTCCTCCCAGAGGCAGACTGTGAAAGGATAGCTACCTGGATGTCACTCCCAGGAGTTGATGTGTGACAAATTGTCACAGCAAGAGCTCAGAGAAGGGTTCCTTGAATGGGTTAATGGCCATAATGTGGTTACCCACCCTGTGGATCTAAGGATAGACACCTAATTTGGTAAAAAAAAACCCATTGCAAGTCAGTGTCCCAGGGTTCCTGGAAGATGCAGGGTAGTGGAAACATTTTTAAAGAAAAGCTTCTGTCAGACACACACTGGTTTTACTTCTCAACATCCAACCAGTCACCTTGGTCCAGGGTTGAGGCAGGGAGGTGCATCTGGGCAGGGCAGCACAGGCAGGCTGGACACTGAGGAAGAAGTTAGAAAAAAAAGAAAATTACCACTTTTGAGACGCAAGAAAATGATGGAGACCTTAATGCAGTCTAGGTGACAGCACTGGACAGTCTCCATCCCAGACAAAAAGCGGTAGAAAATAAACTAAACCTTTAATTTTTTCCGTTTATTAAGAGCTTTAACCTCAATAAGGTGACAAAACTGCAACAAAATTTGGAGGGAAGAATGGCTTCAGCTATAGAGCTGTGATCTTAAATATAACTGGGGTTTTCCAAAGACAGGAAGTGTCACTTGTGTTTAGCATATTCCTCTGATAAGAGACTTAACATTTAGATAAGAGAATGAAAAAGGTGTCACTTATCCTTGCTTCAGAGAGGGATTAGCTGGATTAGTGGAACTGGAGAAATGGGGGCTTAGAAAGAAAATTGTGAGGTGTTTAGCTGTAGGGGAAATAAGAGACTCTAGTGACAGAAGGAGTGCTGGGGATGGTTTGTTAGTGGGGCTCCTCGAGGATGGTTTTTTCAGTAGTCACACTTAAGATGTCTGTGAGTGACCTTGGTACAAAAGGTGGACATTTTCTAAATATGTTCTCTGAACACACAAAACCCATCAGTTTGGGGGTGGCTGCCACGCTGTGTGGGAGGAGCCAGGTGACCTTGAGAAATGCATGGACAGAAACCGAGTAATAGTGCTGGCAGACAAATTAAAAGTTCCTGTTGTTTGGTTGGGTTTTTTTTTTCCGGGAATGAGTGCTGACAGCATTGATGGCTGATACTGTCATGGAAAGACCTGGATCAAAGACCCAGTTAAAGTGGGTCCAGAGGAGGCCACAGAGATGCTGCCAGGGCTGGAGCCCCTCTGCTCTGGAGCCAGCCTGGCACAGCTGGGGCTGCTCAGCTGCACAAGAGAAGGCTCCAGGGAGAGCTGAGAGCCCCTGCCAGGGCCTGAAGGGGCTCCAGGAGAGCTGCACAGGGACTGGGGACAAGGCCTGCAGGGCCAGGACACAGGGAATGGCTTGCCAGTGCCAGAGGGCAGGGACAGATGGGATGTTGGGCAGGAATTGGTGTCTGGGAGGGTGGGCAGGCCCTGGCACAGGGTGCCCAGAGCAGCTGTGGCTGCCCCTGGATCCCTGGCAGTGTCCCTGGCCAGGCTGGACAGGGCTTGGAGCATCCTGGTCTGGTTGAATATTTTTCTGGGAAAGTAGACTTTCTTCAGCACGCAGTATTCCTTTTTAATAACAAATCTGGGCTTAAACCATCTGCCCTCCAAACTCAGAGCAACTGTCAAGGCAGTGGTGTGGCCAGGCTAAACCCCACAGCAAGAATGCTTATCCTCAGATGACATCAGCACAGTTTTGTCCTCACTTTCTTGAATTTCATGCTAAAAACTGACTCGATGTGCAGTCCAGATCAATACTGAAGTGAGTAGAAGCAACAGGCAAGCTCTTGGTGGATGGAATCCTCAAGAATTTTTAGTTGCTTGAAGCCTCATTTGAGGCACCAGGCAGCGCACACTGTATTTCTCATTTCTTTGTTTTTGTTTGTTTTTTAATGTAGTGAAAGTGTCCCTTTTTGGGGCATAGGATAATGCAAAACATTTTTGATACACTGAATATAAGTGTCAAAGAAAGGAAACTTTCCCCTATGTTTCACATGAAATGTTGCATACTAATAATAATTTATCATCATCTTCATATATTCTTATATAAGTAATACAAATCACCACAGTCAATTAATCAATCTGTAATTAGGAACTGACACGAACATTTACTACCATCAGGCATAATTTATATGATTACAGATGATTAAATAAAATGTAATTGAGTGAACAGGCAATTTGTTAAGCACATGTAAATTCAGCCATACCACCCCAGGCTGTGATCTTGTCAGATCTCGACAGCTAAACAGGGTCAGGGTGGGTCAGGATGAGAAACCCCAAGGGAGAACCCCGGGTGCTGAAGGAAGAGGTGGTGGTTAAAAGGCAGCTCCCTCCTTGCTCCTTGTCTTGGAGGTGCAGTGTCTCCAGTATGTGATGGCAGAGATGGACATAAGTTATTAAAAGTGCTGCCTGGGCAGTTCCTGAGGGAGGTGGGAATTTGTCTCCTGGGCTTGGGTTAATTTAGAGTGGAGCACACCCCTGGCCAGTCACTGGGAGGAGACAGTAAACCGCGGCACCCTGACACTTGCTGCTCCTCAGCAGAGCCAGGAGACGTGTCACTCCCCTGATTTAGCCTGCCTAACCCAGACACCTCCCTCTTCATTGTGTAGGGAAGGGGGAGGCTTCTCAAATAACCACTTCAAAATAACCACATAAATTCCTCTTCTGCCAAGTGGAGGTGCTCTTGAAAGACAACCAAGGCAGAAAGTGTCTGCCTGCCTCGTGTGCTCAGTCTCCTGTGCAGACAGCTCTGTCCCTCCCTTGGCTGGATGGAGAATCTGGTCACACACGTCAGAACCTGGTCGCACACAGTCATTGAAACACAGGCATGAGTTGGACCTTGGTCCCACGTGTTTGTACAGACCCTTGAGGTAAAACAAAGGCTGTGAGCCAGCCAAGGGCTGCCAAGCCTGTGGACAAGGAAATGAGAGTTTGTTCTTAACCCTCTGTCCAACAAACAGCTGACATCAGTAGACAGTCCCATGGGAAATGCTAAAAGCAACACTGGGAAAGTGCTTCTCTTTTATTCCTTTCTAATTTTTTTATGAGACCAGGACCAAATCCAAGTAAGTGAATGATTTCTTGAAAAGTTCAGTGTGTTTCCAAATTGGTTTTGGTCACACAGCCAGAGAAATGCAAGAGGTTTTCTTTAATTATTTCACAAAAATAAACTTGACTTATTGGGATCAATTCCATTTCTGTAGTCTTAAACAAGAATATTTTCGCTTCCTCTGTTTTTAGTTTCTGCATGTCTTCTGCCAAGGCATCTAATTTTAAATAATTAAAACCATTTGTTTTAATACAGTGCAGCAGTTTCTGCAGTGCTGTGCCTGTTTATTTTTTGTTGGCTTTCCTCAGGTCCTGTGTCACTCCTTGTGGAAAGTGGAGCAGACATCCAGCAGATCAGAGGCATGGACAAAATCGCTCGGGGAAGCCAAGCAGACGGGCCAACTGCAGCTATAACAAAATGATCTTTGATTATTAAATGGATCCTTGTGTAGATGGATAACCAGATGTGTTTGACGGTGGATGTGGAAAGCGTGGGGGGCAGTACCTCAGGATTAGAGCAGAAAGTAACACAAGCTTTCTTCCCTGAAACAATTAATGAAATCACTTTCTGGACAGTAAGAGCCTTGCATGTGCGGCGTTATACGTTGGGCTTGCACAACCAATTTGGGTCAGAATGATGTTTAAACTCTTAAGTGGTACCACTAATCTCCATTAATCTGACTCCAAAGATGAGACATAATGCTCAGTACAAGAGACTAAGAGTTGATAATGCATGTTCCTCAGCTGGAGCACTAATACAGGACTCCTGCAGAAAGATAGGGATCTTCCAGGCCTGGGTGTGAGGGTTAAAAACAAACATCTATTTAGGGATGTCTCCAGAAGTGTTCTTCTCTTATTGGGTTCCTTCTGTCCACTTTGCCACTGTGGGCGCAAGGATGGCCATGAGATTGTCCTCTCATTTGGGCTGTACATTTTTTTTTTCCTCACAAAAATTACCTAGGGTTGTCATTTCTTGTGCAGACTTCATGATGAGCTGCTGATCCCATTTAATGAGGAAGAGCTAGGGCAGTGAGTCGTGTGTTTACCCCAAAGCATGTGGGATGGAGGACACAAGGATGATCAAGAATGATTTAATCTCAACCCCACAATTATCTGCCAGAAACGACCACAGAGGCCAAAGAAATCATTTTGGTCTGGAGCACCCAACTGCAAAGAAAATCCCTGAGGAGTGATAGCCAAGCCCAGGTTGGCCAGGGCTTGGAGCAGCCTGGGATAGTGAAGGTAAGTGTCCCTGCCCATGGCAGGGGGGTGGAATGGGGTGACCTTTAATGTCCCTTCTAATTCAAGCCAATCTATGGTTCTGTGCTAGATAAACAACTTTGAAAATTCTCTTTTTGTTGTTCTCTTCTCGAAAATTCTCTTTAGCAGTGTGTAGTTTCATGATAGATCTCAGAAATGATCATAAGGAGTCACCACTCTGGCTGAGTAGGATTGCTCCATGCGTTCCTAATTTTTCTTTACATTTTTTCGGGAGAGTATCAGTTTTTGTTAAAAATATAAAAAAACTTAACTTTCTTTAATTCCACTGCTTCTCAAAATAGATTAAGTTCTTGCATTTTTCCTACATTTATTACTGAAATATTTCCCAAAGCAATTCATTGAAATTTATCAAAGTCTGGGAGAGAGAAGAATTTTAAGACAAATTATCTTCTACAATCAATGTTATTTTTAAAAGTATGTTACATACAGTTAAAAAACAGAATTACCAGCTATATTTCCAGCCTCAGAATCTTCTGCCTGAGTAAATTTGAGTAGCTTTACTTGAAGGTAAGGTCCTGTATAATTGTGTTGTCAAGCCAAAAGCCTTATTCTGTAAATGTCATGAGATCCTTTCAAGAAAGGCATCATCACCTAAGTGCCAAGCTGTAAAACTCAAGCAAAAGCTAAGTGGGACCTAATCTGTGCCTTGTTACATCTAGAAATCAGGAATAATATTGAAGAGCATCCAATTTGTGTTCTGATGTAAAAAAAATCCTCTGATTCCAACAGAGAAACAGAGGGAAACTTTAACTGGAGAAGTGTCCCCAGATCATGTGCCTGGAATATAACCACAACCAGGATGAGTTCCCAGCCTGAGCCTGACCATGGCTTTCCCCAGGTTTGTGACAGCTTTGCCTTTGACTTTCTTCATGTCACCTGTCCTCCTGCCTCCTCTTCTCATCTGAACATCAATGGAGTGTTAAGTAAGTTTCATAAAATTGCTGAGATTCTCACTTGTCCCCAGGGAGCTCACCACAGGAGACAGCCATGGCAAAAAATTTCCTAGGATCCGTGAATAAACAATCTTGGTATTCCCTGCCTTCCTCAGGGATTTCTACTCCGGCTGCTGAAATGGCTGGAGCGCTGCAAACTAATTATAAAATTATTTAGTTAATAAAGGCAGGTAGGAAAGCTCCTAATTATCCCTGTGATAAAAACCCTCCTGCAGCTGTAGGATTTGTCTTACCCCGCAGCAAGGTGGGACCTGTCTCCTGTAGCTGAGGCCTTGCAGAATTGGCTGTGGAGGGGGTGTTGGAGCCCTGGGCACTGAGAATTTTGGGCTTTCTGTGCTGACAGGCACTGACCCCCAAGCAAACACTGCATTTGACCTGAGGCCTTGGAAGAGGCTTCCAAAATTGAGTGATAGCACTGGGATTGTGGGTGTGTAGTTTGAATAGAAGTGTGTAATACCACAGGGTGGAAAACTTAGGGTTTAAGGTTTTGGAATATAGTCATATATATAAAGCAAGATTGAGGTTTTAGGGAGTAGGTTAAGTCTTTCTTCTTTCACCCTCTTCTTCATGGATCTAGATGTTATTTTGTAATTAGATTGAAAAGTCCACATTGCAGACCACGGGTGGTTATTGGGCTAAAAGTAAAAGTAATCTAGGTGTCATTTCATAATTGGACAGTTTGTCCTTAAAAGGCCTCGTAGAGATACAGACAGAGCCATTTTTCACTTATTAGCTAGAACTCACAGCTTGTGAGACTGTAACATAGACAAGAATTAATAAACATCTGAGTCCAAACACAAAACAACGTCTCTCAAGCATTTAATCCCAACTCTAACAGAAAAGAAGAAAAAAGCCACAGGGGGCGGGGGGATTCTGGTGCAAACACACAGGACACAATCCAGCTGCCTTAAAACAGGTCACAGAATCATGGGATCATGGAATGTCCTGCACAGGGAGGGACCCATGGGCTCCTGGCCCTGCACAGACCATCCCCATGGATCACAGCATCAAATCCAGCCACCTCTGAGGGGACCCTGGTCACCTCAGCTGGCCCTAGCTCTTGTCCCAGAAGGATACTGTCTCCTCACAATCCTCTCACGTGTGATACTCCAGATAGCCCTGGACACCTCACATGGCAATAGATATTTATGTTTTATCTCACACATCAGTTGCTTGATCCAGCTCCGTCTCCGGGCTCTGCTGAGAGCTGGGACAGCAGTGCACGTGCAGACACCTGCCATGTGCCTCCAGCCCCCAGGACACCTACAAAGAATCACAGAATCATGGAATAATGGACTCATAGAACCATAAAATCACAGAATCATGGAATGGTTTGGGTTAGAAGGGGACTTTAAAGGTCATCTTGTCCAGCACCCTGCCATGGGCAGGGACACCTTCCACTATCCCAGGTTTTTCCATGCCCCATCCAACCTGTCCTTGGACACTTCCAGGGATGAAGCAGCCATATCTGCTCTGGGCAACCTGTGCCAGGGCCTCACCAGGGAAGATTTTTTTCCTAATATGTGATCTAAGTCTACTCTCTTTCAGCTTGAAGTCATTGCCTGTCACTCCAAGCTCTTGTAAACAGTTTTGTCCCATCTTTCCTGTAAGCTCCCTTCAGGTGCTGGAAGACTGCAATTAAATGGCCCTGAAGCTTCTCTGGGATGAACAATCCCAGTTCTTTCAGCCTTTCCTCAGAGCAGAGGCTCTCCATCCCTCAGAGCATCTCCGTGGCCTCCTCTGGCCTGGCTGCAGCAGCTCCACGTCCTTGTGCTGCTGGAGCCAGGGCTGGGGCAGCTCTGCAGGTGGGGTCTCAGCTGAGCACAGGGGCACAGGGGCAGGATCCCCCTCCCCTGCTGCCCACGCTGGGGGATCAGCCCAGGGCA
>VYXD01010905.1:10618-28332 GCA_013397195.1 Hylia prasina
GGGTTTTCTCTGGCAAGTAGCTGAGAAATCAGGGTTATGACGTGGCCCCTCCAGCCACCACCCCACTCCCCAGACACGGCAGAGGTGACCAACACACACCTGGTAAAGCGAACTTCACAGATATTGCACATATAGGGCTTCTCCCCCGTGTGGGTCCTCATGTGCCTGGGCAACTTGCCGGCTCCCATGATGACTTTGTTGCAGATGGGACACTGCTGGGATGCCTTGGGCTTTATTTTCCTCTCCTCCTCCAGGGGCCATGGAGGAAAAACTACTCCAAACTGGGTAGCACTTAGGAAATTGAGATAAGCGCTGTAGTCAGTCTCTGCCTTAATGTGCCCTAAGGGAGCTGCTGGGGTGTTGGCAAACATGTCCTTGAAGAAGTCATTAGGGAAAGGAGGCGGAGGCACGTCTTCCTTCTCCTCCTCTTCCTTGATCTTCCTCTTTTTGATCACCAGATCCAAGGGGCCATTTTCTACCTGTGGCTCCTCCAGTTGGGAGAAGGAGCTGAAATCGCCATTCCACAGATGGGGGAAGAAGCTGGGGGCGAAAGGAGACAGAGCTGGCCTCCTTTCTGGGATGTTTGCCTTAGGGTACAAGTTTTCACTCAGCAAGGACTCTATGGAGAAGTCTCGTATCACACCCAAGTGTCCAGAGGAGTTACTGGCTGGGAAGTGATTTGGAAAATCTTTAGGTGCTTCTGTATAAGCTTCTTCGGTGAGATCGGACTCAGAAGGGCTTTGGTGGCAGCTTACTTCTTGTACATCAGCTAGGTTCTCCTGACTGACAAAATCTTCCACTTCCTCCTCCTCCTCCTCTTCCTCCTCCTCTTCATCGTCGTCTTCATCGTCATCGTCGTCCTCTTTGTCATCTTCCTCCTCGGCCTCCCTGTCGGGCTCCATGATTTCAAGGCATACGTTGATGATGCTCTGGATCTCCAGCATCTTGGCGGCGCTGAGGATGTGCTTGACGTTTGAGGTGGTGATGGTGAGGGTTGAGGTGTAGGCGAACTCCAGGATGGCAGAAAGTGCTTCAGGCTTGACAAAGTCAATCTCGTAAACATAGGGCTGGTCTGTTAAAGTGCCGGTAGTGAAGAGTTTTTTGAAGTACTTGCTGCAGGCGGCCAGGACGGAGCGGTGGGTGCGGTACTCCTGGTCCTGCACGATGAGGATGACATCGCAGAGGAGCCCGTCGTGCCGCTGCTCGTTCAGACCACACAGGACCTCGCTGCTGTGGTTCGGGAATGGGATCCCGATAAGATCTTCAATGCCATTGGCCATATTCTCATTTAGTGCCCTAGGACAAAGCACAGACGGCAGAGCGTTAGCAGGGGATTCACGACTGATAATGCCAAAAACCCAACGCTGCCTTGTCCCAGGGTCCTTCCCTCCTCTACATCACCTGCCATCACCTCCTGCTTGCACTGTCTCAGTGCATCTCCAGGCCGCCTCCATCTCCTCCCAGATCCTCTGTGACTGAACCTCTGCTTCCCTCCCCACCTCTTCATCTCCTTCTTTGTCCTCGTCCTTCTCGATTCCCACAGTGTTCACCTTTTCACAATCATTGCAAGCTCCTTCTTCTCTTTCACACCCCTCCCCCAGGAACTTTGTGCAATGACTCCTTCCCCATCACATTTCTTCTACATCCTCCTGGAGCCGGCACTGTTCCAGGCACATGTGGGATTTGCCCTGCCAGGAGCTATGTGGGGAAAGCGTGATGCTGTGTTGCTTCACACTGCCAAGAGCCAGCGCTGCTTGAACAAGGTGAGCCAGGGAGTGCCCATCTCATCTGCATGGTTGTTTTTGGGGTTGGTACAACTGGACATCCCAGACAGGAGGGTCTCAGCTTCCCACTGAAGCAGGAGAGCGATCCTTACGGATCTTCAGTTCTGCTACTTCACACCTGCAAGCTATGACATGTCACCTCACATTGACTTGTCCCAGACACGTAGGAATGTCTTCCTGGGGGTCTGGGAACAGGGAGGAAAGCAAGGATTTGTGTCACAGTGTGTACCTAAACACTCAGAGGAAGACAACCAGGTAGCATGGACCTGACCAGACACAGATTGATGCCTGCTATCTCTACCCGTGAGCTGAGCTCTCTCCATTTCCAATCCTGCTTGGACTTGTCAGCATGGTATCAAAATGCCCTGTGCATCTGGCAGACATCTTCCCCTGATAGGGCAGCTTTAGCTTCAAAGGAAAACTCGGAAGCAAAAAGCCCACACCCAAGAGGAAACCTGATTTTTTTTTTTTTTTCCATTTTTTAATCTGTAAGATGTTTCCTCTTTCACATGGCTTCAGCAGCCCTTCCACATGAGAAATCCCAGGAAAGGAAAGCGATTTCCTCCAGCAGGCGACGAATACATTAATCCCCTCACAGACAGAATACATCAAACAGACAGAATAACTTTGAATACACTAACCCTTGGAAACCCTCAGGACACAGAGCATGTGTTCGTGCAGTGTCACCTCTACCAGCCCCGGCCCTGCTGCAGGTGGACAATTGATTCACAGCCAAGGGACAGAGCAGTTAATTTCCAGGAGAACTCAGGGCATGTGAAAGCAAAACTGCAGCCCCACTCCATCCCTTCTGCAAGGCTGACACCATCAGGCAGGTTTCCTAATTCCACACCACCCCACCTCCTGGGGCTGCCCTCCTGGGATCCTTTGTCATGCCCTGGGTGTCCTTCCCTGCTCAGTTTCTGGCTCAGCTGATTCCAAACCTCTTTCCAAACCACCCGTGGGTACCTGGTTTACTTCAGCTGGCTCCCACCCTCCCAGCTGCCTCAGGGATGGAAAAGAGCCTGGTTTGACAGAGATTGTCCATGAAAACCTGCGCTTCATCTTGGCCAGAAACCCTTGGGGAAGCCTGGGAGGACCGTAGAGGGGATCAGATTCTGCAGGAAATGTTCCCATGGGAAAAGGAACGCTGTCTCCCTTTTCCTCCCTCCCCAGGGAGACCTTGCAGGTATCTCTAACCAGCACTGCCAAAAACGGATGTGTGGGAGCCAGATAGTGAAGGTCTCATGGTGCACCCTGGAGGGAGGTGATGGACCACAGGCCTGCGGGGAGCAGCAGGGATGGGGGACAGCTGCCCATGGTCAGTGAAGCCCCACAGGGGCTGGAGGGCAGCCCCAGCCACGGGAAGCCCTCTCCAGCCACCTCCCCTTGCCCAGAGCTGGGCAGAGGAAGCAGGAATCAACACCCAGCTCCAGCCACCGACATTTTTCAGCAGCGGGAGGACGCTCCAGCCCCGCATCCCACGGTGTGCCCATTACCTCCACGCTAATTACGTCTGTTGTCTGAAACAAATTGATTCATTACAGTGTGCTGTGCTTAACCATGTTAACCAGCAACGCTCCTCTGCGATCCCCACCAGCTCCGTATCAAATCCTCCTTGAAAATCGCCGATAAATGACAGTAAATCCAATACCTTCTCCAAGTGGAGTGTAAGATAATAAATAACCCCTGAGCCAGGGAGGAAAAGACAGCTTCCTTTCTAGGGCTTTGTATCCCGAATAATAAGCGTGAGCAATTAAATTTCTATTGCTGTTTTTATCATCTGCTCGTTTATTTTTGTTTGGAAGGAACCTGAGTGTTAAAGGAGCTTTTTGCATGAAGGAACGTGTCTTCCTATTTTGATCTTTCACTGCCAGACCACCCTAAGTGCCAAAAATCAGAACAGCAGAATATTAGAATACCCTGAGAAATGTTTTTGTAGAGGGTTTTTTCCTGGACGCTGAGCTTCATTCTCCCTAATTAGTGGATTATTCGCTCGACAGCCAGAAAAATTAGAATTGGGAGATTGGGGCGTGATTATATACATAGTTACACATAATTTATATGTATAAAATATATTAAAAAATTACGGGGTCTGGGTGGAAAGTGGCTGTTTTTCCTTTCTTATCCCTCCCCTGGTGCTCCTGAGATGTGGTTCTGTTAACTGCAGCGTTTAGGCAAGCCGATAACTTTACAGGATGCTGGCAAAATTGAAGGTGATTCATGTCATTTAAACCGGGGGCGAGGGGGGGGGAGAGGGAGAGAAACAGCCCGTTCATTTGCATACATTTGCATTTTTTAAACTCTCAGGGTGGCTTGACAGCTCTGGAGCTCAGCGAGCTTGAGAAATGACCTTATGGTTCCCATGCCCCCAGGGAGGTTGATGGCCAGAGGCTGGAAGTGTGCTGAGGCTGACGTTTTCCTTCCTTTCCCTCCCTCCTCTCCCTCCTCCTGCGCTCCCCCCTTCCCCTCCCCAAGCCAAGGGTGGGGTCCTCAATAATAACAGGGTTAAAAATAGCATCTGATGGTGACAAATGTCACCAGTGCAAGCACACACACACAGACACACACACGCAGGCACGCAAATGCTGAGCAGGCGACATGGAGTTAAACAGCAAAATCCCATTTTATAATAGAAAATTACAGCATTGTTAAAATAAACTGGAGGGAGATGGTGGAAAGGGTGGAGGGCACCTAAAATAAACGTATTCTGCAGATGACATTGTGAAACATTGCATTTATGGTTATGCTTAGAACTCATTCATTACTTTCTTGCCAGGAAAAGCCCCACTTATAAAAAAAAAATGATGGTGGGACACTGGACTGCTTCCCCCACATTCTGCCAACAGATTTAGACACCTGAAGCTGCAATGGGAAAAACAGAGGGGTTGGGGGACCTAAGCTTTGTCCCTTTTTTGGATGAAAAACGCCAGATACAAGCCAGGCACTACAGCAATGTCACCTGCAACGTGCACTCCCTGGGTGGCCCAAACCTCGTCCAGGCGCTCTGCTGCTCAAAAACCCCTTATATATATTTTTTTTTTTTTCTTCCAAATAATCTTTTCTCTCCAACCTCCTTCACTATAATACCGAAGGATCTCCAGACCAGCAATGCAAAATTGAAATATCGGAGAGAGGCGAAATGCTCCTTTTAGCACCGTGGCAAGGAAAAACCAGAAGTACACTCAATAGGTTATAAAGACACACGCACAGAAAATAGATAAAGCAAACTCGTGTTGCCTCTGCTCATTTGTAAGGGTGGGAACGGGGCACTGACACGGCTCGGAGCAGCCCTGGGAATATGTGCCAGCCCTGGGGAGGGACAGGATCCTGCCCCCGGGGCTCAGTGTTGCTCAATGGCAGGAGCAGGAGATCCGTGACCTGCGAGGGCTCCTCACCAGCACTTCCCTTTCCCATCTCCTTCCTCACCCCCGGTGACAACGCCCTGAAAAGCCGAGCCCTTGGAGGAGATAAAGGCTGCCAGGGAGAGCCCAGGCTTGTGAAAGGTGTGGCTGCTGGTTCAGGGCTGTGTCAGGAACGGGGGATGTCCCCTTCCCATCCACGGGGACAGTGCTTCACAACCTGAATCTTGTCTGGGAGATGGTGATTTTGGCTTTTAATTGTATCCTGGCACGTAACATAATTGCTGTAACACACAGCGTTTCAATATTTTAATACTCTAATATTTTAATATATTAATATTCCGGCACATTAATATTTTATTATTTGTATATTTTAGATATTTATAATATTGCATTAATATTGTATATATTCATATTTTATGTGGCTTTATTTTATCTTTTGATATTCGTATCGAGATTTTTCTGAGCATCTCCCTTTAAAATGTGCATTGCTTGGCCTTCTCTTTGCTATGATTTTCCCTCAGGAAAGTGCTGGCTCCTGACTGTGTTTCTTTTCTCTGTGCCCACAGTGACTCTCTGTGGGAGTGCCCCCCCAAAGACATGGGGGTGCCCCAGGGCAAGCAGGGGATGCAAAGCAGCTGCCCCCCCCCATGCCAGGCTCATTCTGCATTCAGCACAGCAGAGGAAGGAGCCTGAGGCTCTGGCTGATCTCTGCCTGCTCCTGGTGTCAAAATGTCATTTTTCCAGGCAAAACAAGGTGTCTCCGGTTCTTCCCTTCACCCAGCCTGCGTGTGCAGAGGGATTCAGGGTGCAAGGCCAGGGGCAAGGCTTGGGTTGAACATTCCTGACCACCAGCCCCCCTCCCCCATTCCCAGCCAGCTGCTGGACCCCCTCTTGGGCATCCCTCGGTCCTTGCTGACACAAAGCCCCTGGAGGAATTCCAGCTTTTCCCCTGAAGCATGAGACCACCCAGAAAAGCATTCCAGAGGTGTCAGAACCAGGCTCGGGGTGCTCAGCACGCCAGGCCAGCCCAGGCTGCTGGCCCTGTCAGGAGAGGGAGTCAGAGAACCACGGAACGACACTTAGAATAGTTTGGGCTGGAAGGGACCTTAAAGCTCATCTCCTTCAGGCCCCTGCCATAGGCAGGGACACCTTCCACCATCCCAGGCTGCTCCAAGCCCTCTCCAGCCTGGCCTTGGACATTTCCAAGAACAGGAGAGTCAGTAGGAGATCTCAACACTTTTCCTCACCCTGATTTATTTTCTACCAGCACCTCCCCAGCCCGGGGCACTCATTACCCTGAGGCTCAGGTGCTTTGGCTCTGCTGCTGTGCTACCTGCACCCCTTTCCCAATCCCTGCTCCAGGCTGCAGGAGCGGAGGCAGCAGCCAAGGTGGGCTGGCTGCTCTCCCTCTGCATCCACCCATGGCCCCGTCTGTGCAGACCTGCCTGCTACATCCATCAGCCCATAAATGTATGTGGGTTTATTTTTTTCCCCCCAGTTTTATTTGTGCCTCTTCATAATGAGGCAATTAAGATGTGCATGTGAGATCACCATAATCTGTCAAAATATTACAGCTACTTTCACTGGGATACGTTGGCCAGTGATTGATCATTTCTGCTCCTGTTAACTTGGTGGAAAAACACTGGCACAGGGTGCCCAGAGCAGCTGTGGCTGCCCCTGGATCCCTGACAGTATCCAATGCCAGGCTGGATGGGGCTTGGAGCAGCCTGGGATAGAGGAAGGTGTCCATGCCCACGGCAGGGGGCTTTGACACAATGGTCACTTCAAACCCAAACCAAATTAGGATTCGATTTTAGTGGCACAGGGATGCTGCAGCTCTGTTCCTGCATCCACCAACTGCTCCACGACCTTGAGCAAGACCCTTGTGCAAATGTCCCTGAGCAAATCTACCCACACTGACACCCCATTTGAAGTCAGCTCCACAGGGACAAAACCACTGCTTTGGCCAGGCACTTCACTCCAATTTGAAAGACCAAGAAAGACCCCCAAATGCCTATTTGAAGGCAGGCAGAGATGTTTTATTTTTTTAAAATAAATTATCTTTTAGATAATCAGGGATTACTTTTTTTTTTTTTGACAAAGAAGGAAGGTGTAAAACCTAACAAAGGTAAATATTGCCTTTATATTTATTCCTTACTATAGGGGCACACCTCCCCTCTGAACATCTTGTCTCCAGAAGAACATATCATTAAACCACCCACCCCAGTAGCAAGCGTTTCTGCCCTCCAGCAGGCAGGTGGGGCAGAGAGCTCCTCTCCTTCCAATCACTTCCCTGGGATGCCTGGAACAATGAGGAAAAAACGTGGTGACATCAACGCTGCCTCCCTGGCAAGGAAACCAGCGGGGCTCTGAAGGACACCATCCCCTCTGCAGACCCAGAGCTGCCTCTGTGGCAGGGAACCACCTCACAGCAACACCACCAGGGTCTGACCCCGGGCTGGGCACCTTGCTCCAGCCTCCAGGAACTGCCACCAGTCTGGGAGACAAGGGGGTTGAGCTGCGGAAGCCGGGGGTGTTTGGCTTTTAATTGAGCTCATCCACACACAAACGAGGATCTCGCCAAAACCTCATGGATTCTGCTCGGATCTGGACAGAGCAGAAGAGGGAAGATGTTTCCAAAGCAATGCTTTGGCGAGGAGGGATGCACAGAAGGTGGAATTCTCCTTGGAAGAAGCTGGCTGGCAGCACGGATGGGGAGGAAGCCCCACGGGTGGGCGCAGAGGTGGCATCACCCCGCATATCTCCTGGCAAGGGAGCAGCTCTGTAAAGGGAATGGGTCAGCACAATTTAAAGGGATGTGGGACACCAGTGGCAAAGGCCAAGCAGAGTCCCCGAGATGCTGACACAGATGGAGACCTCCCTGTGATGCCAGGAGGAGAGGGGTGGCCAAGGAGCCCAGCCCTCTGCATCAGATGGAAGTGCCCCAGAAGTCGAGCGTGGTTTGAGCACATAATTAAAGTGGTTAGGCTTCAGGGAGTGAAATCACAGGGGTGACCTTCACCATGGCACTTCTTCATTACTTACTGGACTTGTCAGTATTCATACTAATCTCTGAACAAAATCCTTGGGCATACAAGAATTCATCCTTACCAACACTTGGCTGGCAAGCTGAGCCCATGTGAACTTATTTATATTTGCACATACTATATAAAACTGACCTTTCTTTTGAGCTGGAACTACTAGTTTCCTACAAGCAGGCCACAAAAAAGCCATATTCACTGAAGTCCCATCAGGAAGTCCAAAATACAAGGTGCTTTAGAAACATGTCCAGAGTTTCCAGTGATCCCAACAACAACCCTTTCTCTTCCCAGTTTCCAAAACCCATGCAGGAGTTTATCCAGCCAAGCAGGGGCACATCAGTACTGGAGATCAGCTGATATCTCTGGTACAACATCACTTGGGAAACTCCAGAAGGACTATTTGCTTAGGAAGGTGGTGACAGGTGCCACTCATTTGCCCACCAGGATGTGGAGGCCTGTGTGCCCTGTGTGAATCCATCCCGGGGAATTTTTAAAGACTCCTTCCCCATCACAGCAAATACACACCTGCCAACAAATCCATGCCTGCAGGTTAACTCCAGCTAGCCAGAGCCTACA
The DNA here is from genome assembly GCA_013397195.1 of Hylia prasina. Classification (NCBI taxonomy): domain Eukaryota; kingdom Metazoa; phylum Chordata; class Aves; order Passeriformes; family Sylviidae; genus Hylia; species Hylia prasina. Next base: position 19,382 of record VYXD01010905.1, read on the forward strand.
CGAAGCACACAGTACTTCATCAACTTTGTTTCTATACAGATGTGTTATGGCAAAATTGCTAATTCTGAATCAAACCACCTCTCAGTGTGCTGAACAACTGGGTGCTGCTGGTTGTAATGGGAATTTGCTGCTGCTCCATGACCACCTTGACCTGACCCTGACACACACGGCTAGATTTTCTGTCCTCAGCTCCTCTCTGGGGGGGAACTTGTGGCTCAGGTTGAGCTCTTGGGTGGCACATGCTGATGAATAGGTTGAGCTCAAGGCAGGGTGTTGGAACTACCTGATCTTTAAGGCCCCTTCCGCCCCAAACCATTCTGTGATCACATCACCAAGTCCCATGCTGCTCCTGTTTCCTTGGAACCAGTTCTCAGCCCCAGATAAATGCCAACAGGAGCCCTGTCAGGGACAGAATAGAGTTCAATGCCTCCTGTAATTGAAGGGCCATGTTTTCTCTTTGGTTTCCTTTTCCATGCTTCTCTAAATTGCCCATCACACTGCCCAGTTTCAGAATTTATATAAAGCTCCAAAATCAGGAGCTCCAGGTCGCTTCTGGGTGGCAGCTTGATGAAGTCTGCATGCTGCATGACAAGTGCCATCTGATGTGCTGAGCAGGCCTTGGCAAAGGGGCATCCTGGTGAAAAATGGCCAAATAAACATAAACAATTAGTGGAGCTATATCAAAGGCACCGCCTGGCTCCAGATGGTGTTTTGAGGGCTTCATCCCCACACAGAGCAGGGGAAAATTAATTAACCACAGCATCCAGCCAAGCACCAGAGAGGAGACATTACAGAGTGGTCACATCTGACCACAGTCTCTTCTTGCAGCCTGGTGTCCCCATTCAAGCATTTCCTTGGAGGTCTAGAGCTCGAGGGGATGGTGCTCTGGGCATCAGCTCCCTACTGCTCCTCTCTGCTGAGGCTTCAGAAGGTGCTGCAAGGCTGAAGATGCTCAATATCCTTTTTTTTCCCCCTTGAAACTCTTAGTGGGCCCTGCCTGCACAGCTCTGTGTAGTCTTGATGGTCTCCTGGTCATGCTCAATACAATGTTGCTGGTACAGGCCATGATGCTGGGTGAGCATCTCCCCCCCAACCCAAATCTATGTGCACACATTTAAAACACATGTGGGAGGGGGGAAATATGTTAAATGAAACAGGAGAGCTTCCAGGCATCCTCTGCAACCACCCCACTCTCATGGAAACTCATTCACACTTCAAGTGACAAGCTCCCCCTCCCACACCACCAAAATGAGGAAGGAAAGAGAGAGCAAGAGGAAAATCCCCACCAGAGATACACCCATGCCAGGATCTGGCTGAACATCAGGTTGCTGGTCCCCCCAGCAGCTCTGGCATGAGATAGTTGAAGGTCCATGAGGTATGTGACATTGCTGGTGGCATTTCTGCCCAGGTGTGTGTAGCCACGCTCCTCCAACACCTTCCCATGGTGCCTAGACCCCTCTACAGGGACTGATATAGGGTGTGTATTTATATAGGATACATCCCTGTTAACACACAACATTACAATCCAATGAGCACATCAGTGGTAGGTACCTCCTTCCAGCACAGCCTTAAAAATAGCCAAAAAAGCCATTTCCTCCCATTCTGAGCTCTCCTGGGAAAACACGCCAGCCCCTTCACTCTCTCTCGTCCTGCTCCTCTTCAGAGCCAGAAAAAGGAAAAGAAGTTTTAAAAAAGGCTCCTATTGAATGGCCTGCACACACTGGGTGGGTTTGCTTCCTGACAAAAAAAAAAAAAAAAAAAAAAAAACCCAAACCCCCCGCCCCCACAAAAAAAAACCTTAAAAAAAAAAACACAAAAACAAAACAAAAAACCAACCACAGTGGAAAAATGTGCCCAGCTTAACCATGGAAAACTGGTTTGGCTGGCATCCCTCCGGAGTGGACAGGATTGCGAGGGACTTGGACTCGGCTCCGGGTGAGGCTGTCACCAGCCTGCACAAAAACACGGCTCCAAAATAAATACATTTTTTGAGGGCTCCAGAAAAGCAGAGCGCGAAGGATGGGGATCCGGCTTCCCCTTCCCTTCTCCCCCCCACTCGCCCCCAGAGAGAAAGCCACCAACGGGAGGACTTTGGGAATAAAAATAAAAGGGTCAGAGCGCTCGCACATTAAATCAGAAGCAGATGTGAGCCTGCTCGCCAGCCTGAGTCACCGCGGGAGGGTGGGGAAGGGGGGGGTTATCGCTATTTTGGTGCTGGGTGTGGGGTACAGAAAACAATGTGAGGAGAAGGCGGTGCAGTGTTTGAGCAGGCTTAATATCGGCTTGGGAGCAGGTACAGGCAGGCTCCAGCAGCGGCGGGGTGGGAAGCTCAGCTCGGCGGTGGCATTGGCAGCAGCTGCTCCCCATCCCCTGCCTGGGCAGGACTGCTCCTCCAGACCCTGCCCAGGCGCCCTGGCAGCATCACTGGGCATCCCCAGTGGCACACATCCGTGTTTGGGGGTGTTTCTTGCTGGTCTTCACTTAGTCTCCAGTACCAACTCTCCAGGAGGAGCCCCCAGTCATCCCCATCCATTGGCCAAGATGCTGCCAGGCCTCTCCTCCTCAGTCTGTCTCCAGACTCACACCAAGATGGAGGCAGGAGTTTTGTCCTCCCTCTTAGGAGGACAACCTCAGCAGCTCAGCACCTATCTAAAGCACTGCTTGCTTTGGGCCAAGCCCCATAACACAAGCTTGGCTTCTCCCTTCAGCTCTTGCTGTGCCCTGAGCTGCTGACACCGTGTTGCCGTTCATTAGGCTCATAATCCCACAGGTATTTAGGAGAAAGGTACCTCAGATTGGTCTACTTAACTCTGGCATAACTCAAAAGATTCTATTCCTGCTTGACTCTCATGGGAGCCCTTGCAGCCTCATTGGTTTGTAATTGCCATTTCAGTCCTGGAGCTCTAAACACAGGAGCCTGGGCCAGAAGAGTTCCCACACAGACATGAGGTGGCTCTTGGAGAGGTGTGTTCATGGAAGGTGCCTCTCCAGAGCACCTTGTCCTGCAAGGGCAATCCAGCTTGCAAAGACACAGCCCCTCCAGCACTACCACCCCATCATGTGAACCACAGGCAGAAGGATAGTCTTGGGCTTGTGCAGGGGTGTCACGGGTCAAACCCAATACAGGATGAAAGTTCAGGACCCTGGTCCAGAGAAGAGACCAAACAGACACAGATGTTACCTGTGAGTGTCTCCTCTGAGTCACCTACAGGCCCTACCCCATCACAGAGGGGAGTTACACAGAGTGGGTGAATATTGCATCTCCCCATCCTTTGCTGCCCCAAAGAGGAGCTGCACAGATGCTCCATCCATGGAAACAAGAGGTGGTGGCTTTAAATTAAAAGAGTGGAGATTCAGACTGGCTAGGAGGAAGAAACTCTTATGATGAGGGTGGTAAAACACAGGCACAGGTTGCCCAGAGAAGCTGTGGCTGCCCCATCCTTAGAAACATTCTAGTCCAGGTTGGACAGAACTTGGAGCAGCCCAGTTTAGTGAAAGGTGTCCCTGCCCAGGGCAGGGGGCTGGAACAAGATGACCTTCAAAAGTCACTTCCAACCCAAGCCATCTGATGATTCTGTGGTCCCATGACCATTTTTTTCTGCAAGCCTACATTGTCCTGACCACACTGAAACACCAGTGAGATGCATCATGTCCCTTACTCTTGAGCATTTCTAGTGGAAATAGTGCCTGGTTTCAGCACAGGATGGTCAGGGAAGGGGGATGAGACTTTCATCCAGACTTTTTATATGTAAACCAACCATCTAATGAGCTCTCTGAAGACCACAGGTAATATATGGGCATAACCTTATAGCGTGGCCCAAGCACCAAATACCCAGAGGCAACTCCCTGTCTTCCCGGGAAGATTTAATCCAGCTCTCAAGGTTACAGAGAAATTTAACTGAAGATCTGGGGTCAGATTCGGATTTCATTTGTATCTCAGCCCTTTCTGTGTGCAAAGTCTCTGGCTTCTCTGCCAACCTGGCTGCAAGCTAAACAGCAGCTGAGCCCTCAGCTCAGCCCTCAGCTCCTGCAAAGCCTCACCCGCCTGAGCAATCCCTGCGATCCGACGGGGCCCACCCATGCCCAGCTTGGTAAATATAGTCAAAGCTGGTGGAGGACCAACAGAAAAAAAACATTTGAACTCTCCCTGGAAGAAGGGAAAGAAAAATACCCACTGCTTAGATGTTTTTGCTCAAACACATGGAAAAAAAATAATACTGAGAATCAGTGGGATTTTTTTAACCGACGCTTCTGCAAGCAAGGAGGGGGTCTGCAGGATCAGGTCCCTCAGCAGGCAAGTCCTATGTCCCAGCTGACTCTTTGCACATGCCAATTCACAGAGTGATCTGATTTAAACCAGCTGAGTTGTAAATGAGGCTCATAATGGAATTGGCAAACGACCCTTCAATACAGCGTGGCAAACCGACAGCACTCAAAAATAACCAGGGGTCGAGTCAGGACTCAGCTCTCGGCCAAGGGTGAGTGCAGGATCTGGGGTGCATCCTGCCACAGGAAACACCCCAAGCAAGCAGGGAGAACTCCCAGCCTCCCCCCTCTTTGGAGGGGTCACCCTCTCAAAACAACAACAAAACAAACAACAACAACAAAAAACAAATAGGGAAAAGGAGAAGAAAATGCAGCCCTGACATGTAGAGAGAGTCTCGCCTGTTTGTGTTGGCTGATACTGAACTCCAGGCAGTTTCCAACTGGAACCCAGAAATGCTGATGGTGTTTGGAGTCTGTCTGCATCCCTCCCATGACGTGAAGAGGCATTCAGGATGATGGGCTAGGATGCTGGTATTTTTTTTTCCCCTAACAACTATATTTACTGTTACATTTTGAACTCCCCATGCTGTCATTACAATGTCAGATGAAATTACATGTGTGATAACCATAACATTGACACATGCACAAGTTCACAGAGGCTTTACAAGGAAACAGCTTTAAGGGAAGAGGGAAGCTGCTCACATGCCTCAACTCAAAGGGGATGTCCAAAGGAGTCTTTGAATTACAGGGCACTACCTACAGCCTCAGCTTGGTCTTGTTTGAACTGAATTACATTTCTGGGGGGCTTTGCTGGGTAAAATGTATCTTTATTTATCCTGGTGTAATTCTGAATTGACTCCAGGGATTTAACTGATGTTGTTCTGGATTTGCACCAGAGCAAAAAGGACGAGGAGGTTACAGTGGTCTGCAGGACTGACTTGCAGAGTGATCTGAATTGCACAGGGATTCTGTGCTGGAGCCGCTGCAAAGGTCACAAATCCTAGAAGGGTTTGGAGGAACCTTAAAGCCCATCCAGTTCCAAGCCCCTGCCATGGGCAGGTACACCTTCCACTAGACCAGGTTGCTCCAGGCCCCATCCCACATCGCCTGGAACACTTCCAGGGAGGGGATATGGAAGTGCACGATGAAGGTAGCTACACCATTGAAAAACCATCTTTTATCAAGGCAGATGATCCCCTTTCACACATTTGCCCCTACAGAGCACTTCAAGACTGAGGACAGATGCTCTCTTCTGATGCAAGATGTGCTAGAGCCATAAGAAAGGAACCCCAGATTCTCACCCACTACTAGGCCAGAGGTAACTCCACAAAGCTCAGCCTTTAAGGTGTTAATAAAATCCCAGTTTCTGCTAGGAAAAAGCAGCAATCAGGTCTCTTCCAACTGCCTGGGCAGGTGGGTGAAAGAGAACTTGGCCCGTGCTCCTGGAGCATGGTTCCAGCAGCAAAACCCAGAAGAGAGCCATCTTCCACTGGCACAGCTGGGTGCATTAGGGAACATCTTTACAGCTCTGACTGCATCTGCTTAGGGGAAAATGGTACAAGTCTAACTAGGCTGGCCCAGTTAAGGTGCTACAACTTCCACAGAAACAGACAGGATGTCACAGATCAACCTTGCAGTGCATTGTGACACACTGACACAGACTGAGAGCTGGGAATGTCCACCTGCAGAAGAGAAAGCACCAGAGAGAGCTGAGAGCCCCTGCCAGGGGGCCTGAAGGGGCTCCAGGAGAGCTGCACAGGGACTGGGGACAAGGCCTGGAGGGACAGTGATGCCTTAGGTTTTAGCCCTCATGTTTTTTTTAGATCCTGTGCTGCTTAGGTGCAGTTTTGAGCCTCATACTAGCACTAGTAATCTCTCTTCACAGAGCAGGTAGACAAAACAAATCCTTTTCCTGCTGCAGACCAAGGACAACTTTCAGGCCCAAAAGCACAAACAAGGGTGGCTGAAGGGAGGAACAAGAAGGATGGGACCTCACCACCTGAAGCTGTAACTGGACAATTAAACCCCAACATGCAAATGGATCAAAACTTACAAAAATGTATGATCTTGTGACTGGGGGTCCATTTTGTGACCATTCACATGTTGTGACCCTCGGGTGCTGCCCTGGCCAGGCTCCTGTCCTGCCCAAGGAGGATCGTGGGGGCCTTTCAATAAACACCTACTTTATTCTCTAGCTCTGTCCAGTCTCTGTTTCAGGTCAGCCTTCCAAGGCATTAGTAGGACACAGGTAATGGTTTCCCAGTGCCAGAGGGCAGGGACAGATGGGATGCTGGGCAGGAATTGGTGGCTGGGAGGGTGGGCAGGCCCTGGCACAGGGTGCCCAGAGCAGCTGTGGCTGCCCCTGGATCCCTGGCAGTGTCCCTGGCCAGGCTGGATGGGGCTTGGAGCACCCTGGGACAGTGGAAGGTGTCCCTGCCCATGGCAGGGGGGAGTGGAATCAGATCACCTTTAAGGACATTTCCCACCCAAACTGCTCAGTGACGTCCACACCTATGGATGTTTGGCTCTCAGCTCCTACACAAAGTAACTTATGGAGCAGCTGCTTTGCTCTTGCTCTCTTATACCAAAAAAAAGTAAAAAAAGGCAAAAAAAAAAGCGCAAACATCTAACACAACAGCAACACCAAGGACTTGTGGGCTGGAGAAGGGCACTGCACGTGTGTGGGGCGGCACATGGCTGCTTCTTTGTACTCTTCCCAGGGTGCAGGTTTGATTCATCTCCTGAGCAAAGGACTGGAGGATGCTCTGGGTGTGTGTCTGTGGTTGGGCAATGTTCTGAAGAGCACCAGCACACATGTGGAACCACTCACACTTATCCTAGGACCTATTTTTGTCCTGGGTGGGAAAACACCAGTGTTTCACCCCACTTTGCCTGCCACCTCACTGTCTGGGCCTTGCATCTCCCTCCAGAGCACAAATACAACAGCCTATGGTTAAATACATTGCAGTGATTACTCTCTAGGAGAGGAAAACTCATCAGGTGAGAGTCTACAATAAAACCAGACACTTGGAAGCATTTGCCTCTCCATTCACCCACCCCACCTCCCACCTGTGGATCTCTCTGACCTACATTATGTTGTTTCACACATCCAGCACACGAACAGAACATCCCTCGCAGCACATTAATTCCTTCCCCCCCCCGCAGTTTGTCCACGAAGACACCCGACAAAAAGGGGCGTGGACCCAACCTCTTGCATGGTTTTAAACGTACAGAGACATATATTTTTGTCCACCCAGTCCTTCCCAGGGATGGGCAGGGGCCCAGCAGATTGCTCACACCACACTTCAAAGCCGCACACCAGCGCTGGGTGAAACGCCAGCGCCGCAGCACGCCGGGGACTTTCCTTTTCCAAGCCGGCACTTCAAAATATTTACAAGGGCACTTAAGCCCCGTTTTGACCACTGCCTGTGTTTGCAAACCCTGCCCCGGGATTCATGTCAGGTCGCGGGGAGTTCCGCTGGCATTGCTGGCATACCTGAGGAGAGGCAGAGGAACAAAGCCCCGAGTTACTGCAGAGCTGTGCCCTCCGCCGGGCGCAATTATGGTTAGAGAAAGCCCTTGTTTATAGCAGGATCCTTCCAGTCGGGGGGGAAAAAAGAGATGTAATTACAAGGTAATGGTGCTGTGGGCGTGCACAGCGGAGATGTGGCCAGGAGCTGGGCTGCTCCCCCTGCCCAGGTGGTTGCTGGTGGGTCCAGCTTTTGTGGAGGGTAAAAAAGGGGGGGGATTTGGAGTCTTCCTCCATGTTTGTTGAAGGCTGAGCGTGGAATCACGGGAGGCAAAGAGCAGGGACCTAAAAATCCAGGAGAGATTCCTGTCTCACAAAGTAAGGAGCAACAGGAAGGGGATTAAGGGGAGGTGGATGGCCACAGTACCCACAACTTTCCCCTTTCCTATTTCCCCGACTCATGGCCTTGAATAGAGCTCCCTCAGGGAGGTCATGAGACTCACAGAATGGTTTGGGATGGAAGGGGCATTAAAGATCATCCAGTCCCACCCCCTGCCATGAGCAGGGACCCCTTCCACTATCCCAGGCTGCTCCAAGCCCCATCCAGCCTGGCCAGGGACACTGCCAGGGATCCAGGGGCAGCCACAGCTGCTCTGGGCACCCTGTGCCAGGGCCTCCCCACCCTCATAGCCAAGAATTTCTTCCCAATGTCCAATCTAATCCTGCCCTCTGGCAGCGAGAAGCTGTTCCCCCTTGTCCTATCACTATCTGCCCATGTAAAAGCTTGCCTTCCATCCTTTTTTATCATCTCTCTCCTACTGGAAGGCTGAGGTCTGAGATGGGTTTGGTTTCAACGCCCTTTTCCAAATGGTATTGCAGAATCAAAGCCCAGTGTGAGCTGCTTTTACACACAGAGATGGACTACAGGACATCGTAAGCCCAGGAGCTGAATCCTTTGTAAAAAAAAGAAAAAAAACCACATTTAGATGAAAAGGTGCAATCCTGTTGGACACCCAGAGCTCCTCAATCCTGAGTTAGCCAAGGTACATGCTCATCAAGTGTGTGCATCAGAGAATATTTTTGTAGCCCTGTCTTTTCTGCCACTAATTTTAAGGAACAGAGTGCGGTTTCCTCTCCTGTGTTTCTCATATTTTGGTTAAAAATAAAATTTGAACTTATATCAAACCAAACAGCTTCTTGCCCAAGGTGGTTAAAA
>VYXD01010905.1:36548-50205 GCA_013397195.1 Hylia prasina
AAAGGCAGCATAATGAAAGTGTCTCCAGATCTACTCCTAATAATTTCTGAGGTCAGGAAATGCAAGTTGTTTTTCCAACATAATTTAAGTTATGTTTTCCAACATAAATTCACCTGATAGTTGAAAAAAAATAATTAAAAAAAGAGATATGATTATTGTGATGAATCTACTTTCTGAGTGATGCCAGGAAAAAAGCAGTGGCTTTGAGTCTGAAGGAAAGATGGAGCTAGTAGAATTACTGTGTACCTGCCTAAAAAAGGGAGGCTCAAAGCCTTCCTGGGGCCAGGTGGTGCTTCCAGGGAGGAATGGTTGTTGCAATATTAATGAGGGAGGAGACGGCACCACCAGGGACAAATGAAATATATATTCCTGGCTGGCACAGCGGATACAGCTCAGGTAACTCAGGAACAAGGGGGTCATGCTGGACGTGGCTACTTGCCCTCAGGGCAGCCAACTGGGGCAGATCAGGAGATGTTTGTACAGACAAGAAAACTCATTCTTCAGTCCCTGAATCCTGAGAGGGGGCTGGAGAAAAGATGGATTTTAATTCTCCAGCTGCAGCACTGAATAACAGGAGCGAGGCACAGCCCTAGCAGTGCACATACGAGCAGAGAAATAAAAATATCCAATGTTATTGTTTACTGATGAGCATTGGAGCATGTTTAGATCTGACTAAGTTTCTACTGGGCAAGGTTTTATTACCATTATCATTATTACTACTACTACTACCACCACTATGACAATTACTGTTATTATTACTAATTGTAGTGACCATTTAAACTGCACTAGTGGCTTATAGCTACAAGTTGGATGCTCATTCCCTTAAAGGCACTGTATAAGTGAGACCAAGGAAGGAACAATCCATCCCTAAATGCTTGTGCTCCAAAGAAACACTGGGAGAGAAAAAAAGAGATGGCCTGTTTTGTGCAGAGGAGGAATAGAAAGACTTGGTGATTTGCAAAGGTCATGGATGAAGCCCTTGGCAGAGCCAAAATCTGATGTTAGCTTTTACAAATCCCAACTCAGCCCTCTGTCTAGACTATCAGTCTGAACTAGCTCTCCTCTAAGGCTCAGCTTTATTCAAGGATAGAGTTAGCCTAAAGCTCAGAGGGGCTGCAGGTCAGGGCTAACCCATGGGCATTGATGGGACAAACTTTTCTTAGCCGGGGTGTTGTGACAGGACAAGGGATAAACATTTTATACTAGAGAAATGGGGATTTAGATTAGGTATGATGAAGTTTTTCATAACGAGGATGATGAGACCCTGGCACATGGTGCCCAGAGCACCCCTGGATCCCTGCAAGTGTTCAAGGCCAGGCTGGATGGAGCTTGGAGCAAGTGGGGACAGTGGAAGGTGTGCCATGGCAGGGCCTTTAAGGTTCTTCCAGCCCAAACCATTGAGTGAATCCCCTACACCAGGTGGTTGCCATGTGCTGAACCTTGAGCCCACACCTTGATGGCACCAGCCCAGCAGCTGGGTGGCTCAGCCCATCACTGGCAGTGTTCTGGCACCTGGCAATGCCAGAGGATGTTGAAGTGCACTAGGACAGAATAAATCACCCAAAGGGAGTTGGGATTGGCAGGGTTTGTGCTGGAGGCATCACTCAGCACCTCCACAGCTCATCTGGGATTTTTACTGGATAAAACCAAAATTATGTGGGCATGAAAGAAGGGAGGGATTCCAGGGAAAAACAGGGATAGTCAGAGAAGTTGGGAATGACTGCTTGTTCCATCTACCACCCAGCCTGGCAGGGTGCTGGGGAAAGGACAGGGCAGGGAGGGTTCTGCATGCAAGAAGGGACACTCAAAAAAAAGGTACCAACATAGCGAGGCTTTTAAAAATATAAACAGTTTTGGGGAACAAACACAAATGGTGTGCGAGCTAAAAATAAGCAGCAGCAAGTGAAAAAAAGGATTAAAGGAGTCCAAAAGAAATAGCGAACAGCAAATTGCAGGGAATTGTTCGGCAAACAATAAAACGCTGCTCGCCATCTCCCTGCAAAAGGCAGATGGCACTGGGAGAAAGCAACCCCCGACAAATGATAGCTGCAAAAGGGGTGAAGGAGGGGGGGAGAAAATTTCAGACCTGGCAGATTTGTTAAGTGGTAATTTTCCCTCTGTCTGTGCAGAAGACAAAGGGGAGGGAAAGCTCCCCAAGACAGGGATTGTATTTCACTCCGCGGTTGAGAAGGCTTTCGAGTGTCTGCAGATAGCAGCAAGAAATGGTCCTAAAAAGATTAGAGCTCTTAAGGTAGGGCAAAATACTATATCCAGACAACACACTCGAGTTTTAATGACAGTGGGGAGAGAATTGAGTGAACCATTGTCTGCTGCCTCTAGGAAACCAAAAACTTAATTTGAAACAGCACAGGCTCGAGCTGGACTTTTCTCACAGAAAGGCTTTACTCCTGCCCTTTAAGCATCACTTTTTATCCTTGACACATATTTTTCATTCATCTTTTTCCCACAACCAGCACAAGTTTCAGAAGAGTCTTCTGGATTTTTAGAGTGATTTGGGTGGCTTGGCTTTGAGCATTTGTCTGTCCGGAATGCCCCTCTTCTCACTGTATCCCTCTTGCCAGGCCATTAACCATGTTAATGGATACCCACCTGAGGGATGAAGAAGGTAAGTGACTTCCCAGAGATGCACAGGGAATGTGCTGGAAAAGAAATTCACCCTGGGTTTCCCAAATCTCCATCACCAGACTATCCCCTTCCCTTCCTGCGTCCGATTCCACTGTGGGCTTGCTAAATGGGTGCAAACCAGCAGAGCTTCCATACAACCCATACAACCCATTTTACACTGGGACCAGGACCAAGCATCACATCCAGCCTTAGCAGAATAGCAGAACCATTTAGGTTGGAAAAGCCCTCTAAGATCATCAAGTCTACGTGTTAACCCAGCGCGGCCAAGGCCACCCCAGCACTTTGACTGGATTGGGAATTTGGTGCCTCAAGAAAAAATGAGGCTGACTGCTATGACCCCACAGCAGCCAATACGTTCCTTGGGACTTACCAGGACTCCCCTGGCACCGCCTGGCTCGGGGCAAGGACAAAAACAGGGCACTGCTTTGCTGCCAGCCTCATGACTGCACATTCCCGGGCACGGCGCGCATCGCTGTCGTCCCCCACCGGCCCCATCCCCAGCAGGTGACACTGAGGTGGCTCTGCCATCCCCCATCTCAACGCCAGCATCCCCCAGACAGAGACTTTCGCTGCAGGGACCCCCCTGACCTTGCCCGAGGCTCTGCTGCTAAGAATAAAACGCGGAGGGCTGTGCTGTGCTGGCGCGCGGTGGGATAATTGCAGGGAAGCGGCTGCTGTAGCCCAACGACCGCAGTAATTGGGCACGGGCCATCCTGCAGCCAGGTTTCCCGTGCTATTATCCCCTTATTAATAGAAACCAAATCTACCTTTGCAGAGGCAGCACTGCGAGCCTGGAATTATGCGGTGTGGGGCTGCAGGGAGGCACCCGCGGCATCTCCGCGACAGCCTCAGCCCTTCGCCACCCAAGGGGTGGGTCCTGGCAGGATCCACAGGATGCTCCCGCCCAAGTCGTGGCAAAATCCCAGCCACAGAGGCCCAAGGTCCCCCGTGGTCACTGGAAAGGTGAATGTTAGACTCAGCCACACGACGGCTGCCCTCACGGAGGCAGGCGAGTGAGGTTTGCTCTATTAACTAATTAATCCCAGCAGCATCCCTCCAAGGTATGGCAGGGAGTATTAATTTCATCTCCCAAGGAGGAAAGCTGAAGGTCAAAAAGGCTTGAATTTCTCCTTGCCCACCTGGATGGGGTATTGGTGGGGGCCACAAGCCGAGCATGCATGGATTCAGGGCTGGAAAATAATGCACAGCACCTCAGCTGGGATGGTCTTGCCAGGATATCACAGGATGTTAAACGTAGAAGAGGCAGAAGTGACAGCATCTTTTTAGGGAGAAGCAGCCCACAATGCCACGGCTGCCTATGCTGGAATACATGAAAGCAAAGTGCTGATTTCTGAGACACCCAAGGACAAGTGGAACCTCTGCAGGGGCTTCCAGGACTTCCATGTCCATGTGGCAACGTGGCTTTCCATGGCCAAGACTAACACAGGTACTTCTCCCCATCCCTGTCTTATTCCAGGCTAACTTCCTCTCTGAAGCTCAACTTGGAAACAGTCCTGAATAAAATCTGTGCCAAACCATAACTTTTTACCTGCCTCAGAAAGCAGGTAGCAAGGTGTGAGTCAGGGCTAAAGCTGGAAAGTAGATTAAGCACCTCTATCCAAAATGCAATCAATAATGAAGAGAGTAAGGTCTGGCTTGGCACATTTATTTTTTTCGTGGAAGCTTATTAAGGTCTTCAGGACCATCTGAATCTTATCTCAAATTTGAGATTTGCTCTGAAACTTCTAAAGTGAAGGGTTTGGAACACAAATCTGATGAGGAGCAGCTGAGGGAGCTGGGAAAGGGGCTCAGCCTGGAGAAAAGGAGGCTCAGGGGGGACCTTGTGGCTCTGCACAACTCCCTGACAGGAGGGGACAGCCGGGGGGGGTCAGGCTCTGCTCCCAGGGAACAGGGACAGGAGGAGAGGGAACGGCCTCAAGTTGGGGAGGGGGCGATTTAGGCTGGAAATCAGGGAGAATTTCTTCATGGAAAGTGTTGTCCACTCATGACATGAGCTGCCCAGAACAGTGATGGGGTCCCCATACCCAATACTCATGGAGGGATTTAAAAGCCGTGTGGATGTGGCACTTGGGGACATGGGTCAGTGGTTGCCCTGGCAGTGCTGGGGGCATGGTTGGACTTGATGGTCTGGGAGGGCTTTTCCAACCTGAACAACTCCATGTTTCCATGATTCCCCAGTGAGGCTCACTTCCACCTCCCCCAGCAACCATGGCATGCAAAGCCCAGCAGATGATCTCCCACAGAACAATCTTAATGTTAATGCAAATAAACTCAAGACTGACACAAGGAATTATCAACCCAGAGGATTTCCACGCTTCCCTCTTTCTCTCCACCTCTTCTTCACCCAGCTTTTAGCATTTCTCATTTCAGCAATTAATCCCAGCCTTTCTGAAGAGGCTGAATCCTACAAGCTCGAAACCATGTCCTCACTGAGCCAAATCAGCACAGATGTGCCAGAGGGCAATGCAGATGGTTTTTCCTTTCCCTGAAACTCGAGACTTTGCTTCTGCTCAGTGCTGTGGTGGGTGTTCTGCAGACTGAGGATGTCAGGAGCCCTCCCCATATGGCAAACGAGAAGTCACCCTGGGAAGATTAAAGCAGAGAGAGAAGACCTGGGTCGCCTCCTGCATTTTTCAGCCCTTCTCCATCCCTTTGTGAAAGGCTGGTGCTGTTATGCAACTATGTAAGAGATGAGAAGAGTCAGGGGAAATAAATAATACATAGATGTTGAAGTGTGTTGCCAAGGCCACCTCCAGGATGGATCTGTACCCTCTGGACAGCTGCCTGCTCCTGCCCTGGAGAGATGTCACTGGGAGTGAAATGGAGCTCCTGGGCAAGACGTTGTTCCAGAGTGATGCATCAGAAAACCTTGCGGGTGACAGAAACTGTAATTGCTGTGCTTAAACTTCACTGGCCCGTTCCACCCCTGCAAAACCCAGCTCTGCTGCTGATTTCAGCACAAAAGGAAGGAAAGTGCCCCTTCCAGAGAGGGACACCTCTCCCTAAAGCCTGAGCAAAGCCCTGCTGCCTGAGCAGAGGGCTCCTTGTACCCCTGGGCCCTCGTGGATGCCCTGGCTTCCATGAGGACCTGAGTGATGTTCTTCATTCTCCCCAAGAGCAGCCCAAACCAGGTGCAGAAAGCCAGCAGCCTGGAGAAAAAAGGGATCTTAGACCCAGTGTCTTCCTGGAGTTGAGGGCAGCAGTCTCCTGTGCGCAGAGGCTGCAGAGACCCCAGGGGAGCTACACTGCATCCCACCAGCTCCATCCCCAAGTCCTTACTTCAATGGCAGCTTGGCCAAATCTGCCTCTATTTTTCACAGCAGCTCCCCAAGAGCCCTATGGCTCTGTAGCAGTAAGAGATAACATATTTGACACTCCACCTATACAACTGGAATGCAAAATAAAAGGTATGTGGTGTGGCTGGATGCAGCCAAGACCATGATGTGAGGTGCCTTGACTCATAACATGGAGACCTGGCTGTGCCAATGGTGCCAGCAGCCCACTGAAAGGGGTCCTGTCCCCAGTCTGTCCTTTCCATGAGGTGAGGCATCACCCCTGGAGCAGGATGCCTGTCCTTCAGCAATGACACAGAAGCACAAGGACACCAGGAGGTGCCCGGGCTGCTGGGAGCTGATGGTGAGGAGTGCAGTCATCAGGGTGGCAGCTTCCAACCTTGCTGTGATGGAGGAGTCCAGGCACACCCCTGCCTCACTGCTGCTGCCTCAAAAACAGCCGAAATACCCCCAGCAAAGCACTCTGCAACCCACTAATCCCCCTCTGCTCTCCTGTGCCTGCTTGCAGAGGGCAGCTGGAGGGGCTCAGGAGACACAGCACAGAGGGATGCTGCAGGGACTCCTAAAATGAGATGCACACAGATAGTCTAATGCCTCTGCAAACCCCCCTGCCCCCAACACACGTCTGCCAGGATCAGAACTGGCTACAAAGATTGAGGATGTTTTTTTTAGGAGTATTAGCTGTAGCTGTTTGCATGCATTCGCCTCACAAAGCGACTGGGAGAAGACGGGGGAAATACTCTTCCTGTTTAGCACAAAAATATAGGTAACAATTATGAGGCAATAATTGATTCATCCGATAGTTTATTAACTGGAGTTGGGGTGTGCAAGTGACAGGCTCTGCAGCCAGCCTTTCATGTGACACGTTATTAAAGGCTCTTTTTCTGGCTCCGAAAGGCAGTGGCTGGAAGATCAAAGGTCAGACATTTCAAGAAGTAAATTGGTTTAATGTGGCTGCAGATAGCCTCACAAAAACCTAATAAATATGCAGTGAAATGTAAGGAGAGAAAATTGTGGACAAGAGAGACAATTACTTTGAAACCAGGATAAGAGCAGCGCAGGCTCAAATTAATCAGTGTTCGGGCTTCTTCTCTCTGTCTCAGGATTTAGTATTCAGAGCAGGAGCCCAGCTGATGGTGGGATGTGTGTGGGGAGCACTGGCACCCAACACCACAGCCTGCTGGGGGAGATGCTCAACTCCAACCCGCAGCTGGGGTGGCACTGAGAACCACCTTGGCTTTCCAGGTACACCTGAGACCCACTGCAAAGGATGTTCGTGAGCACCACAGAACTCTGTGGTGGCTGGTGAACAGATTAGCACTCCATGGCTGAATATTCTCCTAAACAGACAGGCTGGCAGAGCTGGGGATGCTCGGCCTGTACAGGAAAAGGCTCCAGGGAGAGCTGAGAGCCCCTGCCAGGGCCTGAAGGGGCTCCAGGAGAGCTGCACAGGGACTGGGGACAAGGCCTGCAGGGACAGGACACAGGGAATGGCTTCCCAGTGCCAGAGGGCAGGGACAGATGGGATGTTGGGCAGGAATTGGTGGCTGGGAGGGTGGGCAGGCCCTGGCACAGGGTGCCCAGAGCAGCTGTGGCTGCCCCTGGATCCCTGGCAGTGTCCAAGGCCAGGCTGGACAGGGCTTGGAGCAACCTGGGATAGTGGAATCTGCCTGTGCCCCTGTCCTGGGGGAGATTGGAACTAGGCTATTTTGAAAGTGCCTTCGAAAAACTTGATCTGTGTTTCCACGATTTCATTTCATGACCCTGTGGGGAGCCCTTGATGTGTCCAAATAGGTTCATGGCAGCACTGGAACATCAACTCACAGCCCAAACCCCATTATCCATGGACAAGAAATGAACACAGAAGAGCTTAACTATAAAAAGTGATGCTTTAAGCTCACCTCATTTTTTGCTTGATCTCGTGATGTTTTCAGAGATTTGCCTCATTTTTAAACTCCAGACAGTGATATCCGAATTAGCTGGGTTTTTTTGCTTTGGTTTCTTGAAATGCTTTAACTCTTAATAACCTCTAAACACTCACAACATAGGCTTCCTTTGTTAAAAAGTCACAGGTTCAGTCCTTTTAATTACAGGTGAGAAAACACCCACTCCAGTTCTTTAATCTGGAAAGGTACTTCCCGCATGAACACAAAGCATGATATTCCCAGCACGGCTGGGAACAGGAGCAGAGGAAGCCAATCCATGAAACAAAATGCCTGGTACCCCTCAGACAAGCAGATAAGGGTACAAGCTCTTTGTATTCCCTCTGCAGGTCACCCTCCCCAGCTGAGTCACTGAGATCCATCCTGGTTCATTGCAGCCCCACCAGACAGACCAAGGGGGAATGAGCAGCAGGGATTGTCTTTTGTGATTTAGCAGCGCCAAGCCTCACCTGCTCACCCTCACGGGGACCTTCAGCAAGCACCTAAAGATTGGGACTCAAGGGCTAAACCACTCAGCAGAATCACAGAATCATTCAGGCCAGAACATCCTGCTGAGCCCATCCATTCATTCTTCCAGCACTGCCCACCCATGTCCCTAAGTGAAGATCCACAGGGTTTTTAAACCTCTCCAGGGGTGGGGGTGCCACCAATGCCTGATCACCCATTCTGTGAAGATAATTTCCCAATATCCAACCTGAACCTCTCCTGGTGCAGCTTTGAGGCTGTTCCCTCTCCTCCTGTCCCTGTTCCCTGGGAGCAGAGCCCGACCCCCCCCGGCTGTCCCCTCCTGTCAGGGAGTTGTGCAGAGCCACAAGGTCCCCCCTGAGCCTCCTTTTCTCCAGGCTGAGCCCCTTTCCCAGCTCCCTCAGCTGCTCCTCATCAGACTCGTGCTCCAGACGCTGCCTGACCTCCACTGCTCTTCCCAGGACACGGTCCTGCATCATCAGCCACGTTCTCCACAGCTGGACCACGGATGAATGGGATCCCTCTGCCCACCACATCCCCATTCATGGCTGCACCCCTCTGCCCAGAATGCAGAATGAAGCTGCACCCAGAACAGCACCCACACCTCCCTGGTGGGCAAACCTCGTGAGAAGCCTTGGGGCTGAGGTAGAGAGGGACAGCTGGTGCCACCTGTGTCCTGGGACAGTTCAAAGAGAACCCATCCTTCACGGGTCAACAACAATGAGAGCTGATGGGACATGGACCTCTGCATCTGCAGCCCACACAGGAAGCTCTTGCCCTGAGTTATCTACACGTATATTGCTCTGCCATAAATCAGGAGCCCTGACACTGTAATTTGTATCTGGGGAACCTGGAGCAATTACAAAATCAGCCCAAATACCATTTGTTTCACAAGATTTTGCCCTTAGTTAGCACTGTCATTCTGCTTTAATTGCACTGTAATTAATTGCAACAAAACTGTTTGGAAAGTGCATGTGAACAGTGGAAAGGCTGGAATATTGCAACCTGACTCCTCTGTTGCAGCCACAAGCACAAAATCTGTCATCCTCTTTCCATACAACACTTAACATTCATTTTATCACCTTGTATCCAGAGGATCTCCAAGACCTCTCAAAGCCAGACCAAGAGTCATGGAATGCAACTACTGACTTACTTTAAATCCAGGGAAATTAAGGCTCACAGGAGCTAATCTCTTTAATTTCTCTTCAGACGTGACTAAGAGGGTATAAATTGCCCGAAGTAAACCAGGCTCTGTCCCGGCTGTAAATCACAGCCCTGCAACACTCAGAGGTTCTCATGTTCCCTTGCGGCTCCCAAAGCCACCCAGCACCTTGAAGAGGCTGGGATCTGCCTCCTGTCCATGGAGGAGGTTGCCTCATCCATAAATTCAAGATGAAGCAAAAGATCTCCCTAAAGAGAGACAGCAGCGAGAGTTGGAAGTTATGATGTCCCATCCCTGGAAGTGTCCAAGGCCACGCTGGACAGGGCTTGGAGCAACCTGGGGTAGTGGAAGGTGTCCCTGCCCATTTCAGGTGCGTGGAATAGATGATCCTTGAAGTCACTTCCAACCCAAATCATTCTACAACAAAGGAAAGTAAATCTGATCCATTTTTTTTCACAGTCCATTCCTTTTTAGCACCCAGCTGTGGCATGGAGGTACTAATCCCCACTGAGGTGGGCTTCCAGAGCTCGCACTCAGCTGGCACTCTGTCCCTGAGCACAGACTGCAACAGCTGTAATGTAATTGCTGGGCAGCCACTTGGAAATGAGAAGCCATCAAATCCACCCACAGCTGCCTTGAGTCTCATTCCCTGAACAATTACTTCTGTAGAGGGAAGGCAGCTGCACCAGGAGTCTGCATCCCTGCAAGGCTGGGGAGAAGATCTGGAGAGACCCTGGAGACAGGGATGAGCTGATGTGGCTCATCTCTTCGCACACCCCCTCAGTGAGTGGCCAGGACAGTGACTTGCTGCTAAGGCAGGAGGAGACATCTCCCATTTTGAAATTGCTGAACATCAGTAACAAAAAACTGTTCTTTTTTTGTAAGCTAAACAGACTTGCAGAAAAACATATGCTCTTGCTTTTCTTCCCTCTTTGCTGCTTTTTCCCTCTCCTCTCCNCTTCTCTTCTTTCTCTCTCTTCCTCTTCCTCTTCCTTCTCTCTTCCCTCTTCCCTCCTCTTCCCTCTTCCCTCCCAGAACCACATGGTGGAGAAAGGGCCCAGATTTTGCACAAAGGCAGAAGTGCCAGCATAGGGGCCTGTGGATCCACCTCTCCAGCCACCCACCTGGCACCGTGGTGTGACACAGCAAAAAGGAATTCCATGGCAGAGGTGAGGATGCACCTGCTTGGACAAGCTCATGGCAACAGGAGCCAGCCAAGGACTGAGGAGGCAGCAGCAGGGGGTCCAAAGGCAGCAGCAAAATGGTTGGGATTATCCCAGCTGCAGTAGCTCTGGAAGATCCAGCTAATCTAGGAGACCTCCCAGGCACACGCCTAGAGAGCCTGGGGTTTGGCTGAGGATCTGCTCCATCAGCTTCAACTCACCTTGGCAAAAGGTGCCCAGATACCATGGTGACGGGCTCGGCAGGGATAAACACTGAACATGGGTGTGGGTTGTTTGCATAGTTAGGAAGCTGGCTGGTCTCCATCCCTCCACCCTGCCTCCTCCCAGCAGCGCCAGGACCTCAATCCAAAGTGGTCTCTTTCCTCCTCCTGGGCTGGCTCATCTGCAGGCAGCACGGAGGCACATCCCAAACTGGTTCCCTGCTAGGCAGGGCAGGGTGGGGGACAGCAGTGCTGGGCTGCTGCCTCTCCCTGGGAGGTGGAAGTCATTTGATGGTCNGTTCCAAAGCCAACCAACAGCTGGGATATGGCAGCCTTTTGCCCACCTCAAAAGAAATCACTCCGGACCACCACACACCCATTCCTCAGGTGCAAGGGCAAATTTCTGAGGAATAGGGAAGAAGGCAATCCAAGAGTAGCGAGAGATAAATCTATAATTAAGGCAAGCTGCTCACATGAGCGATACTTGAGAATTATGCAGACCTGTGAGCAATGTTGCCATCAGGCACGCAGCTCCTCTCAGGCTTCCAGTAAGGAATAAAAAACCTCTGACTAATATAAAGAGGTCTCCAAATCATTCTTGGCAGAAGCATCCCAGCCTCGGATCCCCTCCCTCTATTCATCACTAAAGCTCTCTCAGGCAAAGGAAAATAAACCATGCAGCTACCTCACTGACCCGACCTGCAGCAGGGGGCAGCTGGGTGCTGGCTGCCCCTTCTACAATATCAAATGACAATCTAATAGCATATTTTATATGTACATTATGCTAATTTTTATATTGTATGTAAAATTTATAATATGCATTATACACAAAAAGATGCATTATACAGGTGTATATATTTATAAATATGTTATATATTGTGTTTATATAAAATATTTATATATATAAAATAATACAAATATTAAGGGGAATAACAACATGCAGATGAGACCCATATTGACTCCATAGTCCCATCTCCATCCTGCCAGGAAGGCAGGGGCACTGGCAGGGGCAGGGATGAGTCCTGCCATCACTGCCTACTCTTCCAAGACCATCCACACACACTCAACAGTATCACGTTTCTCTGCCATCTGAGATCCTTCACCTTTTCTAATTTCTTCCAAGGGTATAAAGGCATTCCACCAGGGAGACTTAATGGGAAAAAGACCAGGGCAGGGAAGACTCCAGTTTTGAAACTATTTTAATAACTCGTTATTTAATTAAGAGCAATAGCTCTGAAATTATGTCAGTGAAACTTGCTACTTATTTATTAATTAGAGGAGGAATTTCAAAGGAGGCTACGGGAGCTAGGTGCTGGACAGCCCCGGGCTCGCTGGAAAATCCCAGGTTTCTCCAGCTAATGCTTGCTCAGTGCTCAAACACGCCGGGTCGGACTCCTGACTGCCTGGCACCTGAAGTAAACGGGGCCAAGCACAGGCAAAAAGTGAGTGCTAAACGCTGCCTGTTCTGGATCAGGGGTTTGGAAAGTCCTTGATGCAGTGGTGGGAGTGATGGAAGGCACTGGAAGACCAGGGAGATACCACAGAGCATCTCCTCTACCTTCCCAGGACACTTGCTGGGCTGTCCTGGTGTGGATGCATCAGGATATGTGCCGAGAAGCCTGTAAAAGATTTCTTCTCTTCTGTGGGGTGCTGGAGATGCTGAAGGTACAAGGGGTTGGCCATGCCCATGGTATCGCACCCTGCAAACAGCTCCTGGATAGACCCAGCAACGTCAAAATCCTCCCAGGAGGAGACACCCCTCTCTGATTCCACCAAGCAGAGGGAAGGAAAAAGTCCTATTCACCTCCCTTCCCCCAGACACTGCACCTGAAAGGGGGTTCCACGTCCCCTTTCTGGGGGCAGAGCCAGCTGCAGGTCCCCGTGCTGTGTCCCTGTCCACCCAAGGCGCTCCGGGCAGCGGCGCCGGGACGGCCGAGCGCCGGTTCCTCCTCCGCTGAGAACATTCCTCCCCTCCTGTTTTCATTCAGCCCAACCTTAAACAAAACCACCACTGTTGTTTTTATCCGCGGCGAGGATCTGGGAATTGCCTCCAAGGGGTCAGGGGAGTTGGAGAGGGGATTTGTGCTGCTGAAACGCAGTTTCATCTCCAGAAGGAGCTGCTAAAAATACAAGCGCTGAACTGGGTATTTCACATTGTCCTGCTGCATCCTGCTTGCCAGTGAAGAAGCAAAAAGTTCCCGAGATAAGACTGAGATTTACACCCCAGCTCCAGATATGGGGTCTCCAGATGAAGGAGTTGCAGCTTCCCCATGCAAGCCCCGCTCGCAGCATGGGCAGCGCAGAGCAGGTCAGCCTGAGCTGGGCTTAACCCTGCACCAAGCATCAACCTCCTCCCAACCATGCTTCCCAGCATGTCTTTAATCACAGTTTTTCTGCCAGCATTAAATCTTCCAAGACATTTTAACTATTCAAGACGAGAATGGGATATTTTTCTCGCAAGTTTTCTGCAAAGAACAACTGAAACAGAAACTCCTTCAACACAAATACTAACAAATGAGTATTAAAAATATATAATGGAATATAAAATACATTATCTTGTATAATTATAGACATATATTTCTATATTTCCATCTACTGAAATATTTCTATTAATATATATTCCTATTCTACTCTATTCTACTCCTATTCTATCCTATTCTATCCTATTCTATTCTATGTGTTCTATTCTATTCTATTCTATTCTATTCTATTCTATTCTATTCTATTCTATTTTCTATTCTAT
>VYXD01010905.1:65210-88932 GCA_013397195.1 Hylia prasina
AAAACAAAAACAAAACAAAACCCCAAAAAAACCCCTCTGTGTACAAGGCCAGCAATCTCAGAGTTCCAGGATGGTTTGGGTTGGAAAAGACCTCAAAGCTCATCCAGTCCCACACTCCTGCCATGGGCAGGGACACCTTCCACGGTCCCAGGGTGCTCCAAGCCCCGTCCAACCTGGCCTTGGACACTTCCAGGGATCCAGAGACAGCCACAGCTGTTCTGGGAAAACTGTGCCAGGGCTCCACTACTCTCACAGGGAAGAATTTATTCCCAATTTCAAAACTAACCCTGCCCTCTGGCAGTGAGAAACCATTCCCTCTTGTCCTGTCCTTCCATCCCTTGTCCCAAGTCCCTCTCCAGCTCTTCTGGAGCCCCTTTAGACACTGGAAGGGACCTAAGGTCTTCCTGGAGTCTTCACCAGGCCAAACTCTCCAACTCTCTGCGTCCAAGCAGCTTGGCATTATGGCCTTAGGTCCCATCAATTGTCCTAAACAGCCCTTCACCAATTGCCCTGAACAGCCCAGCGCCCACAGGCTGATACACCAAACCCCAGCTGTGCTTCCAAGAAGCTGCTCTCTCAACTCCAACCACCTCAGGATTGTTTCAAACCCCTGAATAAAGAGTAATCACTCTTCCAGGTCTCGTTTACAGCTCTTGTTTTCGTGACCATTCCCAAACAACATCCAAGCCTTATCTGAGTGTTAAATTCCCAGCTTTGGAGGCATCGCCTGGGAGCCACTTTCACAGACTCAGCCAAAGGGGAAAACATTTTCTCATGGACACAGCTGTTTCCTTAAACAGACCTAGTGTTATGAGATAGGGAGATCAGACAGTGTACTTTCTCTGGCCACTCACTAGCTTAGAGATCCCCTTCTCTCTGCCTCTGCTTGCCTCTAAGCCTCCCTCACAGCTTTTCCCAGACTCTCTCTTGGTGATTTTTTCCTCTGGCTGGTAATTGTTCTCACTGCCCTTGGCTCACAGATGGTCCTTGGAGAGCTCACTGCTGATGTGGTGCCAGCTCTGCTCCATCCCAGCTGCTAAAGGGCATTTGGAGACCAGCTGCCACTGCAGAGACCTCTCCTCCGCTCCCTCTGCCCTTCCACACCCAGGCAATCCCTGAAAAAGGCTTTGCTCACCAGAGCTGCCACAGCTGGGCCACGTCTCAGCCGCATCCCAGCCCCCAGGTCACCCTCCTTGCCCCTGTGCCCCCCACACCAACCCTCCCCATTCTATCTCAATCTCCCTACCCACCCTTCCTCCTTGACAGTCTCTCCTGCCATGCAGCTGAGTCACTTCCCCTTTTCCAGACCTTTCCTTCAAGCTTTCCCATCCCCTTTGGCTTGGGAGCACCCCCGCAAGTCCCAGTCCCAGAACACCTCTCCCACAGAGGGGAGCAGCCCCTGGGATGAAATCCTTCATGCTGAGGATGCCAAAACACCAGCATAGGGTGCCCAGAGCAGCTGTGGCTGCCCCTGCATCCCTGGAAGTGCCCAAGGCCAGGCAGGACTGAGCTTGGAGCAGCCTGGGACAGTGGAAGGTGTCCCTGCCCATGGCAGGGGGTGGAATGAGATGAGCTTTAAGGTCCCTTTCAACCGAACCATTCCATAAATCCAGCCCCTGTGCTCCGGCCCCGCTCCACAGGGACAAACTGGGACTGCCACCCAGGCAGGAGGGATGTGAGTGGAAGAAAACAAGGGGGGAAAAAACAGGGCAGAGCAGAGAGGAGGTGAAAGGAGGTCTTATTTTTCACCAAGCCAAGTTGTTTTTGGAGGCACAGACACTGGGTTCATTCATGAAGCAGCTAAGTGCAGGGTTTTCTACGGAAACAATGAATTAACAAGGATGAGCAGCAACAGGATAAATGACCTTTTTCCTGCCTCCCAAAGTGTCCTGTTTCTTTCCTAACCAAGCAGCCAACAGCTCATTTAGCTTCAAGGCACTCAGCCCCAGAGACCTGGTGCCTCTAGAAGTCCAAGGGCTTAGAAAGGAGCTTTCCACAGAGGAACCTCCTTCCCTGTGGCTCCACACCTTTCCCACTCAGAACCATGGGAGCTGGGGGCTGCAGAGGACTCCACGTGGCATTTGGGGTGTGAAGCATGGGTGCAGCCACCCAGCAAGGCAGCAGCCCTAAGGCCAAAGTCAAGGCATCATGGAATGAAGCCACATCACAGAAATTTCAGGCTGGAAATAAGGAACAGGCTCTTCACCCAGAGGGTGGTCAAGCACTGGAACAGGCTCCCCAGGGGTGTGGTCATGGCCTCAAGCCTGACAGAGTTCAAGGAGCATTTGGATGATGCTCATGTTTAGACAGTCCTGCAAGGAGTGGGGGAGGTGGACTCAATGATCCTTATGGGCTCCTTCCAGTTTAGAATCACAGAATTGTTTAGACTGGAAAAGCCCTTTAAGACCATGGAGTCCAACCATTCCCCAGCAGTGCCAAGGCCACCACTGATCCCTGTCCCCAGATGCCAAATCCACATGGCTTTTAAACCCCTCCAGCGATAGGGACTGCACCACTGCCCTGAGCAGCTGTGCCAGGGCTGGACAGCCCTTTCCATGCTGGAATTTCCCCTAATATGCAATCTAAATCTCCCCTGGCTGTCCCCTCCTGTCAGGGAGTTGTGCAGAGCCACAAGGTCCCCCCTGAGCCTCCTTTCCTCCAGGCTGAGCCCTCCAAGGTCCCTCAGCTGCTCCTGATGCTCCAGCCCCTTCCCCAGCTCCATTCACTTCCCTGGACACACAAGATATTCTATGATACTCATGATTCTAAGATCCTGAACACCAATCCACTGGGACCCAAATGAACCCACCCATGGGAAAAAGATCCCAGCCCACTGAGAACCCAGTACCTTTCACCAGTGTGCAATTCCTCTTCAAAGACTCAGGAGGAAAGTGGTTTGACTCACAGTTTCTGCTATCTCACAATCTACCAGAGGGATGCACTACCCTATGCTAACATAACGGATTAAAGCAGAAGATAAAATGCTGTTCCATTATCTATTTATTAA
Organism: Hylia prasina; assembly: GCA_013397195.1. Taxonomy (NCBI): domain Eukaryota; kingdom Metazoa; phylum Chordata; class Aves; order Passeriformes; family Sylviidae; genus Hylia; species Hylia prasina. The sequence continues at coordinate 68,218 of VYXD01010905.1, forward strand.
AAGCACCACTTGAACTGCTTTTATTCAGTGTACATCTCCCAGTAAAGAGGCTCTCCTTAACGGTGTAAATCAGTGAGCAATTGTGTTTTAACAGCCTTTAGAATGGCATTTCCCCACGCATTTAGACAGAGTATCAGACAGAAAACCTCTTCCAAAACTCACTTATCGTAACAGGCGAGATCACAGAGCTCTTTACTGCTCCTCTACCACCAAGACAAATACAAAATGGGCTCCTAAAACTCACAAAGCAGAGATCATTCCCATTTCTGCTGCATGAATATCCTTAATGATGGGACAAAATAAATAATTTTGCTAGCAGGGGAGAACCGTGCAGCTCCCACTGACAGATGGGACTCCTGGTAGGTGATGAAATGCAGGCTGCAGCTCCCAGCCCAACGATGCCACCTCTGTGGTAGCTGTGGGTTCTGTGGGAATCAGCTCTTACAGAGCCAGAACTGTGAATCTAGCAGCTCTCTGAGCAAAAGAGGAAGAAATGATGCCAAACTTTCAGCAAAAGATTTCAGGTGTGAATATAGCAATACACGTGAACTGCACAACAAAAGGGAGGTTGCTGGATTCTCTCTGCTTCACAATAAATTAGGCTTTAGCTTAGGTTGAGGATATTTTTCCATGCCAAGAAACATTTCCCCTTACTTTTTGCCAGGCTCTACTGCTTTGGTATTCTAATTTTATTTACAAAATGTTTCCATAAAGAAACCTGGAGCAAGACCATTCATTATCAGGTTGGATTTCAAATGAAATGCTGGTGGAAGACAAGCACAGCAAGCTTCACCCTGAGCTGTGTAAGTCAGCAGAGTTTCCACTGTGGACATGAGCAAATGTCATATCTGACCAAGGGAAGAGGGAAAGGGACGTAGCCACATGCATGGGGAAGGACACCCATAGCCTGGAAACCATGTGAGTGGGTGGATGGGTGGATGGATGGATGGATGGATGGATGGATGGATGGATGGATGGATGGATGGATGGATGGATGGATGGATGCTGTCAGAAGGACTTCAGCACTGTGGCAGACTCAGTGCTGAGGCTGATGTCATTGCTCCTTCCTTTCCTGTGGCCACCTGCATTTCATCACCTGCTGCAGATGAAGTGGGGCACTGCCTTGCTGGGGAACACTCAGCTGTGCCACCTGCAAGGACACCCCTCCTTGGGGTGGCTGCCCAACCCCATGCACCCCAAACTTCTGGCCGCTCTTACAGGAGCTAAATTCTGACAGGGCTGACAAACCCGAAGGATCATTTCAAACCACAGTCACTTCAAATTCAGCCTGTGACCTCCTTGGCAGGACCTCCCTTCAGCAGAGCAGCCCCAAACAGGAGCTGACAGTGCTTGGCAACCTTTTGAACCAGCACTTAGGTCCCTTGGGTACTGAGGGGAGGGTTTCTCTCAACAGCATGCAAGCTCCCTTGCTCTGACAGCCCTGCTCTTGGGCTGCCTGGGAGGGGACCAGCATCCCATCCCCTGCGTTCAGTGGTGTGAAAGGTCACTGGGGAAGGTGCACTTGTCACCAGGAATAAACCGCGACGCAGAAGTTGTGTCACGTCTTCTCTCCGGGAGGATGGGGCCAGCTGAAGTCAGAGAAAATCCCTCCTGGTGCCGGTGGGGTTTGCATCTGTCCTGGAGCAGCCAGCAGAAATGCCAAGCAGCAAGGAGTGAAACCTCTCCTAAATGGCACGGGTTATCAGCTGGCACGGAGGGAGCCCCAGGAGACACCCAGGGCAGGCTTCCCTTCACACTCATGTGCCAACCAGGGCAGCCCGAATATCTCTTTAACATAAGTCACCCCATTACCATAAACCCTGGGCAATGCCAGCTTCCCAGTCAGGCTAAATAAATCCCTTCCCTTTGCTTCCCCTGACAGCACGTCTTATCCAGAGCTATTCTGAGACAGGAGCCACCAGCAGACCAGGGAGAATTGTGTTTGAGGGTCCAGCTCAGAGGAGCATGGCTGACCCCTGTGCTCCTGAAGTGTTGCAGTTTCCCAGATGAACCTCATAGTTTTCCACGTTTTACTACCTCTACCTATCAGAATGCTCCTAGAGAAGATTTTATTTCTCTCTGCAATGGGTAGCAAACCAGAAGCAAGACTACAGCAAGGGTGACCCACATGGAAGAGAAGCAAACCTTACCTGATCTTCTGGGAGGAAGAAACCACGGCCAGCCAGCAAACCTGGTTTTCCTAGCTCAGCAATGTCCTAGCAACTCGGTCATGGGTCACAGACCCCCCCAGTGAGATGCTCTGCAGGGGAAAAAAACACCTTCTGCCACACTGAAGCCCAGGAGAAAGCAGCACAGCCCAGGGGGGTGATCAGCAAGGCCAACCTCAGCTCGCAGCAGTGGCAGGCAGAGGCTGCCACAGGCAGGGGTGTCACCACATAAAGGACTGTCGAGCCCACGTCCGGCCCCTCTGCTCCTCCCTGAAATGTGGGTCAAGCCACAAGGTGACAGCCAGTGCTAAGGGAGCCATCCCTGCCCACCAAGGTGCTTCCAGCACTGTATCAAAAACTAAAGCCAAGCAATAAAAATTAAAGGAGAAGTAATATGGATCATAAAACCCAAGCACAAAACTAAAAGTCCCCAGACACTGATGTATCGTTAAGACAGGGCATGAAACTCCCCTCGCAGCACTGACAGGTTTCCTTTCCATGAGAAATTATCCTGGTTCCTGATCACTGTTTTGTCAAAGATGGGTCAGGCTTTTGTCACCTGGCACTCCAGCGTTAAGGAAAAAAGGTGGTGGAAAGGCTTGGGACTTGGGTGTCACTCCTGTACACCACTTCTCGTGCCTCACCCACCCACTGGGCTTTGTGGCTGAGACCATCAGTGCCTAAAACCATCAACTGCACACACCCTGGTCAGGAAGGACGCTATGGAGAAAAGCTAAACAGATCCACAGAATCATGGAATGTTTTGGGCTGGAAAGGAACTATTAAAGGCCATCTAAGCCCAGCCCCCTTCCCATGGGCAGGGTCACCTTCCACTAGACCAGGGTGCTTCAAGTCCCTCCCAACACAGCCACAGATGGGGCACCCACTGCCCCTCTGATAAATGATAACTAAAATAACTGGCCCCAGGCTAACAAGGCTGATGGGTTGAGCTCCAATAAAAGAAAACATTATTTTGTTAAAAGTTATCCTGCAATGACTGGTAAATCACAGGCATCCCTCCCCATCCCAAAATCCTTTTGTTTTTCCACTACAGAAGGTCCCACTGAAAGCGTAGCCCCATCACCAAAGCTTTACAGGGGCAGAAGTCCAGATTTAATTCTTTTGGACACAAAGCTGAGGTTTTAATCATCTCTGGTAACTGGAGGGAAAAACAAAAGTGGGAAACTCACTGTCCCCACCATGACTGCCCATCATCTCCATCCCCCATTGGTCCAGCCCTGCTGGCCCATTAACATCCCCTTCTTCTTGTAAGTACTGCCTGAGCACTCCTGCCTGCCCTCCTGCCCTCAATTAATCATGGCCTGGGGGAGAAGCAGGTAAGAAAGCACTCGAATTTAACTGAGCTCCACAGATGGTGGAGCTCAATGAGACAAGCACTAGCAGAGGGGATGGACAAGGGCAGGGCAAGCAGAACAGCTGAGCCCCTCTTGCCCAAACATCCTTACCCAGCTCTCCTCATCTCTCGACCCTTCATGGGATTTCAAGAAATTTTGCATGCCAGAAGGTTTGATTTTCTGCTCTGAAGTGGGTTATCCTTGCAAACAAAACCTCCCCTCTGCTGCATCCCAGAGCCATCAGGCCTCTCCCTCCAATCCCAATGGGGTGGACGTCCCACCAGCCACTCCCATCCCATGACACAAGGCAGAGGCTGAGCCCAAACAAGCTCTGCAGCTCCCAAAACCCATCGGAGCCTTGGAGACCACTGCATTAGGAGTCAGTGCATCTCAGAAGCAGCAATGGAAAGGCCAGGTTGGATGGAGACTTGGAGGTGTCCCTGACCATGGCAGAGGGTTTGGAACTAGAGGAGCTTTAAGGTCCTTTCCAACCTAAGCCATTCTGTGACTCTACAATAAACATCTCAGGCTCCAAACAGCACCTCCAGCATCCGTGGGGATGCCAGAAACACAACGGGTACCTTCAGCAGGGTAGCCAGCTCCCAGTTCCAGCTGCAAGGAGCCACAGGTCACCAACAGAGCAGCCCCGGCTTTACACAAAGGTGGTTTTGCTGGAACAAAAGCAAAGGGCACAGAAATAGGTTGATGATTTTTTTTCTCTTTTTCCTAAGATATGACTAAACTCCATGAGCAGGTAGTGCCTGGGCATCCTGCAAGCAGTGCTTTCAACATGAAGGAACAAAAGGCTGCGGTGGGGAGGAGAATAGTGGGAAGCCTTGCGGGCTCCCGAGATTCATTTGAGACCTGGTGTTTGCAGCACAGGCTGTATTTCATCTTTTCATAAGTAACTCTTACCAGGAAACACTACAAAAAAGGGGGCATTTCAAGGCAGAAAAGTTGGTCGCCGAACATAATTTTATTTTATTTTTTAAACCTTTTGTTAGCAACTCTTCTGGGGAGCAAATCCAGCAGAGGCAATACAGTGCAGCATGCACTCCTAAATTAGTTTCCAGGCACTTGGGATGCTTTATTATTCATTTCCTCCAAATATTAGGTAATGCCTTTCACCCCTTTCAAAGTCTATACGAGGGGTCTTTGATGCATTGTGGGACTTGAAAGTTTCAGGTCTAAAGAAGCATTTCTTTTAAGTCCTCCCTTTTATCAAGCATATTCTGTTCTGTTCGCTATAATGCACACAATGGCATGAGAGTCTTGACCTGCTTCATGTCTGATGAGTTGAAATCTCAGATGCATAGGATAAAACAGCCATTCCTGGCAATACAGCTTAAACACTTAGGGCTCTATTCAGGCAAATATTACCCAGGGGTCTGCCACGCCACTGAAAAGCTGCAGAAATTGGCTCCGTAGACGGCTGACCAATTCAGCAGTGAGAAATGACCCCGCCACATTAACTCCCCTTTTCATTTCACCCTGGGCGAGCCGGGGTCTGGAGGTAGGCGCAGCAGAAGGCGAGAGCCGGCTGAAGCCAGATTCATTTTCTTTATATAAAGTATTTTTGTGTGCGTGTGTGACCATGAATGTCATTATGCGGATCTGCAAAAGAAGGAGAGTAATGACATTAGGGCACAGGCGCAGGAATCGGGGAGGTTTTTGTCTCTCAGTGACACCGGAGCGCTGTCACGTCTTCTGGACAGGCAGAATCTGTAGGCTTTAAAACACTGCAGATGTCTTAGAAAAGCAGGTCTCTGCCTCTGCTGAGGACTTTGCTGGGTCACTTTACACCACCCGGCATCAGTCTCCTCCACGTGTTAACATGGTCCTCTTGTTCCATAATAATTTACCCTGTTCCACAATAATTTACCCTGTTTATACTTTTTTCACTCTGCTTTTTCCTCTTTATACTGCAAGCTCACTAAAGAGATGGCTCCTGTCCAACTATACACTGGACCCAGTGCAGGGGTGCAAAGTGAAATTTATTATTGCAAAAGCAAACATATTTCAATACAAAATGCCATGTTTTTCTCCTCTAGACAATGGCACCAACATGTTTTTACAGAAGTACCAGGTGGCTATTTTAGAATATTAATCTCCTCTTTCCAATCTCCTCTTGACACGTTAGAATTAGGAAAAAAATTTTAAAGGGTAATCTGGAAATGCAGGGGTAAAATTTAATGTGCGATCTGGAGAGTTCCTAAATGGGCTGAAGCTGCTGGAGTTTGCCTTGCTTGTTTTATACCCCAGGAGCAAAAGATGCCTCTGGAACAAGTCAGAAAACAAGTGTTCAGACTATATGGGAAGATGTTTGTAAAAGAGACAGGTCCTGTTTTTCTGACTCCTCTTGCCTGCCCCAGTGCTACACCCTGGTATGACCTGTAATCCCATCCTGTCAGCCTGAGACCAGCCTTGATAACCCCAACATTGCACTGGGAAAAACATTCCTTAAGCTATATAAAAAGGAAGAAGTTCATCTCTCATGAGTAAAACCCAGCTGTGTCTTTCCTGATATTGTCAAAACATCCAGCAGCACCTCCTGTAAAATGGGAATATAAGCATCTGCAGGCCCTGGCCCTGGTGTGTGTGATTTTAGGATTAGCTCTAAAAGCAAATCAGATTCACAAGGATATAGTCTCCTAACCCATCCACCTCCTCCAGGATGCTGCAGACCTGGAGGGGTGAGCACAAGCCTAATTTTTGAAGGATGCTGAGCATCTCTCTCACAGGTGGTGTGGCAGCAGCAGCAACAGGTACCAAAAATAATATGATAAAGACTGGACAGGGCTTTGAGCTACCTGGTCTAGTTGGAGATGTCCCTGCTTATTGCACGGGGGTTGGACAAATGTCTTTTAAAGGTCTCTTCCAACCCAAACTATTCTTATTCTATTCTAGTCTATTCTAGTCTAGTCTAGTCTATTCTGTTCTGTTCTGTTCTACTCTATTCTGTTCTGTTCTCAGCTCTCACATTACCCACCTGGCTAGGAGGCTTTTTAGGAGCCCTCTGAAGCATCCTTACTAAAATACCATCAGGACACACGTGGTTTGTGCCCCACATGTGAGTGGTGAGGTGCTGGTCTGCCAGAGGGCAGCTGACAAGTCGTCACTGTGCATGCTACAAACCCTCTGGGCCGATAAGAGAACTCAAACAATGTGAAGATTTATCAGTTGGAAGGTGGAAATCCTTTCAGTCGAGACAACAATTCTATTCTTTTTGAGTTAAATGAAGTGGTTTTGCTTGGGGACCCCGGCAGGAGCAGAGGCAGCACGAGGATGGGACCCATCACTCACCAGGCAGCAGAAAGATGCTGACGGGGGTGTCTGCACAAATTTTTAAGGAGCCTGAAACAGCTCCTTTGAGAGAGGGAGACAGAAGAAAAGAAGCAAAACTGCAGGAGAAACGAAACCTATTTGTAAACCCCAGGCAGAGTTGACACAAGGCAGCTGGCACAGGAGTGCAGAGATGATAATGGAGCCTGATGGATAGTTCACAGGATTATCTGATACCCTCCAAATCAAATATGCTCAGCAACCAATTATTTAATGCTAAGGACAGCACAAACGGAGGTTTAATAAGCTGGATCATTTCAGGATTGTTGGAGCTCAAGGGGCCAAACCCCCACTGGTGTAAGTCTGGAAAGCCAGCAGGATGAAATACCCAATGCTTCAGATACACACTGGACCTCCCAGTAATCACCATCTCTGCCAGGAGACTGGGGGGCATGGAGGGGAATGGGTGCAAGAGGTCCCTGGGGTGGGGAAGCATGTTCACCACTCAGCTCTGCAGTCAGTAGCCTTGCTGGTTGCCCTGTTTACAGGAGAAGGAGTTGCTGTTCTCAGGAACAGTCTGGGTTTATTTTCTAGCTGATTGCAGAGAGGCAGCAGGGAAGCTGTAGGAGGTGTGGGAAGAGAAAGGAGTTTAGTCTGTGCTTCAGGCACTGATTAGAACCTGTTTTGGAGTCAGGGATGATTCCTGTGAACAAAGCATCCCTTAGCAAGCTCTTCTGCTGGCAGGGGTGTTGGGGGAAAACAGGGTCTCAGCACCCTCCCTGGCTGCCTTGACAGGAGGTGACCCTGCAGACACACCATTCCCTCACCTGGGGTACTCTTGCAGCCAGAGAAGAGGGACAGACTTCTGCTCACCCTCACGTGCTGCCCAAACTAGATCAGATGTAACATGGGATAAAAACATGTCCACTAATTATAAAGGGCCCCTATGTTTTTAAATGTTTAAAGATTACCTCCTGAAACCATACTGTGTAAGTTTCTCCCTTCAAGGACACTCAAACTCTACTACATGAGCTGAGGTGTGTCTTAAAAATCTGCATCTCCCCATGATCCAACCTCCACTAGCACTGCTCCTGTAGTCCAGGCTACAGCAGAGGGGCAAGAATAGGTGTAAGAAAGAAATTTTTTATGATGAGGATGGTGAGGCCGTGGCACGGGCTGCCCAGAGCAGCTGTGGCTGCCCCTGGATCCCTGGCAGTGTCCAAGGCCAGGTCGGACGGGGCTTGGAGCAACCTGGGATAGTGGAAGGTGTCCCTGCCCATGGCAGGGGGTGGAATGAGATGAGCTTTAAAGGTCCCTTCCAACCCAAACCACGGTTCTACAGCTCTGTGACAGCCCAGCACTGAGATGCTCCTCAGCATCCATCACACATACACACAGGAAAGATGTGGGATTTTGGTCCCTGAGGGATGGGAACCTGCAGGAGCTCACAGCATGGCTCTGCTGAGGGTTTGGCCAGTGTAAATTAGGAACTTGCTGATGAGAAGACGGTGAAAACAACCTCAGCCTCCCATCTGACAAAATGCAAAATACCTCAGCTCAAAAACATCAGCTCAGGGTCTGGCTCTGGCATATCTGAACCAGCTCAGATGATAAAAAAAGGATTCTCCTTTCTTCCTGCTCAAGACCTCTAGGCAAACATCCAAATCACATCCTCCCGTGTGACAGCTGCAGAAAACAGGTCTGGAGAGGACCTTGAAATGCCACCCAGATCTCAGTCCCGTGACTGGGTCTGGACAGGGCCAAGTACAACAACAGCCAAAAGCACTCCAAGCATTAACAAATATTGTTGCTTGGTGCACTCCCATGCAGCTGGCAGCATATCTGCTGCCTGCTCCTTCCAGCACTCAGCACTGAGGACACATATATTGATGAGAGCATCTTCCACGGATTTACAGGAAGAGCAATTAGAGGTTTGGTCGTTGACGACAGCAGAGAATCGCGGTGGTGGTGGTGGTAAAGATGATTTGTGCTGATCCATTAACACAGCAAACTACCTCCTCTCCCACAGGAAATCTCAATAACTGAAGGGCAGATCAGAACCCCAAGACCCCAGAAAGGTATCAGGACAACCACATCCTTCTCCCCAGTCTGCATCCTGCTTGCCAGCTCTCCCCACAAAGCTCACCCTGGTGTCTACTCACCAGTACCCTTGGTTTTGTTTCAAAATGGTGACGCTCCTTTCACTCCTCTGACCATTTCCTAAGGAAAAACAGAGAGGGAAAAACACAAAACAAAACCCCTCATCAGATCCAGGACTGATTGTGTGGTTAAGAAGGGCCAGCTGTGGAGAACCCTCTGCCGGGACGATGAGAGAACACGGAGCCAGGCCTGCTCCTGCTCGCCCACCAGACGCGTTCCCAAGGTCAGTTCCCCTGCTCATCACCCTTCCCTGTACCACAACATCACCTAGCAACACCGTGCCACGGAGGTGCAAGCCCACCCCATCCTCACACTGTATCACATCTCCAGTGACAGATGGGAGATGAACACCCCGGGAGCAGATCACACCAGAGCAGCTTTGGGCTGCTTCACCCATCCCACCCCCTCAGATAAACATTTCACTTTGGCCCCTTGGGATTATCAGCTTCCCAGGGCTCCCTACACCCTCAGTTCAGTTACCAGTGGCAGCTCAGTGGTACCTGCAGTGCAAATCCACAGCAAACCTACATTCCACAAGTGCTGGGGCACAGAGACAGAAGGTGTACGCCCAGCATCCTCCCAACCCTGCCCATAAAGGTTCCCTGCCCCTCTTAGCTTGGAAAAACCTTTTGGAGAAATGGAGCTCTACAGAGGCTCTTGACTACCACTTGAACTTCCAAAGGATGGAGAGGAGGGGCTTGCATTTCCAGGAGCTGACACCTCCATGTGGGAGGCCCAGCAGCTTGGCTGGAGCTGGGCAGGACTCAGGGCTGATGAAGGAGATAGGCAGGAGGATGTTTTGGGGTGCTTTACTCCAGAACAATCTCAAGGTGTGAGACCCCCACCAGCAGGCAGCCACCATATCAACAGGGTCCCCTAGGATAATTTGGGGGGCTTGCCTAGACTGGCACTTCTCCTGGGTGAGGACAGAAAAGAAGACCATTGTGTCTATTGCAACACTGGGAACACATAATGCAGTAGTTCTCAGCTGGAAAATGCTCCTGTGCCTCAGCAGTCAGATGGAAATGCACTGTTTCCATGCCAAAGAAGCTGTAATCTGGGCTATTTTCCCTAAAATGGCACCACCAGCTCACACCTGTCCTTTAACCTGGGTTTGTACGAGTCCTGGCCAAGGTCAAGAGGTTCCCTCCCACTCAAGGAAGCTGCAAGGGAAACAGGATCTCTCTGCCAAGGCTTAGTGGTGTGCAAAGCAAGAACAGGCACTCATTGTGTGTAGTCTCTCCATTTTACATGAGAAGCTTGAAACCAAGGCAAGGAGACATTTGTGATCATGGGGCAGCTGGAGATGAAGACACTGCCTTCTCTTCCCAGGTTCTCCAAGAGGTTTCTAACTGAATCAATCACCCAAGCATCTCTTCTTCTTCTCCAGGCAGCCCTTGAGTGGGATTACTAGTGCAGGGTCCACCAGCACTACTTCCCATTACTCATGACACAGGGAAGCAACTGGGATCCCTCTCACAGCTTTTAGACAGAGCCACTGGTCTTGATTCAGCCTTCATGAGATTCTCATTCTCATTATTTTCATGGGAAAGTGTCAACAATATTTTCCAAGTCAGGCTGACACCTGGTGACTATCCCAGGATGGAGAAACCAACAGGCTCTGATCACCTTACCCAGTCTATTACCCTGGTAAATTACTGCTCAGCACACACACTCAAAGAACAGAGCAAAACCATGAAGGGTAACCTTTGTGACAGCCTCTAATTCTCCTTCTCATGTGTCTACAACCACCAGCCTGAGGACATTCAGGCAGGGCATGGAGCACAGGTGAGGGGTGCAGACCAGCACAGAGTGGCTGCAGACCAGCCCCAGGGCCATGATCAGCCCTGAGAATGGGATGTCCCTGCAGCCAATGAGTCCATGTGATTTCCAGCTGCTGTGACCCTCCAGCAGGATGTCCTTCCTTAGCCAGAGCCCTGTTCAGATCCTTAACTCACAAGGAGCTACCACTGTCGAGGACCAATGGCTTGTTTTCCACTCAACAGCCAAAAGTGATCAGCAAGGTGGCAAAGAGCTTAATGCAGGCCACTGTCAACATGCCCACATTGGGACAGCACCATTGTCTTTGTTTAGGGCAAAATTCACAGGGGAGGCTGCAAAAATTCTGCAAAGGATCCTGGCTTCATGGCAGAGGTCATGAGCTCTGCTTGGGTCAGTGCAGAACCTCCCCCCAGCATCAGGGCAGGGGCTGGCACCATGCTTCCCTTGAGAAGTGTTGGGCTCCAGCTCTAATTTCTAGCTAAAGGCCTCTTGTCTCCACAGGTCCCACACTGCAGCTGCCCCCCTGAGCAAGGGCAGCTCAGCTTGCAGTGCAACACCTGTAGGCAGGTGGGGTTGGTGTCTTCTCACGAGCAACAGGACAAGAGGGAACGGCCTGAAGGTGAGCCAGGGCAGGTTGAGACAGCATATGAGGAGATTTCTTCACAGAATGGGTTGTCCAGCCATGGCACAGGCTGCCCAGGGAGTCCCCACCCCTGGAGGGACTTAAAAGCCATGCACATGTGGCAGCTGGGGACATGGGCCAGTGGTGGCCTCGGCAGAGCTGGGGGCAGGGTTGGACTCGATGGTCTTGGAGGACTTTTCCAACCTCAGTGATTCTGTGATTCTATGATTCCACCTAAAACCATTCAAACTGTTGTTTGAGGCACAGAAGAATTCTCATGGGGCAATAAATGGGAGTTCCTGGGCTAACAAAACACCTGCACCTCAATCACAGTTTCATGAACCCTCCATGAGGAGTGACTGTGAATAAACTCACTCATGATGCACCCTCTGAATCAGAAGATGCCCTGGTGCTCTTGTAGAAGTTTCCAAAATAGGATGGGCATTGCTGAGGGCAGCCCAGGCTTCATTCTCCCGTTCCCCAAGCACACGTGCAATGAGAAGCTACAAATCAACCAGGCTTGCCTGTGGCTTCCCCTTCAGCCACAAGCTCCCTTTTAGCTTCTTGGGGTGGTTTGCAGAACAACTGGAACACGCCCTCCTGCAGATGACATTCAGGTTTCTAATTACCCTCCCAGAACACATCACTGACGTGCCACATCAGCTCACTCATGGGGCTGCTCCTCTCACCACGTGTCACCAGCAGTGGAGCTTCTGCCTCTCTTCAGCACACTGACCTCCCCATCACCTGGCTGGGCTGAGCTGCTGGGCTGGGAAAGATGATTCCCAAACAAACTGGGAATCTGAGTGCTTGTCCTGCCCTTGAGGCCAAGCCCACGTGAAGGAACAGCCTTTACCATGGAATCACAGGGCAGTTTGGGTTGGGAGGGACCTTTACAGGCCATCTAGCTCAACCCACCTGCCATGAGCATCTTCAACTAAACCAGGTGGCAGAACCCTGTCCAGCCTGACCTTGAATGTTTCCAGGATTGGGGCATCCACAGCTTCTCTGGGCAACTTGTGCCAGTGTTTTACCATGCTCATTGTAAAAAAACTTCTTCCTAACAGCTGATCTAGACTGATTCCCCTTCAGTTTAAAACCATCACCCCTTGTCCTATTGCAACACACTCTGTGACGTTTGTCCCCATCCTTCTTCTAAGCCTTCTTTAGGCACTGAGGTCTCCCTGGAGCCTTCTCTTCTCCAGGTGAACACGCCCAGCTCTCCCAGCCTGGCTCATGAAGAGGGGCTCCAGCCCTGGGAGCATCTCTGGACATTCCAACAGATCCATGTCCATGATGAGGACACCAGAAATTTCTCCAGGGTGTCTACACTGGGAACGGCCCTGCCCTCAACAGAACAAGCCCTCACATATCTCCAGTGGCCTTCCAAGGCTGCCATCCATGCTCTAGCCCTGACCAGCCAGCAGCCGGAATTTAGCTCACCTGAAGCACAGGACTGCCCTGGACTGACAACCAGGGCACGTCCTCCCCTGTGTCCATGCCAGGGGGTGACCCCTGGTGACAGCCTGATAAACCTGCACCAGCCCCTGGCACACCAGGTAGGATTCAGCTCCAACAAAGGCATCTCAGCTGGGGTGCCCACACAGATCCTGGTTTTAGGTGCCTTAATGCAGGTTCTCATTGCTACCCTGGACTCCCTAAGCTATCCCAGACCCATGCCTGGCTTTGCCAGACAAAACCCCAGACCTGCATCCCTCCTGACTTGACAGATGGAGACTAAACAGTGTGTCCTAGGGTAAAAATGGACACCTTTGGCCAGCAGCTGAATTGTGACCACCCACAACGTGTGGTGGCTGCCCCAGCTCTCACTGCAGCCCATGGGGATGCAGTTGGCATGATTTTGGGTGTTTGGTGAGCCATTTAGTTACTCAAACTTCACCATCTCTTTTGGGGTGTGAAAAACCCCTCCAGATTGCACTGGCCAAACATCCACTGACTCTGAAAGGAGGTTGGGCACCAAGTTAGTGTTTTTATCTGCCACTGCAGCCTACCTCCAGCTCCTGGTCTAAGTTTCAGCAGCTCCAAAATAAAACCCATTTGCATGGGATGGGGATGCCCTGCAGCTCTGCAGTCTCAGGCCCTTGCTGTAATGAGCAGCACAATCATGGCACATCCACGCTTCCAGGATGGCTCCAGTGGTTGTGTGCCTTCTGCAAAATAGGACTGAAACAAATAAATTTGACAAAGAAAGGAGAAAGAGAAACTGATATGCAAATCCATGTCATAAATCATTCACCAAATCTGTTCTGCAGTTTTGAAATAATCTTGGAGGTTGCTTCCCAAATGCTGTTTGCAAACCCTCTGTTAATCTGGGAAGCAGATGCTGTTACAGTAGGCTGTATTACAGGATCTTCAAGAAATCCCCATCAAATGTTACTTTAAAATGCCCATGACTTTTGTAATCAGTTCTTTTTAAATCTTCTTGGCATATCTGAAAACCAAACATCATAAAAAAATCCTTTGTTGTGATTCAGCTGTAAGGGGTCTAAGCCTGGGGAAGAGCTCATCTCACACCTCCTTTCATACCCAGGTGACCCCTCAGTTCCTCCCAGAGGCCTCTGCCCATTTCCTTCATGTGCTCTGAAGAGTCTTTGACTTCCCCAGACTCCTCCTGAGCGTCACTGAAAGACTGTGTTGCCTCAAACAGGACAGTGCCCTGGAGATGCCTTCTACCATCACGGGAGCCAAGTCACCCACGCCCCTGCAGCAAATCCCACATGGAAAACATACTCTGAAAAGGCATTTCTACCATGCCCTGGCACACATGGACATTTCATTGCCTAGGAGAGTGTTTGGGATGATTACTGCTGGGTTTTTTTTATTGCCAGGGACTGTTTCTTCCAGCAAAAAAAAAACCTGCCCTGAGACAGATCATCCCTCCCAGGTTGGAAAGAACTGAGTGTGTGGATCACGCTCAGAAGGAACGACCTGGCTGCATCTTTGGGCTGACATCCTTTCCAATCTCCAATGCTCAGTTTTCCCCTTCCTGTGTGAAAATGGAAACAACAGTGTCAGCAGTGGTTGGAAAGGCCTTTGAAATCTGCAGGTAAGAAGTGTAGGTAAGACAGCATTGCACCCTTCTAGAAAAGAGAGGGAAAGGCAACAAAGTGGGGAAAAACCTCACATAATAAATAACACTCTACAAATTACATTAAATGAATGCATCAAAAAAACAGTCCTCCAAGAAGCAGGTGCCTCATTCTTTGCTGTTGATAGGATCAATATAAGAGAGGAAATTACCACCTTGTGCTCTGCAATATATCACACTGACTTTCCTTTACAAATCCTAATGCTCCTGATTGCAGTGTCAATTTAAAATTTACCATAAAACGCAGAATCTCATAAACTTTACTACCTCAATCACACTCAGCCAGTGTTTTCACCCAAATCACATGCACAGGCACCCGCTCTGCCCTCCAAGGCAGACACACAACAGTGTGCTGCTGACAGCAGATGGGAGAGCAGAGCAGGGCACCACAGCTGGGATCTGCCTGTCCTGGCTATCCTGGATGAAAAGAGAAGGGATCAGGTTGGAAAATAAGCTAGAAAATGTACCCTCAGATCTCTGTGAGACAGTTCATCCTATGTCCAGCAGGAGGAAGGGTAGCGAGAACCATGATTTATGATGAAGGTGCTGAGGCCCTGGCACAGGGTGCCCAGAGCAGCTGTGGCTGCCCCTGCATCCCTGGGAGTGTCCAAGGCCAGGCTGGACGGGCTTGGAGCTACCTGGGATAGTGGAAGCTGTCCCTGCCCATGGCAGGAGGATGGGACCAGATGACCTTTAAAGGTACCTTCCAGCCCAAACCATTCTGTGATTATATAATCAAACACAACACGACCTCGGGTGCAGCAGCTCTGGTGCCCTGAACACTCACTGGCATCCCACGATGCTGAGCCAACCTCCTTGCATTGGAACATGCTGGAAACACAGCTGTTTCCTGCCCTTTTGCAGGTTCTGATGGAATACCACGAGTCATATCCCTAATCCTGGGTGTCCTTCAGAAATTTAAGCCCATGCAGCTCCTAGGGAGAAGATGGTGTGAGTGTTTAATGCGGGAAGGAGCACACAGCTAGGCCCATGCCATGAGCTGACCATTTGCTTTGCAGGCATGGATTGCACTCAAGGGTTGACAAGGGAAAAACGAATTAGGCTCCTAATTTTACTTCCTACATCAATCTAAGTCCTTTCGCTGTTGTCAGTATGACAGAAAACCCATTTCTCTGCAGGAGTACAAAGGATTTTGGCTAAAGCATAACAAAAATATGGATATTTCAAGTTGCCATTCCCAGGAGCCACAAAATTCTGCTCAGTGTCTGCTGTCTGCATGCACCCTGTAAGCTCTGGCTTAAAATCCTCCCTCGACGCAAAATTACAGGATATATTTGGGGAGAAAAGTAATTTTTGCAATCAGCTGCTTGCCTTTGTGACTGACTGAAAGTGCCATCAGACAAGTGCTTAAAGATACAGCAAGGGTTAAACCTTGGGAGAAGACAGGCAGGACTTGGGGATGATATAGTTGATCAAAGGGTGGCTCAGAAGTTATTTAAAAGTAAACCAGAAAGTAGAAATTCCCAGTGGTTGCCACTGTAATTACAATGCAGACAACGGAGCAGTGGTGCTGTTAAGGTTACTGGATTTTCCTAGCAGCTGTGTTTAATTTACTTAAAACATGCAAAGCCATCAGGTCAGACCCAATTGGCAGAATCTCTCCAGAGCACTGCAAGAGCCTGGCCAGCCCACCACCAGAGAAATGCTGAGGGCAAAACACAAGTGTAAAATATCCCTGGAAAAGTAAGACACCAACGTGCACCACCGTCCCCCTTGGCTGCAGCAGAGGCTGGGTGGCCAGTCCTTCCTGCTCATCCAAGGACCTGTCCCCTGTCCCTTTACTCCCATCATAAGCCATCTATTGCCCTGGTCTCCTAAGATCATCAGAAACAGAAATCCATGCAAATACCTTGACTGGCTGTCATGGAGGAGGATCTGGGATCAAGTGTGTTTCTGGGATTCAAGAGTGTTTCTGCTACAACCCAGGTTCTCTGTGTGTCCTGCAACTGTACAATGTCCCACCTGGATCCCTCTACTCCCCAAGCATCCCCCTGACTTCCATGCTGCCTTAGAGACAAGACCCACTTGTCCTGAGTCGTGCTCAGAGTCCATCTTGAAGATGGGATCTTTGTGGATTTGTGGGTCAGGATTCCCCCCCAGGAATCGTTGTTCACACGTATGTAATTCCGGACCACACAATTCATCAGGAGTCTTTCCAAAACACAACCACAAAAATTACAACTGCCTTGTCAGGAAAAAAAAACAAAACCTTCTAGAGATACTTTCATGTTTCATTTTCGTTGTTGTTGTTTTTCATTCTTTTAACACTGGCTCACCCCTCTCTCCACTGAACAGAACATCAGGGTTTCATCCATGATTTGTGGCCCCTGCCAGCTCAATTCTCTTTCTAAAATTAGCGTCCTGAAAGATGTAATTGCTAGAACAGGAGGTGTTAGGTCACGTTTCAGTCCCTGCACATCAGGCTAAGTGCTTCTGCAGCCACCTACAACCACCTCAGAGTCTGAACTTCAAACGTGTCCTGCTCCACTGAGCCCAACAGAGTGATGCAGCTTTAAAGGGAGCTGATGCCAAAAAAAGAGAACTGAAGACAAAAGATAGATAATACACCACAGGCTCCCCTCTGCACATGACCCCCATATATAGTCATTCCTACAGAGAATGGGCCAATAAAGTAAAACAAAATACTAAAATTATAAGAAAATGTATTTCCTATGCAAGCTGTGGCTGCCTCATCCCTGGAAGTGTCCAAGGCCAGGCTGGACAGGGCTTGGAGGAACCTGTGATAGTGGAAGGTGTCCCTGTCCATGGCAGGGGTTGGGA
This sequence comes from Hylia prasina, assembly GCA_013397195.1. Taxonomy (NCBI): domain Eukaryota; kingdom Metazoa; phylum Chordata; class Aves; order Passeriformes; family Sylviidae; genus Hylia; species Hylia prasina. The sequence continues at coordinate 85,498 of VYXD01010905.1, forward strand.
TTAGAAGAGCTTTAAGGTCTCTCCCAACCCAAACCATTCAGTGATTCTATTAGAATAGAACAGAATAGAACAAAGCACAAAAAAAAATCCTAAATAAAACATCACTAATAGTAGGAAAAAATGTGAAGAAATGGGTTTGTTTATGGGGAAATCTAAAAATATTTGACCAAGCTGCATGACCCTCACTGCCATCAGAACCCCTCCTGAAACTGACATCTCCTGCCACTGTGTACAAGAAACCCCAGCCTGGCCCTGGAAGTCCTTGGAACAGCTTAAGATCATTCTTCCAACATAAAACTCCAACATAAACTCATCCCTCATGTCTTAGAGAGGTGTGAGACTTATTTGCATAATAAATGACAAGGCAGGAATATAGATTTGTGTCAGATCACCCTCCCTTCCCTTTGAAAGAAATCTATTTATTCTGACTGAATCGTCTCTTCTCCAAATAAATGGTGTTTGTAGTCAGTTTAGCTGGCACGATACGCATTCTTTTGCATGCCTGTAATGAATTTTCACAGCCAGAGCCCTAATCCAGTCTAGTCATGGAGGGTTTATCACGACCTCTTATTTTATTTCTACCGGTAAATGGGAATTGCTTTCCTTATCGCTATCTAGAAGCACCTGAGTGATTTTGGCTTCATATTTCCTATCCCACTGGAATTCAGGATGCAGCATTATCTGATGCTGTACAATTGTCATTCATGTTAGCTGCCTTTTCATTTTAATTTGCTGGATTTATTGCTCTTTCTTTTTTTTTCTTTTCTCCAAGAGATTTTACTTCTGATCTGAGTCCCTCCTTGCTCTTTTCCGTCCTCCTGGTCAGATTTCTTGGGTGATCCTCAGGAAGGCAGTATCAAGGCTTGTCCTGCCTTCACCTGCCTGATGCTTGAGCAGCCTGGGATGGTGGAAGGAGTCTGACAGGGGTGGAACCAGATGAGCTCTGAGGTCCCTCCCAACCCAAACCATCAGGTGATGCCTTCTCTCGGCAGAGGACTCAACCTCTGGGCTTGCCCCAGTCCATCCCACTGAGGAAGCACAAAACTACGCAGTGACAAGCAGGAATTATCCCTGACTTTGAGTTCAAGCAAATCCGTGACAGCAAAGGTTTGCCAGTATGATCTCTATGGCTGCTGCAAGCAGGGAGCAGGTACACAGCTCAGAGCTCCAGAAAACTGGACCTGCTGCTGCTGGAAAGGCACGAGAAGACCTGTAAATCCTGCAGATAACACTGTGATGGATCAGTAGTGGCAAGACATTAACCTTCACTCTTGAGGAGACACCCAAATGATAACACCTGTAGCCATGCCACTCCAGAGTTATCAGTCTTGTCACTCGTGAAGATAAATCTATCTGACCTAAGCCATCATCCTATGCCACTCTGGCTCCCTTGCTCAAAATCCTCGTAGATACCAGCAAGGATCAGGAAAATCACACCTAATAATCAATTGAGAGTGTGCAACTATGCTCACATGGAAACCATTTCCTTCAGTATGTTAAAATAATTCTGCAGAGCAGGGGAAAAACACGGTAGGCTTGAAAGCTGGTCTGCAGGGAAAGTGCTGCATGTCAGTGACAACTGTGGAAGGGCAGAAAACAGCTACCAAAGCCTCAAGGAGCTGTCACGCACAGGAAAATGTAAATTAATTAAAACCACTTAAACAAATACGTCAGGGACGGGGTAAGGGATGGAGGCAGGGAGAGTGAAGTGATATTAAAAGCTCAGACACACAGTGAATCCCAGACAGGAGGCTAGGAAACCTATTTGGCAGAACCCAGATGAGCCCCTTGCCCTGGAGCTGTGCCAGAGGGGGCAGTGAGAGCCCCCTCTGTCCCAGGGCTGTGGCTGACTTTTGGGCACAGCATTGTCCCACAGCCCCACAGGGATTCACAGGCTCAGCAGATCCACCCCTCCTCTGGGAAACAGCACCCAGGCTCCACTGATGCTCTCCTGGACCAAACAGTGCCAGCTTGGAATTATAAATCCAACACTTCCCTTCCTACAGTCTTCCCTCCTGTCCCTACCACAACATTCAGCAGCTGAAATGAGAACCATGAGCACAGCACCCCTCTGGCGAAGTGTAGGGATGTAAATCCACCTCAAAGACACCAGGACCAATGTCAACTCCCCCTTCCCGTGCTCCTCCTCTGAGCACAGTCTCCCCTGAGCCCCCAGAGCTGATATGCATCCTACTATGCTCAGAAGATGAGGAGCACAGGTTGCCCACACCAGCCCTGCCGACATAAAACCACAAGAAGAAAGATTTGGATAGGCTCTGTGTATTTCTTTTAATTGCAATCAGCTCCTAGAGAAACTTAAAGTGTTGTCTACTCCTTCAAGCACTGATTCAGAAGTGGAAACAGAACACCTACACAAGGCTGGGTCATGACAGAGAGGCTGAGCTGGCCTCTTGAGATATTTCTGCTTGGGAAGCAGGGCTGGCCAGCCTCAGCACGAGGCTGGCAGGAAGGGAAACAGGAAATCAAATCCATCTGCACGCCATCAAGCCCCTGCTGCAGGATGACAGCCTGCAAGACTGCTGTCTGCAGGAGGAAGTTTTGCCATGGCATCAGCCCGACCCAGTTGGAGTGCATGGAAACACAGATGGAGTGAGGAGGATCCAGGCTTCCAAAGCAGCTTAGCTTCCCACCCTTTCTTAACTGCTGGGATGGGGGTGATGCAGCAAACCCAACACCAACCCAGCGTGCTCCTCCAGGAAAGCTGTGAAGATGCTGGAATCTGCTTGTCTTGGTCAGCAGGGAGATGAAGGAAGGAGCTAGTGAAGGACAAGGTCTGAGATCTCCTTCACCCCTCAGCACATTTTCTCACTCCAAACCAGGCTTATGTACAGATCTGCTATTCCAACCCTGGGTGAGATTAACTCATCACAAGTCCCATGGCTCCAGGGAGACCTTGGAGACCTTGCAGTGCCTGAAGGGGCTCCAGGAGAGCTGCACAGGGACTGGGGACAAGGCCTGCAGGGCCAGGACACAGGGAATGGCTTCCCCCTGCCAGAGGGCAGGGACAGATGGGATGTTGGGCAGGAATTGGTGTCTGGGAGGGTGGGCAGGCCCTGGCACAGGGTGCCCAGAGCAGCTGTGGCTGCCCCTGGATCCCTGGCAGTGTCCCTGGCCAGGCTAGACAGGGCTTGGAGCAGCCTGGGACAGTGGAAGGTGTCCCTGCCCATGGCAGGGGTGGGACTGGATGAGCTTTGAGGTCTTTTCCAACCCAAACCATTCTGGCATTCTGGGGCTCTGCAGACAGCATTAGAGCCTTGTCAAATGCAGCCCAGGACCACAGCCCCCTCTGCGCCTGCAGCTCTGGGCAGGCAGCCAAGGCCCCCCACCCATGCCCTGAACCCCTTCCCTCCCCAGGGGGACTTCCTTAGCACAGCCCAGCTGCCTGCCCCCACCCGACCAGGGCTGACAGATTTG